>QTSX02004992.1:0-547542 GCA_014839935.2 Entomophthora muscae | reverse complement strand
AAGGAGCCACTATCTCAAATCCGGAGAAGATTTTCTCAGAATCAACTCCACACCTATGTGTGGACAGGTTATTTTTTAGGATTTTTTCTTTCTGTTTTAAAAAAAATTCAAATTTAAATTTAATGCTTCAAAAATAAAATTTATTTTAGTCATTTAAATAAATCAAAAGTTTGTCCGGGAAACCAGAAAGCCTTCCAATGCATTCTTTTGTTGTAAATTTTGGATTCCCCTACATTGGGGGAATCCGAAAGAAGAATCCAGAGAAAGGAGGACGGGACAATTACAGCATTTGCCGTAATTGTCCCTTTTAGAGGCCGACACAGCCCTAGGTAGGAAACAAGATCTGGGATGTGAACTAGGATCAACATGAGCTGGAGACAGGGCTAAGATGACCATGAATAGTCGTGAAAGTCAAAGTCAACTGTATCAATAGCCCTGATGTAAGTCTAGATATGACGCTAGGATCAGACATTTTGGTTTTAAGGTGTCTGGGTCTTCTAAAGCCCTGTAGCTGCCATGATCTGTATAGAGGCTATGTGGCTTATATCTTCATTTTGTAACACTCTTCTTATGTATCAAATAAAGATCTGATTATCGGCTTAAACCTTATCCTTGATTCGTGTTAATTACATTCCAGAAGTATATACTTGTTAGGTGCATTGGTCATTTCACTTTTAGTTTGATGGGGACTATCCTAGTCAATGCAAAAGTGAAGATGTATGCGCTTTCTGGAAGCAGATGGTCGTAGTACCTGCCCATGCATATATGTTGGCTTATCTTGGGGATATCGTAGTTTATAAACGGTGTGCAAAGGAGGGATGTTTGCTAGTTTAATATATATTGTCTAGAGGTGGAATATAGCGGTGAATCCATGGGCTTCTTTAGGGAGGAAGGATGGCGGCATCTTTTTTAACTCGTCGGGCCAAACATCGGGTGGGCCATGAAAATGAATAAAAAGCTAGCGAGGGGATATATCCTTTATTCGCCAGTCATGAGATTAGGTGTAGCTAGGCAGTAAAATGGTTGATGGCTTCAGAGAGGGCGAGCACCTTCTTGATCTTGTTGACATTGTCCTTGAGGCGCTGGTGGGACTCGACCTCCAGCTTGCGCTGAGCCAGCTTGGCCCGTCGCGCAGGCGTGGGCCAGAGGGTGGCAGTGAACTTGAAGCTCCAGATACGGAATAGCTGCACTTTGACAAAGTCGAGGATGACAAAGTAGACTAGCGATACACCAATGATGGCAAACCCCCATCCAGGGCCCACCGCCGCGATGAGGTCGGGAACACCAAAGATGGTGATGAGCATGGCAAACACTTGGGTGCCCATCACAGCAATGAAGAAGAACCAGGAGGGAAGAGACTCCCAGAAGTATCCAGAAAGGCGTGTTGAGAAGATGACAAAGTGAGGAGCAGAAGAGATGTTGAGGTACATGACTGACTGCAGCTGCTGCATGGTTCCAGGATCAAGTTCATACACCAACAAGCCTACATAGAAGTGAGCAAACGACAGCCCAGTAAGCAGAAGCCCAAGGAGAATGGAGAGGAAGATGAGCTGGCCAATTCTCCACTTGTCAGGCTTCTGGCTGATCTGGGCGTCATCAAATGCAATAACAATGGTTGCCAAGTCATTGAGCACAGCAATGAAGATTAGAAGGACGGGATCCATGTTCCACTCCTCAATAAGGATAATCAAGAAGAAGAATATGAGGATGTGTACAGTGGCAGTGATACGGTAAAGGGCGTAGGAGCGCATGCGTTGGAAAATGGCGCGGGATGTGGTGATGCCGTCAATGATGGTGGATAGGCCAGGAGCCAGGAGCACGATATCTGAGGCTGAGCGAGCAGCATCGGTGCAGTCGTGAACAGCAATGCCAACATTGGCTTTTTTCAGGGCAGGGGCATCATTGACACCATCCCCTGTCATGGCAACAAGAATGCCGCGGCTTTGGAGAAGCTCCACGACGCGGTACTTGTGTTCTGGAATTACTTGGGCAAACCCATCTGCGTGCAAACAGCGCCAGAAGATGGTTTCTTCGTCAGCATCCTTTTCCACCAGCTTTGTTGCGTCGAGGATGGCACGCTGCATGCCAAGGCGGTGGGCAACCTCCTTAGCAATGATGAGCTGATCCCCAGTTACCATCTTGACTGAAACACCGTAGTCGTGGCAGCGCTTGACTGTCTCTGCAGAGTCGGGGCGAGGGGGGTCAAGCAAGGAGATCATCCCAACTAGACTCCATTCCTCAGGCTTCCCAGGGTAAGTACGAGCTACGCCGAGGGCGCGAAGACCACGCCCAGCCAAATCATTGACAGCGTGGACAGCATCGTCATTGCCACCCACCAGTTTAATCATGGTGGGGGAGCACCTTTGAAACCAAAAAGGTCTCGTTCGTCTCAAGGTTAGTCACAGTAGCCTGGGTGCGCTTGGAGGTGGGATTGAAGGGGACAAAGGAAGACACCTTGTAGCCAGGGATGTTGTGGCCCTTCAAGTTCTGTAGACGAGGGACTCCTTCCTGAGCAGCTTTGCGGACGGCCTTCTCGATTGGGTCGTTTGCTCCGGGCTCTGAGGAGATGAAGGAGTATAGGAGGATATCCTCCTTGCTAAAGCCTTCCATGAGCCAGGGATCATCAAAGGTCAGCTGGTTCAACGTCAGTGTACCCGTCTTGTCGGAGCAGAGAATAGTGACCGAAGCCATCTCCTCTACAGCGGTAAGGCGTTTAACAATCACTTGCTTGGCGGCTAGCTGCTTTGCGCCTACCGCCATTGTCACGGAAAGTACAGTGGGCAAGCCGACAGGGATAGCCGCCACCGTGAGCACCACCACCTGCTGGATGCGGAGGATCGGGTCGTCTCCCTCATGCTTCACCAGGAGGAAGACCAGAATCACAATAACCAAAATGGCAGTCACAATAACCAAGAAGTTACCAATCTGCCCAATGACCTTCTGGAAATGTCCCTTCTCGTTGGTGATGGAGATGAGATTGGCAGCACGTCCAATAAAGGTGGTGCCTCCCGTCTTTGTTACCACGGCCATCATCTGCCCCTGCTTGACAATCGAAGAGGAGTAGGCAGTGCCTCCCTTGTTTTTGTTGACGGGAAGCGACTCTCCGGTCAGGGCCGACTGGTCAATCTGCAGATCAGCATCGCTCTCGTCGCCAGTAACGGAGATTCCTAGCAAGCGGCAATCGGCAGGCACAATATCCCCCAAGCGTAAAACAATCACATCGCCTGGCACGAGCTCGACAGAGTCCACCTCTTTGAGCTCGCCATCGCGCCAGCATTTGGTTTTAAGGGCCAGGGTATTCTTAAGGGCGTCCAAAGCCGACTCGGCTTGAGCCTCCATGGAGAAGCCTATCAGGGCATTCAGCAGCAGTAGGAAAAAGATGATGCCAAAGTTGATCCAGTCCTGGGCCACAGCCGAAAAGATCATGGCCACAATAATCAGCACGGCAATTGGATCGGTGAAGTAGCCCAAGAACTTGAGCAGTGGGTTTGACTTTTGTTCTACCAACTCATTGCGGCCAAACTTTTGGATGCGCTCCTGGTGCTCTGCGGAAGTGAGCCCCTGGGTGGTGTCAGTATGAAGCAGTGCCTCGAGTTCGGGCGAGATGTCGTCGGAGACTTCCTGATGCTTGTGCTCTTTGAGCTCTGCGGGCGCCTTTTCGGTCGTCATGATGATTCAGGAAGCTTCGAGCAGAGGGACCCGTAGTTATCAATCTCTGACCGTTTGATCTACTTGCTAGGGCGATCGCGTCTTTTAAATGAGCCAATGCTTATCGCCTGGCGTTGGCTCCTGATTTACCAGTCAATTAGGCTCAACCACCTTGCCTTGAAATTCCCGGGTGTAATAGTCGATCCCTGAAGTTTCGGTTGAATTCCGATTGGGCGGTAGATATTTTCCACCCCACTCACGTGCAACTTCCACCTCGGGCACGTAAATTTAATCTCAGCTATGACTGTACGCAACCCGGCGCTACGTTAGCTAGAAGCGTCGGTTCAACTGGTTTGATAGGCAGAGTGGTTTCATTCGCTGCAAAGCTTCGGTTGGAGTGTCACTACATTGTCATCTTAACTGGCCCAGCAAGCATGTATGTCGTCAACAACCTCAAAGCAATTGCCGCTCAGTTTAGGTGCATGCTTGGCACGGCTTATTTCCAAATGCTTGGCTCAAACATCACTTCAATCTTGGCTATCTTGGCTAGAAATTACCCTATCCGGTCTCTAGCCTGAAACGAGGGTCACGATCTTCCAACCGCAAGCGGAAGTGGGGGCAAAGCTAGCCAATTAACTCGACTGACATCATCTGTTTAAAGTTACCTATCAAACTGGGCTATACATTACAATGTAATCTCATACATGAAATCTCTCTCTTTGGGGAAATTAGCAAGCAATCTAGTTGGTCATATTTGGAATCCGCCTAATGACAAGGATCTTCCACCGTCCAATCTCCTGCCCCATAACACTGGTCAAGCCACTTGATTTATATTGAAAAGACATGCATTTATTTCTGATTAATTAAAGTAATTTAGGAGATTTATTATTTATTATTGCGCAGCAAATAAACAAATTTAGAATCCAACTCGTTCCATCCTCTCTGCGCATTAAATTTATGCCGCTAAGCTCCCCTTTAAAAGAGCGATGATACTTTGTCGTTTGATTTAGGAAAACGGCGTGTGGCTCGAACCTAAATAGGCCATGGATACATCTTGCGCTAGCGACAAATAACTTGCCCAGACCTATTTATGTCTCCCGTGATTGACCGATCGTAAACATGCCGCTGAGAACAACTTCAGATGGTTTATTCAGCAGCCTTGACTTTTCCATATTTCTTCAAAATGGATCACCCTATATAATCTCTACACGAACCCCTTTTAAACGAATATGAAGTTGATTGTCAAGCCTGCGATAACAATCTCTGATTAA
The DNA here is from genome assembly GCA_014839935.2 of Entomophthora muscae. NCBI lineage: Eukaryota > Fungi > Entomophthoromycota > Entomophthoromycetes > Entomophthorales > Entomophthoraceae > Entomophthora > Entomophthora muscae. The sequence goes on along the minus strand of QTSX02004992.1, from coordinate 542,623 downwards.
TACTCACAAGAGTCAAATCCTCTAGCAGAATCAAATACACTACAATAGATCAATTAAGCTACCCCTGATCTTTTGCCGTCATGACCATAAACTCGACCGCAAGACGCGGCCTCTTCGCCACGGGCCATCTCCTAGCCCGCAGACCTGTACACGAAGCAATTTCCCAAGCTCATTGGATTACTCCCCACATTTTCCTGCCCAAGCATCCCAAAATTTATCCGGCCGGGATAATGTAGCTCTAATTGACACGCTGATCTGTAACTTAGTGCCCAATTTCAACAGGTATGAAATCACACATTAAAGCTCGCATCGTTATAAAAGCTAAACAAAGGGTTTTTTAAATCAATCCAAGTAAACTCATGGACCCCTGGCCATCCAAGTGATCTGCTTAAGCCCACTCTTCATTAATACAATCCAACTTGCATCTGAAAGTATAACCAGACCAATGAAAATCCGAGGGCAGCTCAAGCATCTTATACCCCTTGCCCCTTCCGATCTTATGCTTCTGAAGCCTGGATTTTTTAACTTGGAAATCTAATATTTAACAAGGTTAAAATTGCCTTTTTGTTAAACTTCACCATATGATTGCAACTGGTTATCCTGGCGATGAACTGGTATGATCTCACCTTTTTATTATCAAAAAGGGTACCAACCATTAGCATGTCTTCTATCAATAATACCAATGCAATATAAAGTATCACCACCCAGGCTATTCAAGTAGGATGAACCTCTATATGAGATCCAGCTAGGGTAGGGACGGGAACAGCAATTGTGCAAACACAGTGTCACAGAATCATTTTTTGGATGTTTTGGATTGGTTCACAAAACAATCCATATGATTTTGTGCCACAACTTTTAGAGTAGGTCACAATTTGTGCAAGGCACATGATGTAAAATTAGAGCAAGTTCAGTTGTGGGACTTTATTTTTGAAAATGAATTTATTAAAGCTTTACCTACTATTACCTCACAATGATAGATTTGATCATACCACAGTTTGCTTTAGATAATTATATTAAAACACTATCAAAATATTTATGAATATCTACTTCAAAATGAAAGGAATAGCTTGCATACTTATGATAGGACACAACACAAAACCACATGAGATTGTGCTTGGTCATTGTGACAGAAAATTGCGGGATAATAAGAAGCTGTCTCCGTGTGGTGGGGAATCACCCACCAAATCCATATAGATTTAATGATTAACCACTAATGCAGCTTCAGATACTGTTTTGTGAAATTTCCAAATCAGATACTAGGGTTAAGTAAAATAATTAACCCCAACCAAAAAAGCCCTAGATAAATGGCCTGCAAGAGAATCAGAGTGTCTTCAGCATAAAATTCAGGACATTAAGATAGCACAAGAGTTTCAGATTTGACAGTAGGAGAAACAGCTCCAAGATTGACAGGCATCAGATTAACATTTGGTGGCAACAATGACAAAGTGCCAACAACAGACCCCCACTTCCCATAATAATCTGGCTAAGGATTAAATTGTAGGGGATGTACTGCAGCAGGCCAACTACAGGATGCATTTTAAAATAAATTAAGACCAAAAGATATTTGATTTTATTGAGTAAATCTTTTGGGAGGACTCAACTCTTAAGAGTTAAAACAGTGAAAATTATTCAATATATATCAAAGTTTGACTAAGCAATACCGCCTGGATCTTAGGCTCCTATTCCTTCCAGATTGTCAATTCAGTATCTAGTCCAGGTTGCAAAGAACTCTTGAGTGACCAACTTCTTATGATCATGCTGATAAATAAGTTCATATCTGGTGACCCTTAAATTACATCAATTAATCAATGTCAAATTACAGGGGGGATCAGATTCAACTGCCAAACTGGAGCAGCTGTAACCCATTTTTGATCAACTGTTTGATTCAAGTCCATTAAATCAGTTGGTTTTGTTAAAGGTTTTCTGGCTTTCCAAGCTTTCCTACTTGGCTGAATAATCCTGGAACTATGAAACTTACTGTGACAGTCATATCACAATTCATGCAGATTTGTTTTGTGACTTTAGGAGCAGGGCACAAAATGGGGCAGTTGAATTGTGAACTGCTTTCTAAAAACACAAAACAAATCTGTATGAATTGTGATGTGAAATGAAGGTCACAAAATGATTTTTTCCCAACTGCCAAAGCCACAAAACCAATTGTGAACGGCAAAACTTGGTTACAAACCTAATTGTTTAGATTTTGGTGCCCATCCCAACCCTAGATCCAGCATAGATAATACTTATCCCAATAGTCACACTAAAGCCACTCATTTTTCAGGGTATAAGAAATCCTTCTAATTTCATCTTCCTCCCTATTTTTTACTTTTAACTATTTCTTTTAGCACAGCTTTACAGTGATAGAAGAGGTTAGTTATCCCAATCTAACAAATAGACATAATCATAAATGTAGAAACTGTGGGGTTGACCCTGGTAAGGTTCCACACAAGAGGATCTGTGACCCTCAAACCAAATTCTCCATGACCCATAGCCATACTTTGCATGCTGAGTAGTGAGCAGATTCTGGACCTAAGTTTCTCAGATGTTGGGAATCACAAGGCTCTTTTGCCCAAAGTTTGATCTGTTTTTTATGACCAGTTTGAAACATGAACCCAAGCCCTTTCAAGCAGTGACTTACCACCTCACCCTCTGGACCATCCACACCACCAGGATTGAGGTTATCTTTGATGACAGCCCCAACAGACCTGAAATATTTGTGAAAAATGCTTATCTGTTGTAAATTGCGGCATTAATGCTATTTTGATATGGCTTTCAAATATTGATATGTGCAAAGATTTGGTTGCTTTTGACTTCAGAAATTCCTTGCCTTCCATAAATGGGTTTATATCAATGTCCACCCAATCCAAAAAACCATACCTGCCCTTGCCTGATCCTGGTATGATTTCAACCCAATGTGATCCCCTCTGCCACTCTGTCTACCTATTGAGTGATCATTGACCCTTGTCTACTATTTAAGTAGAATCAATTCTCCTAATAAAGACAAGGTTATCCACATTTGTGTTGGAGTTTTTATTCTTCAAGCTTTTTTCTTTCCTTTTTGCCAAAAGGAAATCTTCTTCTTTTATTCCAGGAAATTAAGGTATGTGTCCTTAATTTTTCCCTGAAGGCTAACCCAAGGCTAGCTTCAAATCTCAAACTTTTTTTAAAAGATTTCCTGTTGTGTCTCCTGGATGTTGTCCCTGGGAGCCAAACACAACAGAATGGTGCTCACTACAGGGGCTGCAAGCCCCTTGGTTACTCAGTTCCCCCACACATTCTTTGGCCCTTCTCCCTTTGTTACTGAAGTACCTGAGCCTCCTAAAGTTTCATGTCCCCCTCTTGAAGAGGACATTACCAACTCCCCCTCTCCACCTATAGTAATGGTGTTGTTGCCCAGGCCTTTGTGGACCATTCTTTCAGCTTTCTCTCTTGACTACAAGCAAGCTTGCGCCGCTGCGCGCTCCCTCTCCATACTGGTATGGTGACCATGCATATCATTCCTGGTCTCTGTCCTGGTTACGCTTCTGTAAGGGATTCTATCCCTGACCCAAAATCAACATCAAGCCCTGGAAAAATGGACCCAATTAAGAAGACCAAAAGAGCATTATTAAATTCAGAAAACAAAATTAAGAGTGATGGTTGTCTCATTAATCAAATTGGTTTGAAAACGCGTTTGAAAACAATTAATAAATGCACTAATGAGAACAAAACCAAAAACAAATCCCAGAGCAAGAGCGAGAACAAAAGCTCAAATCCAAAAAATAACATAAATTCTACACCAATTTTGAAAACTCAGACAACCAATGATAAAAACAACAATGGCACTAAAAGTGCATTCAAATTTAGCTCCAAAAATACCACACTAGCCAATCACACCCAAAACAAAAGCTCCAACCTGCACCAACAATATCCAGGGGAACCAACAAGCCAATCAGTCAATCTAAAGCAACCAATCCTAAGAAGTATAATTTATCTGAACCCAATAACCATCAGAACCACAGTGTAGAAGAACACTGCACTGCAATAATCCAAAATACTTCTTCCTGCATTGCAGGCTGCAGTCTGCTGCAGGCCTTCAAAGCAATGCTTTCTACCCTACACTTGCATGATTGCCTGGTAAACTCCATGATCTATCCCCAATTGACCTCAGTATTTAAACTGAATATTTTCCATTGAGCAAATTCTCCAACAATTTCTTTTATTCCTATCAACTAATAAATCTATATTTTCAACCTCTAAACACTTGATTAGTAGATTCTAAAGGTTCCCCCTTCAACAACATGAAGTTCATCCTCCTTGTATGGACTTTTTGTATGTTAATCAGTTATGGGCAAGCCAATGTGAACTTCAAAGCTCCCAAACCAACTCCTACCAGAAAATCAGAAAACTCGATTTGGTACCATATTGGTCCATGTTGCTGCCATGCCCCTTACATAGAAACCGCACAATTCCCACCAATTATCCACTCTAAGCCCCCCTGGTTGGTCTTGGGGTACACCAGCGTCTATTATCTTCTAAACCATTTCACTTCCTTCTTGGGGAGATTCCGCTTATTTGGTCATCTCTTGCACATGTTAATGATAGGGATTCCAGTAGGGTCCAATCTGGTCAAATTCAACTTGGGAGCTCTCCTTCATTTGATTGGAGAGAGACTTCCCAATGAGTGGATCCCTGACAGCTTTTGAGGACCTGTACTCCTTTCTGTTAGATTTTGGCCTCCCCCCTACTTTGATAGAATCTATGAAAACCATTGGTGTGCTGGTAAATCAGTTCATCTAGCCCACCTTGGCCCACCATCAATTAGCATTGGGGTTTAAAAACCAACTCCTGGCTGCTGTGGCATCTGTTGTAACCAATAATCACGCTAAAAATATGGCTTACCAAGAATGGACACACAGTCTCTTTGTTTGCATTTCTGATAACCAGCGGGATTTGTTGGCCTCACAAAAATACCTGATCTCATTTTTAAACACGCTTTTCTCTTCTCTCCCAGGATATATCAGAGATTGGCTGTGAAAGTTGAATTACCATCACGCTGCTTGTTGCGGGCAAACCAAAGCCAATCTCCTAAAACGTTGACAGAACTTTTAGACCTTAGTTGACAAACTCAGCTGATTCTGTGAACAGATCAATACTCAACTAGAGGTAGTTGGGATCAGTGTGGATATTTAGGCCATCAACTACACCAATAATACGGCCTGGATAAGACCACTTTGGGCAATACCCTATGTCAAGTTCAAAATTATGTTGACAACAAGGTAGCCTTAGTAGAACTGGCACCACCTGCACCTCCTGCTGGAACTCCCTCCACATTTGAGGCTAAGGTCTGGGAGACTGTGACCCTCCCCACATGTTTGGTGGTTTTCAGGCGGGGCTAATGTTGGCCAAGTAAAAGTTTGGTTGTTTGTTGCAGGTAGAGGCCTAGTAGGGAATAATGGCTACTAGGGAAGGTAAGACCTGGCTAGTAGGTAATAAAGGACTACTAGAGGTAAATATTGTCCCCACCGGCAGGAGATATTGGCTACTGTTGGCTAGAGGTCCTCACCCAGCAGGAAACTGTGGCAGCTAGGGGTGAGGAATAAGATAGCTCAGCAGGGAACTTTAGCTGCTTGGGGTGGGGAGTGGTCCATCCTGGTAGGTAATGTGTGCTATACAGGCTGGATGTTGTTTGGACCCTGGCAGGTAACGCGGGCTGCCAGGGAGGAGAAGAGCTTTGAGAGCTCTATGTACCCTGATACTCTTACAGGAGGTCTGTGAGCAAGCACTCTACCTAAAGAACTGGTAGAGTGTCCTCGTTTATTTCCCTATGGGAGCTTTGGTGAGATCCCAAAGTAACCATTGGAGGGCATAGATTTTCTCAGAGGTGTCACAAAGGTGGTTGCTTGGGGAAGCAGCTGCAGAACTTGGTGTGATTAGACCTCTGGGAAGTAAATCTGATTACTTTGCAACTGAAAGCTCAGACTTAATCACCTGGGTGAGTAAAGACAACTACATAGACTTTATTGATCTACAGTTGGATAGCCTAAGTGGTTGCCACCTGCAAGGGCCCAGTCAAATGCCAATAACAATGTAGAATCATGCTTGGGTCTACAGGTTTTGGTAACAGGGACTTAGATTTAGGACCAAGGTGGTTCATATTGTGGGATCAGCGGTGAAGACTAGTAAGAAGGACTGTATGATCACAGTGAAGACTAGTTGTGGCACTGTTGGTTCATGTTGAAGTGAAGGAGTAGCCAATCATGATGCAGGATCAGCTGGAAGACTGATTTAAGCTGCTTGAAGACAGGAATATGCTTCTTGTTGACTGAGAAGGATTGATTGCTGGCTAGGCTGAAGAACTAGAAGATGTGGTTAAAGAACTGGCTGAAGGACCAGAAGATGATGATTCAGGACTAACTAAGGAACTTGAAGATGGCTTAAAAATATTAGCTGAATTGAATACAGGATCTAGAATGTTAGTTTTGGTTTCTTAGGAGAGGAAATATTAAGAAAAGAAGCAGTTAAATAAGGATTTAATACTATCAATATTATAATATAAAGAGAACTAATTATTATATTATGTTAAAAGAAAAAGAAAGAGAAAATGAAAAGACTTGCGGTGTTTGAACAGAAAATTTATTAAGTTTAGATTCAGTAGAAAGGAGCCAGAAAGAGGTCAGAAACAGAACAGAGAAACTGTGAGGGCAAATAAGCAAATTTTGCCAATAACAACTAGTAAAGGTGAAGGGCAAGCAACAGGCAAGTTTGAAGTTGCAAAACATTGAAGAAAATGCGGAGAAACTTAGAGAAGTGTTGTAAAATCAAGGGTTTGAAGTTCCCCTATGTAAAGCATAGGCAAAAGTGCTCAAGATTTGCTGGAGAAACATTACAGGAATCACAGAAACCTGTCCAAAACATGGAACAGTTGTTTACCAGGAGCAAGACAGCTTCAAGTTCAAACCACAGTCAAAAGCAAGTCATTTGGGTAAACTGTTTGGAAAAACAGTTGAATTGAGGCGTATGATTGACTGCAAGCCAGAGTTTATTTAATCAGTGTTTTGAGGGGTTTAAATTGAGAGTTAAAGCCTAAAAAATGAGGTGCAGAAGCATAAAATTCAGGGCTTTCATTGGCTGAAGTAAGTTATAAAGTTTAATATATAGTAGAGGAAGAAAAACTAAATAGGTTAAGCTTTGGAAGACAAGAGTTCTTAGAAGGAAATTGGACTTGGAAAAGGAGCTATAAAAGAGGGAGCTATCTGAGGCTTCTCAGCGTCTGGATCAAGTGGATTAAAAAGGCCACAAGGACTACAGAAGGAGCTGAAGAACAATTTAAAGGTGCAGAAGCCCATGATAAAGACACCAGAGTTGAGGATAACAAGCCAGAGCTGGAACAGAACGCAGGAGTCTAAGACTAAGGTGCAGGAGCCTAAGACCAAGTACAAGAGTCCAAGATATTGTTGGAGGACTCCAAGTATTGGCAAATCCATATTGTTTCCCTGATCCCCTGGGACATATACCAGAAGGTTTCTAAGGGAATCTTCCTTATGAGAGTGAATAAAAGCCCGTTTCAACCCCTATACATATTTCTGAGATACATTTTCCCTTACTAGAGAATGACATCCCCTTCCAGCTGGTCCCTGGCTATGGCCCACAGCACACTTTGGGGACTAGTGGACAGGAACCCTACAGAGATCATAGCTGAACTCAAGGCTATAACTCAACAACAGGCCTCTGCTTCCAATCCTCCTCCAGTGGAGCCTGTACCTGACCCCCACATCACTATCCTGATTGACCAAGTAGCCATGTTATGGGGTAATATTGCATACCTGCGTCAACGCCTCTCTGACCAATATGATTCTTTCTCTGAATCTGATGGTGAATGAGAGGCAGAGACCACTGACCTTCTTATTCAAGAAGATCACGGATGCTGCCCTGGCTTAGAGGGGCAATCACATATCAATTGTGCCCTTGTGCTAGAAAACTTAGCAGCCATAACAAAAAATGTTGCTGACAGGCAATATGTGCTGGAACAGGAAGTTCAGAACCTTTCTTGCCTGAACAAGACTATGAATGATAGGATCACTCCTTTGTTGTCTCAGGCCACAGCTCTAGCTACCTGTATCAATGGGATTTTGGGTACCTTGGCTGTCCAGCAGATGCAAGTTGATAAACTTGGAACTGTAGCAACAAATTCCAGGGACATTGGAGGGCAGAAAAGTTCTACTCTGAACACTCTGGAAGAAATTCTTTGTCTTCTATGGGATAGACAACCTGCCGCTGAGTCTGAGTTCAAGGGAACTCCCGTATCAACGTTCTCAATCAGGGTGATATCAGCCAGCCCACCTTGTTGTCTATTGATCCCAATTACAAGCCCACTTCCAAGCAGATCTTTTATCCTAAGACCTCTACCATTGCTGCTTTCTTGAATATCTACAAAAATGCAATGAAAAGGGCTACAGATGATCTTAATAAAGAGCATATCCTTACCTTCCTGCATCCTACCTGTCAAGAGGTTGTGGTCCCTGAACTCATATCCATAGTTACCTGGGAAGATATGAGTCGCCTTCTCATTAGGAGTTTTGATAAGATCTCAGTTTAGAGGTTAATAAGGATGCCTTAATGCATATTGCCTTCAAAACTAAGGAACCACTGGCTGAGTTGCTGACTTCTTCTACATCAAAGGCCAACAACTTATCATCAGTTGCCAACTGACTCCCCAGGAAGCATATACTACATTTTCTAAAGACCTGAAGGTGAACCAGATCTTATGTTTACACTTCAAAGCACATATGACATCCCTCAAGTCCATGAAGAGTATCAAGAACCTCCTGCAAGATATGCATATGACACATGGAGGAACTGTGGTCTGCAAGAATAAGGCAAATGACTCTGGTACTACTTCTTGTACCCCATGCATCATGATCCTTGGCTCCAATGGGCAATCCAAGCAACAAGGTTGTCACAATTGTGGTCATATTAGACACCACTTGCAAACCTGCACAACCCCTGTGTAGAGAGATGTAGCCCTAAGAAAAGGCGGGAAAAGAGAGGTCAGCTTAGAGGCAGAAACACTCTCTGTTGACCAATCTCCACACTCTTCTCCTGATCTCCCTCTGATGAATAATCACCTCCTTTCTCTGGCCCTACTATTCTCCATCTATTTAATGATCTTTTAAGCAACTCTGAGCCCAAATATTCTGACTATGATGAATCAGATGGTTATGGTTACTTTGTGCTGGCTGTCTCTAAAACAGTGTCTGTCCCCTATAAGCTCTGTTCAGGGAAGCCCACTACTATAAAATGAGCGCCTCCTGATGATGCTAAAGCCATGATGGCCTGTCCTTATCTAGCTCAAGCTCATCAACCCCCTGCTTTGATGGTTTCATGAATGCCGCCCTTCACCATATTTATATTTCACCTTCAATGGGTTATTTCAAGGACAAATCTCTCTCTTTTGCTTTTGCCCTTTTAAATGAGTCTGGCTCCAAATTTGGAAATTCAATTGTTCTGTTTCCTGATTCTGCGCAACTCAATTGCCCCACTCATGCTTGTGGCAAGTGATCCTACTGTCCATGTACTGTTTTGTGGTAAAGCTACACAGTATATATTACATTTCACTGTTAACAATAAAAATTAAGTTCTATTCACATTTTTGTCTTTGTATCTCCCCGTAATTTGGCACCTCTCTAGCCACGTCTAGCAGTTATTATTCAAACAGACTCACAATGTAATTGCATAGCCTTCCCTGCCATTCTACCTAATACTTAGTACAAATTCAATCCTAAGGTTAGGATTTCCCGTTGTGACTCTGTGCTGCGGCTCAGATCACAACAGATGGACTCTTTGGAAAAAGCCGCTGAGCTTGCTGAGGACCTCTTTCAGAATGTTACTGTATCCTTACCCCTGCAAACTTTGTAAAAGAAAATGCCTGCCTTGAAATGCATGTTGGCAAAATGGGAAAAGAAAATGAAAGTTGTGTAAGAGGTCCTGGCTGTGGAGTTCCTGGTCACCAGTCCCCAAAGTGTGTCCTGGGTTGTAGCCAGGGACTGACTTGGAGGAGTTGCCATTCTCTAAAAGTGGTAAATGGCTGATGAGAAGCTTATACTTGGCTTGCATAAGAGCAAACTCCTCCAGTACCTTCCCAATTACTAAGCAAGCGTTTCTGCTGTACACTTTTACTTCAGCAGGCGCCAACCCTTCTGTAGGCTGATACCAATCCTGTAATAATCTTGCAAACTCTCCCCCAATGAACTCTCTTCCCCTATTTGTCATTTCCAAATGCTTTGTCACCTTCTCCCACTCCTCCTGGGTATATTTACTAGAGGCAAACTTCCTGCACCCTAGGCAATAGAATTCCTCATCCCCTGGGCTAGGATAGAAAATATGGGGTAATTGACTCATGGGACTTATATTTTCTCTTCACCCGGGAAATTTGGATAGGGGTTGTAATAGGTGCTTTATTCACAGTCAGAAGGAAGATCCCCTTAGAAACCTTCTGATATATGGCCTTGGGATAGGGAGTGATAAAAAGTTTTTGCCAATGCTTGGAGTCCTTCAACATTCTCTTGGACTCCTTGTACTTGGTCTTTGGCTCCTGCTCCTTGGTCTTGGGCTCCTGCGCTTTGGTCTTGGGTTCCTGCACCTTAGTTGTGGGCTCCTGTGTTCTAATATTATGCTCCTGCGCTCTATCTGGCTCTGGCTTCCTATCCTTGGTCTTCTTCTCCTTCTGTAGCTTTGGTGGCCTTTGTAATCCACTTGATCCAGTCCCTGAAGAGTCTCAGATAGCTCTCCCTTTTATAGCCCCTTGTTTCAGACCAAAAACTTCTCTTAGAACTCTGGTTCTTCAAAGATAAAACTATCATGTTTTTCTTCTTCTATAATATATTAAACCTTTAAACTTACTTCAGCCAATGAAAGCCCTGAATTTTCTACTTCTGCTCCTCATTTTTTAGGCTTTAACTCTCAAGCTAAAGCCCTTAAAACACTGATTAAATAAACTTTGGCTTACAGCCAATCATACGCCTCAACTCAACAATTTTTCCAAAAAGGTTTCCCCAGATGACCTGCCCTTGACCCTGGTTTGAAACTGAGGCTGTCTTGCTTTGTGTAAACAACTGCTCTGCGTTTTGAACAGTTTTGCCATAATTTATGTCACGTTTCCCCGGCAAATCTTGAGCGCTTCCACATATGTTTTACTTTGGCAAATTTTGACCCCTCAATTTTTCAACATTTCTCTGTGTTTCTCTGTATTTCTTCCAATGTTTTGCGACTTCAAACCTGCTTGCTGCTCGTCCTTTTGCCTCTCCTAGTTGTTCTTGGTGAAATTTGCTATTTTGCCCTCACAGTTTCTCCGTTCTATTTCCAGCTTCTTTCTGGCTCATTTTCTTCTTAATTCTTCTTTCTAAATAAATTTATAGTTCTAACAAACTATATATTGTTTTTGCTCTTCTTTATTTTTATTATATGATTTTTAATCCTTTTTTAATCATAATCAGGAAGTATTTAATTATTCTTTAACTGCTTCTTTTCTATCTAAATTTCCTCTCAAAAGTCACTAAAACCAGCTCTTCCAGCCTATGCATCCAGTCCAGCTAGTTCATCCTCTCAGCTCTTCAGTTCTTCATCACCAACTTCTGGTCCTCTGGCCATCTTGCATTATGATCAGCTAGTCCTACATCATAATCTTCTTGTTCTTCTGCTTGTCCTTAACCAGTTCCTCACCAAATCCTTACTAGGAACCTCCTTTGTTCCTTCTACACACTGAACCATATTGGTTCATTCCATTCAATATGAATTAACAGTCCATTATCTAGCCTTCACTGTGACCAAACAGTCCCTCTTGCTAGTTTTCTCTGTTAATTCCGTGAACCACCTCAGTTCTTTATCTCAGCCCCCATTACCAGAACTTGTAGACCCAGGCATGAGTCTACATTGAACTGGCGTTTGACTGGGCCCTCACAAGTGGAAATCCACTTAGGCCATTAAACCATAGATCAATGTCTATGTGTTGTCTTTACTCACCCAGGTGATTAAGTCTGGGTTTTTAGTTGCAGAGTAATCAGCTCTACTTTCCAGAGGCCTGATCACACTAAGTTCTGCAGCTTGCTTCCCCAAGCAAGCCGCCTTGGTGACACCTCTGAGCAAGTCTATACCCTCCAATGCTCACCTTGGGTTTCCCCAAAGCTCCCATAGGGGCATAACCAAGGACACCCTATCAGTCTGTTAGGTAGGATGCTTGCTCACAGACCTCCTGTAAGTGTATTAGGGTACATTGAGCCCTCCAAGCTCTTCCCCTCCCTGGCAGCCCGCGTTACCTGCCAGGGGTCCAAAACCTACTCCTCCCAGACAGACAAAGCTCCCTGCTTGCTAAATCAGTCTTCATCCTCCCGTAGCCCTGGTTCCCTGCTAGGTGAAGCACTATATCCCAAAGCAGCCAATATCTTCTGCTGGGTGGAGGCAACATCTGCCCCTGGTAGTCCTTTGTTACCTACCAGCCAGGCCTTACTTACCCTAGTAGACCATGTTACCTACTAGGCTCACCTTACTTCCCCTAGTAGATCATGTTACCTACTAGGCTCCCCCTACTTACCCCTAGCAGCCCTATGTTACCTACTACTTTACAGCGTCACCAGCTAACCACACATTGTCACTCTTCAGCATATTGTCTTTATTTGAAGCCAAATCAACCCTTGCCTGCAAAACAGCACACATGTGGATCATCACACTGCCTTTTTTACCTCCCTTTGGGAAAGATACCACCCACATAGAAGTATCAATCCAAAAGGCTAAAATTCAGGCCATCCTGGATACAGGATCTCTCATCAACGTTGTATTCTCCAAGTTGATTAAGAAGCTCAAGCTGGCTCCTGATATCAACTATACTCAGTCTTATGTAACTGCTGGTATGGCTCAGACTTGGTCTATTAGCACCTACTCTGCTCTGCCAATAAGGTTTGTGAAGCTCTTCATTGCCTCTCCAGTGGTTGTTTTATAAAAAAGCTATGACCTCCTGGTAGACACCCAATTCCTTTGAGAGTACAATGTGATTGTCAACCTTCAGGATGGATATCTGTCCCTCTTAGGATATGAAGCTCTGTTGATCTTTGAAGAACCTCCCTGCATCCCTGGAAAGCAACTAAAGACTTGTGTCCTCAAATACCCCTTAGGCATTCTCTTGCTGAAGTATATTACTCACTCTTCTAATATGAACTCCCCTCCTCTTTCCTGTCCTGCTGAAGAAGGTGTCCCTTTACTTGCTCCTGCAAATGTTACCATCCTTCTTGGCTCTCAGGTTCTTGTAGATTCTCAGATATCCTAAAAGTTTCCTGAGAATTTGTTCTTATATTTGTACTCTCCTAAATCCTTGAGTTGCAAAGAACCTCAGTTATGCCTTGGAATTCTGGATCAAACTCATAAGGAACCTGTACATCTACTGCTAGGCAATTCGACTGCTTTGCCCATGTAGGTTTCTTGAGGTCAAATTGTGGGCCATGGCTGTATCTTAGGAGTATAACAAGTGGCCTCCCTATATCCCTTTAGAACATTCTGTTTTTTTACCAGAAGAAGACTCTCAAGTGCTCCCCCTATTTACTACCAGTGATTTCTCACAGCTGTCTCCCATTCAGCAGAAAGATGTATTGGAACTGATTGATCAGTTCAACAACATCTTTGCTTCTGGGCCCAACGACTATAGTCTAGCAAAAGGGTCATTCATTATATTGATACAGTGATGCTCCTCCCTTCCATGCCAAACCCTACCATTGTAGAAGGATGGAAGATGTCCAGGTTTCCAAAGAGCTCAAAAAACTATTAGATGCTGGACTCTTAGCTTCCTCTCAGAGCCCTTGGGCATCCTCTTACTAATCCTTAAGAAGGAGTATGGGGCCACTGCTTTGTGATGGACTATTGCTGCTTGAATCTCTCACCAAGAAGGATGCATGCCTGCTGCCAAGAATTAATGATGCTCTCAGATAACTGGGAGGCTCAAAACTCTTCTCTCTGCCATAATTTAGCCTCTAGATACTAGCAGGTTGACTTATCTCCCAAGGATAGTAAAAAGGCTGCTCTTATCACGTCTGAAGGTCTTTAAAACCCACTTGAATGCCTTGGGGGCTTTGCAATGCTCCTGCTACCTTCTAACAAGACATGGATTCTATCCTGCAAGACATGAAGCTCTCCTGCGTTCTGGAGTATCTGGACAATATAAAAGTGTTCAGTTCCCCCTTTGATGATTATTTAGACCATATCAAAGCTGTTTTCCTCAAGATTCAAGATTCAGTTTTGAAGCTTAAGCCATTCAAGTGCTCCTTTAAAGAGTGTCTTGAATTCTTAGGTCATGAAGTCACCCAGACTGGGATAGACCCCATGAACAAAAAGGTGTAAGCCATTGATTTGATGCTACCTCCCACAAATCTACTTGAGGTCCAGGTGTTCCTTGGTCTGATGGGATACTACCACAATTCATCCCTGACTTTGCTGAATTAAGCAAACCCCTTGTCCAACTGCTCAGGAACGTCCCCTTTGAATGGACTGATAGTCAACAATAGTCATTTGAGGCTCTAAAGACCAAGATTAAAAAAGCCTCTATCTTATTCTACCCTGATTACAACAAAGAGTTAATCTTATACACTGATGTCAGTGGGGTAGCTGTGGGTACAATTTTGGCTCAGTTAGATGATGAAGGTGTGGATTGACTTGTAGCTTTTCTTTACGTGCCCTTAACACATATGAGAAGAATTATAATGTCACTGAGAAGGAATGATTGGCAGTTCTACATGCTATAAATCAGTTTGGAAACTACATCTACGGGACTCACTTTACTGTAGTCACTGACCACTCCTACCTTAAGTGGTTACAACAGCTAAAGGAACCTGAGGGTTGACTGGCTCAGTGGTCCCTGCTTTTACAAGGGTATGATTTCACTGTGATGTACAGGCCTGGTGCTCAACATCAGAACGCCAATGAACTATCTAGAATTCAGATACTAGCCATCCATCCTGCTGACGCTGATTGCCTGTACAAGTTAATAGGGTACCCTGATGCTTGAGCAACCAAACCCAAAGATATATGCCTGGCTCTTCAGTCCCTATCAAAGGATACTATCACTTGAGACAGACAACTTTTCAAAAAGGTCAACAATGCCTACCTGCCCTACGTTTGTCCCAGCATGAGAATAGATATTATCATCTAAGCCCACATTGACACTGGACATGGGGGTATATCAAAAACTCATGACAGGCTGTTCAAAAACTTCTTCTGGGAAAACATGCGCCTGCTAATTCCTGACATCCTTGCATCCTGTCAACTCCAACACCCTCAACTATCTCTATATCAGTTCTAGATAATCCCTCATAAGTGTTCCTTTCATAATGTGAGTATTGATTCTGTCGGACCTCTCCCTTGTTCTAGGTCTGGGGTTTGACTCTTTTTGGTAGCCGTGGACCATTTTAGTAAATGAGTTGAAGCAAGGGCTACAGAGACATAACTGCCAAGACAACTGAAATTTTCTTGCTTCAAGACATCTTCTAATGCCACATATGCCCTCAAATCTTGCTTTCCAGCAATGGCACCAATTTCAATGCTTGCCTCATCACGTCTATTTTAGAAGCTATGGGCACTCATCAGTCTTTCTCTTCCCTGTACAATCTGTCCACAAATGAAACTTTAGAATGTGCAAATTCTTCCCTTGTATTTATTATGAGGAAGCTTACCCTTTCAGATGCTGCCAATTGGGATATGTTCCTTCCTGCTACTCTTTTTGCATACCAGCTAAGCAGACATTGAATAACTGAACACTCCCCCTTTGCAAATCTGTATGGGCATGAAGCTACAACCCCCCAATCATGGGACCCCTTTTGATTGAAGTTGATGCCCCTACTAATCCTGAAGCTCATGTCAAAGACTTGACTAATTGTATCATTGACATTCAGGCAACAACATACTCTACTACCTATAAAGTCAAGGCTTTAGAGCTCTTGCCTTCCAATGCTTCTAGAGCTCCCCTCCCTCAGTACCAAGTAGGTGAACTAGTCTTCTATTATCAGAATTTTACTAGGGGCAGAGCTCATGAGCTAGACTCCCTCTGGCTTGGACCCTGTGAAGTCACCTTCAAGAAGGGCGTCAAGTATACCATGAAACTGCTGTCATCTGGCTGTTCTTTTGCCTGAGTTCATTCCAAATTCCTCTGCAAATATCAACTCCCTGTGTCCAATATTGAGGGGGGAGATGTCTAAAATTGCGCCATTAATGCTATTTTGATATGGCCTTTAAATAGTGATATGTGCAAAGATTTGGTCAGATTTGACTTCAATTTTGGGAATTCCTTGCCTTCTGTAAATGGGTCTGTTCCAATGTCCACCCATTCTGAAATACCATGCCTGCCCTTAGCTGATCCTGGTATGACATCACCCTGACGTGACCCCATATGCCACTCTGTCTATCTAATGAGTGATCATCAGCCCTTGTCTACTATTTAAGTAGAATAATTTCTCCTAATAAAGACAAGTTTATCCACATTTGTGCTGGCTTTAATATTCTTCAAGCTTTTTCCTTTCCTTTTTGAAAAAAGGAGTCCCTCATCCTTTATTCCAGGAAATTAATGTATGTGCCCTTAATTTTTCCCTGAAGGCTAACCCAAGGCTAGCTTCAAACCTCAAATATTATGTTATAAAGATTTCCCAATGTGTCCTCCTGGATGTTGCCCCCAGGAGCCAATCACAACAATATTGATAAATAAATGTCTTCTCAAAAACATTCAGTCAACACCTTGAACACTTGGAATTGGTTCTTCAAACGCTGTTTTATGTCTGGACTGTTGGGTATAGCTAGCAAGAATTAGCCCTGGTAATTGTTCAATTACTATACCTGAATACAAGGCAGTAAAACCAAGATATGAGTGAACAATATGTTGGGGTAAAAACTTATCTTTATTTCATATAAAAACCAAGTATATAGAGAGGTGGGGAATTGGTAGAGGGGAAATTAATAGGATGGAAGGCTGGAGAATTAGACCAGGTTTGGCATTAACACCATAATCAAAATATCAATTTAGGCTATTGATTTCACACCTGGAAGTAGAGATTGATTGGGTGATTGGATAAATTGATGTCACCTTCATTTAGGTTTCCAGACTCAAGCGCCAAGTTTGAGCTTTGATTTCAGGATTGAAGGCCTTGTTTGTTGCCCTTTGTGTAACCTCCAAATTGCCAAATTACTGAGAGGATTTGAGTTGAATCAAGAATGCTCTGGTATCCACTAGTTCTCAATTGATCAGTTGAGCAATTGCCTATGTCAAGTTCATAATTCTGGGAAGTATAATAAACAAAATAAGGGGAAGATTTAAGAAGAGAATAATACTTTATTGGATATGAATATAGGAATATATATAGTATCATAATAAGCCACATACTGTCCATGTACGTCATGGGGGTCATGGGGCTTATATGAGTAGTGTTTCTCTTAGATTAAAAGGCTTATTTGAGTTGTGTCCCATTTGGGATCTGGATTAGGTGATCCCTGTAATAGATGGCTGTCTGATAGTGGTGCCATTAATTCACTGGCTGGTTGGTGAACCACTTGGTGAGGCATTTGGGGATTTACTCAGGGCTCCAATTCCCCAAGAGGGAGTAATAAAAAATGTTGCAACATCACCCCTGGGGTGCTGGAAGGCGGAGCCTTGGGAATTTTCTTGAGAGTATCTGGTATGCAGGCTTGGTATTGATCCAGTTTGGTGTTGGGCACAGGGAGCCTTGAATTTAGCTGGGCTTTTCTTGCCTTACACAAGAGGAGTCAGTTGTGGTGCATACATTTCAGTTTGGTTTGAGCTCCAATTCCTTTGATCATGTAGGTATTGTTGGGTTTAACTTCCATGACAATGCCTGGTCTGTGTAGTCCTGGGTCTAGTTTGTGTTGATTGTGATTGATGATTCAGATTTTGTCCTCAACTTGGAACCTTTCTTGTTGTAATGGGATTGCTTCCCGCTGGACCCTTTGTTGTTCCATCCTCTCTTGATCTTTTCTGACGTGTAGTACCTTGGGATCATTACTGTCTGGTATCTCCTTTGAGAGTGGCAGTTGTGGTCCTGTGGCTGTGCTTAAAAGTGAGGGTTTCTGACCATAGACAAGTTCATAAGGGCTTTTGCCTGTATTGCAGTTAACTTGTGTTCTGCAGGCTATAAGGGCAGTTGATAGCATATCAACCCAGGCTTTTGGATTGTTGGCAGATATCTTACTGAGGGCTTCTACTAGAGAGCCGTTTAGTTGTTCTACACGTCCATTTGCTTATGGATGATATGGGCTGGCTGTAACATGTTTATTCTGTTCTTAGCAAGATAGATATTGGTGTCAACGGTTTAAGTTCAGTGCCTCCATCTATGATCAGGAGATCAGGTTTTCTGTAATTTGTCTATGATTTCTTTTCCAATAAATTGTCTCACATCATTGCCTTTGTGTTCTTTTGTGGCTTGTACCACAGTCCATCTGGTTGCATAGTCAATAGCTGTTATGATGTACTTTTAGCCCTTGTTTTCACCAGGCATTGGTCCCACAATATCCAACAACCATACCTCAAAGGACTGTGTGATGGATATGGGTACTACTTACTTGGATGATGCTTTGGTTTTAGTGTACTTCTCACAGGCTTCACATTGTTCTAGTACCTCTCTGATATCATCTAGCATCTTGGACCATCAGTAGCGTGTCTTGAGGTATTCATGCAAGTTTCTGCTACAGGTGTGTCCCAGGTCTCTGTGATATTGGGGGATTGTGTCAATCTTTTGTGTTGACAGGACGTAGGGTACAGTGTCACCATTTGGAAGTATTTATTGAAGGGTACCATATACGTTTTTGAACAGATGTCTGTTCTTGAGGACTTTCTCTTGGATTTCCATTGATGTGCCAGGTGGGAACCCTTCCTGGAGATTCCCCATAATTAAAATGGACAAGTTGGGGTTGCCATCAGTTCAGAGGCTGTGTTTATTGTATAGCCTTGATAGGGCGTCTGCAGTAAGCATCTCCTTGCCTGGCTTGTACCTAATTTGCATGGGGTATCTCTGTATGAGGCTCATCCATTTGGCTTGTCTTCTTGACAGGTTTTGTTGTGTCTTGAAGAATATCAAACACTTGTGGTAGGTGAGTACTTTGAACATCTGGGCTCCTTCCAGATAGCATTGCTATTTCATGAGGCAGTGTATGATAGCAACCAATTCCTTGTTATGTATGGGGTATCTTTGTTTGCCGTCTGATAGCTTCCTTGACTCATATGCCAGGGAAGGAAGTCCTTTTGGGCCGTTTGGATATGGAGGACTCCTCCTATGGCATAATCAGATGTGTTGGTTTCTAGCTCATAGATACCCTCACGGTTTGGGTATTGCAGGATGGGGGCAGTAACCATGTGCTCTATTCAGTTAGCGTAAATTTTGATCTTGTAAAGGTGTCCAGACAAATTTGGTTATTTTCCCAGTGATGGCTGACAAGGGAGCTATTAGGGCGCCCCAGTCAGGGATGAACCTGTGTACATAGGCTACTATTCCAAGGAAAGTGCGGAGTTTGCTCTTGTTTCTTGGGGCTGGCATCTCTGTTATAGCATGTATCTTATCCAGGTCCAGTTTAATACCGTCCTTGCTGATGATATGGCCAAGGAATGGAAGCTCAGTTGAGAAGAACTCACATTTGGACAGCTTGGCAATCAATTGGTTTTCTTTAAGGGTATGGAGAACTGAGCGGACATCTTCCCAGTGTTGTTGAAGTTTGGGACTATAAATGATGATGTTGTCCAGATAGATAATTGCTTGTTTACCAATGTGTTCCTTGAAGACTTCATTCATGAAGGTTACAAAAGTACTGGGAGCGTTTTTCATGCCAAAATTGAGGACGCCATATTCAAAGGATCCATACTTTATTTGAAATGAGGTCTTTGGAATGTCTTCAGGTTTCATGCAAATTTGGCGGTAACCTGCTATCAAATCAATTTTTGTGAAGATTTGGGACCCCCCAGGGCATCAAAAAGGTCATCAATGAGGAGCAGGGGATACCTGTTCTTAATTGTGACCTTGTTGAGGGCCCTGTAGTCTGTGACCAGGCAGAGTTCTCTGTCTTTCTTTGCCACAAAGAAGACAGTGGCACTATAGGTAACTTTGAGGGTCTGATGAGGCCTTTTCTGAGTGCTTTGTCAAGGTAAGCTTTTAGGGTGTCATCTTCTTGTGGTGTGAGGCAGTAGATGGGTTGTGCTTTAGGTACACTACCTTTTAGGTCAATTTTGTGATGTATACCCCAATCAGGGGGTAACCCAGGTAGTGTCTCATGGAATACAGAGGGGTGATTCACTGACTAGCTGGTCTCTAATGGGGGTCTGCTTATGTTGAGTTTCTGTGTTTTTGAAGTGGGTAACCTTGTATGTACAGGTGCTTCAATTGATTTTGCTAGGATAAGTTTCTTCTTTGGTTTCCATGATTTTCACAAATATGTGGTCCCTCATGTGTGTGTCAAGGTGTGTTGGGTATACATGGTGATGGACTTCTCCTCACTGTATGGTGAGGGTGGCAATGTCCCAGTCAATATGAGGTTTTGTCTTTCTTATCCATTCCAGGCCAAGTATGACATCATACTTGGAGATTGATATAATTTTGCTGCTGAGTGTAGTCTGTACATCTCCAATTTGGACGCAAAAAGGTTTTGTCTTGTGGGTAACTGGTGTGCTGCGGTTGTCTGCCATGATGACCCTCTTGATGCTACTTTGAGTGATATGCAACTTCATGAGTTCTGCAAAGCTCTTGTTGATGAGGGATTGATCTGCTCCAGTATTGAGTAGTGCTGTGCCCTGATCTTCAAAAGCATAAAAGGTAAGTGAGGAGTTTATTTCCAGTTTGGGTGGCAAACAGCAGAGGATTGCTGGAGGGTACTTGGATCATGGTGATTGAATCTACATCCTGTTCTCTGTACAAGTCTTGTGAATTGGGGGAAGCGGCTTGCCTAAGCACTCCCCTGAGCTTTTCCCTTCTTTTTGGTAGCTTTGGTGCTGGCCTGGTTGGCTTTTGCAGTGCAATTCTTGTTTCAAGGATGGTTATTGTTGGCTTGGTTGCTTTGCTTATTGGGGCAAGGTCTCTCTTAGCCGCAGGGTCTTCCTTGCGCTTGTTGGTGGCATGTAGATTGTCAGATTTCTGAGCTTCACGCTTTCCCTCTAAGAATAAATCCTCAAGGTTCTTGCAGAAAGTCATGCCAAACTGATGTCTAATGTGTGTGGGAAGACCATTGTAGAAGTCCAGGTGTGGTCCAGGTTCATCAAAGTTGATGGTGTTGGGTGCTTGGTCATGTAGTCCTTTATATGCCACAATGTACTCCTCAATAGTTCCTGTCATTTTGAAGTTTTGAAGTTTTGAAGCTCAGTCATGATTACCACATCAGAATCTTTCATGGAAAAATTTTTGAGGAACACAGCTTTGAACATCTCCCAATTTTCCTTCTGGTCAGGGTGTTGGGCTAACCATTTGGTTACAAATGTGAAACAGTTCCTGTGACGCAAAGGGCAATCTTGCTGACCCAGAGTCTTTGAGGATATTCCACTTGTTTGAACTTGCTCTTGGTGCTGTTGATCCAAAGAAAAGTGTTCTCACAGCGTAGTCCTGCAAAGGCACCAATCTCAGCAGTACGTAAGCGTTGAAACACAATATTGGGTATCTCAGGTTGCAAAGGTGCTGTTTTGGTTGGTGTGGTAGGGAACAGTCTGCGGGCTTTGAGAGCGTTGACTGGTCATTGGGTACAAGGAGGTTATTGTAGATGACAAGGCCTGGGGGAATGCCTTGTCCTACTTTGTAATCTCTCCAGCTGTTAGGGAGTGACATTGTTTGGGTTCTTTTCTTGGGAGGAATTTTTCCTTTGAGTTGGGTAGGTATAGATAACCTACCTGTGCTACCACTGTCAAGCTTATACTTCTGGGAAGTATAATAAAAGAAATAAGGGGAAGATTTAAGAAGAGAATGATACTTTATTGGATATGAATATAGGGATATATATAGTATCATAATAAGCCACATACTGTCCATGTACGTCATGGGAGTGTCAAGGGTCTGGATGTACAAGCATTCTGGCTACCGCCAACCTACTTAACATCCAGCCAGTGCCCAATTTAGTCCCCTTCCAATATACTGTTTGACATACTAAGAATGGTAACCAAGAAATATCATCTGACCATCCAAGTATCCAGAAACTCAAAACCATCCAGCACATGATCAACCCCTGGGTTTGATCCAACTAAAATCCCTGCCACAGCTAAAGCTATATAAGTCTAAAGCATTATCCAATAAACTATAATTCTCTCCTAATTCTATATTTGAAGCTTCCCCAAAAAAACTCCTTGTCACTGGTAGCACTACGGTTTTGACTACGCCAATGAAAGAGAAAATGACTGAACAGAACCTACCCACCTTTGCCCACGTACTCAACTAGGCCACATCCCAGGATACCTGGAAAATGTACTTCCACACCCACAACATTGATGAGGATATACCCAGTGGATGCACCATATTCAAAGGACTGGTCATGCCCAAAGCATGCGCCAAGATCATTCAATACAGTCACTCTCTTCAACCACAAACAAACACAATACCACCTATCACAGGTAAAGTTACCAACACCAAGTACATTGGTATCAACAAGTTATTTGGTAAAAACAAAGAAAATGTCATTAACTGGCTAGACCTCTCAGCTTTCAAACTCCGCGCCAGCCGCATTCCCCATGAGAAATGGATCCAGGAAGCCAGCAAGCGCCTGTACAAGGCCGCAGCTAACTGGTTTGCCACCTGGGTTGGCTCACAAAATGATGACCAGCTTGACAACTGGGAAGAGTTCAAAGCAGACATCACCCATAATTTCCGCGTCACTGAATCCCTCCAAGACATTGCAATACAGCTCAGTGATCTTCCTCAGAAGACTACTATTGCAGCTTGCTCTAACAAATTCAAAGAAATATGTTGCAAGATCCAAAACCCAGTGCAAGCTGACAATGTACACACCATATCATCATTCATCAACAGAATGAAATCCTCTGTTGCTGCCCTCATCCACCCAGAGGCAAATACCTCCATGCCCACGCTCATTGCAGAAGCCAAGCACGCTGAAAAACGCGCAAACATGGAATATGCTGCATGCAACGGCAATTGCTCCTCAAACAACAATGGCAGAGGAGACTCCAATGGAAATAAACGCCAAAATACCAACCATAACAATGGCAACTCCAATTGCAATAATGGCAATTGCAGCAAAAGCGCAAACTGCTCCTATCCCAAGAAAGAGGATACTGCCAAAGTTAACAATGCTGAAGTAGCAACTTGATATGAATCTGACCCCACATTCTCTGACCTCAAAGGTCTTGAAACAGAGGAACAGGGAAAAAGGAGAGGGGAAAGACTTTGTGTACCCCTGTCTCCCCCCAACTTGACAAGAAATTGTACCAAGGCACAAAGTTTACTACTTGCATTCCCCGTGTCCCGCAGTCCTCCATTTTTATAAACTTAAAAATTAAAGATCACTCACAACTTCTTGTCTACACATGCACTTACAAATCACATAAATATAAAATTTTATTTGACTCTGGTGCACAACACACTATGGTTAGCAAATCATTTATAACCAAATACAAGATACCGGTTGTCAAATCCAACTTCAAATACGCCAGAATGGCAGATGAATCAAAGGTTCTACTCAAAGGCAAAACAACTCCCTTTAGAATTGACCTCCAAGGTATACAAACGTCCATCAAAGGACTTGTCATGAACAACATAAACTTTGACATTGTAGCAGGCATTGACCATTTCACCCAAGTGAATCCCAGCGTATGTTGGAAAACAAAAACCATGACTATCAAAATCAATGGAGTCAATTTCAACATTCTCAAAGAACCCAACAACCTCACTCTAAGAGACACAATATTTGTTCAAGTCATAAATCAAGATGACTCTGAACACCTAACCAAAGACAGTACCCTCCACATAATGAGGTACACTGAGTTCAATAACATACAAACACAAAAGATCTAATGCCCAGAACTTGCAGCACTCCTAAATGAATACGCCCATGTATTCAAAGAGGAACTCACTGAGTTACCCCTCAAACAGGAGGTCAAACATGGCATCAACTTATGCAAAGCCATGCCCAAACCTGCACCCTTTACAGACTCTCTCCCATGGAGATCCAAACTCTCAAAACACACATTGAGATCAACTTAGCTGAAGGCTTCATCCGTCTGTCTGAATCCCCATGGGGGGCAGCAGCATTCTTTTTAAAGAAAAAGGAAGGCACTCTAAGTCTAATAACCCTCTATAGAGCTCTCAATTCAAGCACAGTAAAGAATAAATACCCTCTTCCACTTATAAAGGATCTGTTTGCAAGACTCTCAGGTGCCAAATTTTTCTCCAAAATTGACCTCACCTCAGGGTACAACCAGGTTGAAGTAAAGGAAAAGGACATACCAAAAACTGCGTTCTAAACGCTATTTGGATCCTTTGAATGTAGAGTAATGAACTTTGGGATGACCAACACTCCCACAACATTTTTCACCATGATGAACCAAGCACTAAACGGTCTCTCAAATACATTATGCTACCTTGACTATATCATCATATTCTCAAAAACCAAAGAGAAACACCACACATGTCCACAAGACACTCAATTGACTTGCAAAGCACAAACTTTACGCAAAACCAAGTAAGTGCCAATTTATGGAGAAGGAACTCCTGTTCTTGGGCCACATTATCTCTGACGGTGGCATTAAAGCAGATCCAGACAAAATTAAAGCCATAAATAACATGCAACACCCCACCTCTTTTAAACAAGTTAGATGCTTTCTTGGTATGGTAGCTTACCTAAGGAAATACATCAAAGACTGCAGAAAACTAACCACACCAATCAATGACTTAACCAAGGGTAATGCCAAAAAACATCATCTGGACTTCATAATGTGACAAGAATTTTTATTCATTAAAACAAGCTTTGATTGAAGCACTAATCTTCCAATACCCTAATAACAACAGGTGCTACAAGCTTGAGTCAGATGCCAGCAACACTGCCATTGGCGCAGTCCTGCGCATCCACCAGCCAGGGCAGCAAGACTTCCTGCCAGTATGTTACAAAAGCAGAAAACTAACTAATACTGAGCAGAGATACCCAATACACAATAAGGAATTGCTAGCAATATACCACGCTTGCAAGAAATGGAGATGTTACTTGGAAGGACATTTAAATGTCTGAGTACTAACTGACCATAAATCCTTAATATATTTCAAAACTCAGAATGCACTTGCACGGCGGCAAGCCAAATGGATGTCCTTGCTGGAACAGCTTAACCTGGACATCCAGTACAAAAAGGGGAAAGAGCTGGTCACAGCTGATGCTCTCTCTAGACTATGTCAGCCTAGAGAGAATTACCCTGACCACCTGGACCCTGAATGGCCAAACCTGTACAACACTGAGTATAAAACCAAAGGAAAAGACCCCTCAACACATCAACTGACCCACAACACAAAGTATGGTGTCAACTCTTTGTGCAAGTGGGATGTACGGGATGTGTTTGTCATTAATAATTTGGTATACTGTGTCATTTGATACATGGAAGTACTTTTTGTTTCTTACTAAGACATCACTGCCTGCTAGGCCATAAAAAGGCTAACAACCTATACCTCACACTAAAAGAGATATTATGGTGGCCCAACCTCAAGCAGGATATATTGGATGTTCTTAAAAAGTGCAAAGTGTGCAAGAAATACACCAGTACAAAAGCTC
This sequence comes from Entomophthora muscae, assembly GCA_014839935.2. Taxonomy (NCBI): domain Eukaryota; kingdom Fungi; phylum Entomophthoromycota; class Entomophthoromycetes; order Entomophthorales; family Entomophthoraceae; genus Entomophthora; species Entomophthora muscae. The sequence goes on along the minus strand of QTSX02004992.1, from coordinate 516,877 downwards.
TTCAGCCAACAGTCAACCCAGTACCAGACCCTGAACCATTTAAGGTTTGGGGGCTAGATGTAGTGGGGTCCTTCCCAGGAACAAAGACAAACTAACGTTTCTTAATTGTAGCTATTGACTTTGCCACATGCTGGCCCATCTTCTGGGCAAAAAAGAACCACAAAGCAGAAACCATCAACCTTTTCATTAACAAAGCAATCATGGCCAGCTATGGCACTCCATACTACATCATAAATGATGGAGCAACAGAGTTATCAGGCCATGTAGTTAATGATAACTTGAAATCCAAAAACATTAAACACTCCACAACCTCTCCATACAGGCCACAGGCTAACGGTAGAGTGGAACACCTAAACGGCAGCCTTATCAGGACCCTAGAGAAAATAATGGATGGTAAAGCCAAAGACACATGGCCACTATGCGTGAAGCATGCATTATTAGTATCCCAAGTCTGCACCAACCAAGGGACAGGCTATTCACTGTTTGAGTTAACCTACATGTACAAACCGGAAATAATCACCTGCAACAAACAGCCCTACATAAAGATCCCCCTGGGGAAACCTCCCACAGTAGAGCAAGCACCTAACCTACAACACATCCTCCTCAAAGCAAAAATAGCTTAAATTAAGAGGCTCAAGACACAGAAGATAACCTCCACAGAGGAGCCACTTCTCATCAACTCCCCTGTCTGGATTCTAGCTGGCAACAGAAAGAAACTAGACTCAGTACACAGGGGACCAGGAAGAGTCATCAAATACAGACCAGAGCACAACACTTACCTAGTAAAATTCCAAAGTGCCAAAAACCCAATTATCAAGAAATACCACAGAATCCATCTCCACCTCAGTAAAGGAGAAATCTCAACCAGACTGGTTCCAACTAGCAAACAGCTCCAGGAGCATCAGGTGGCAGCCATGAAAACAAAGCCCCCTCCTGATGCACCAAAGTAACCCTTTAAGGGTGTGTGTGTCAAGGGTCTGGATGTACAAGCATTCTGGCTACTGCCAACCTATTTAACATCCAGCCATTGCCCTATTTAGTCCCCTTCCAATATACCGTTTGACATACCAAGAATGGTAACCAAGCAATATCACCTGACTGTCCAAGTATCCAGTGGCTCAAACCCATCTAGCACATGACCAACCCCTACGTTTGATCCAACTAAATCCCTGCCACAGTCAAGTCTATATAAGTCTAAAGCATTATCCAATAAACTATACTTCTCTTCTTTCTTAATTCCATATTCAAAGCTTCCCCAAAAGGTGCTCCTTATCAGGAGTCATGGGGCTTATCTGAGTAGTTTTTCTCTTAGGTCACAAGGCTTTTTTGAGTTGTGTTCCATTTGGGATCTGATTAGGTGATCCCTGTAATAGATGGCTGTCTGATAGTGGTGCCACCAATTCACTGGCTGGTCAGTGAACCACTCAGTGAGGTATTTGGGGATTTACTCAGGGTTCAAATCCCCCAAGAGGGAGTAATCAAAGATATTGTGACACCTATGTGTAATTTTGTTCTGGATCTGACTTCAAATTTAGTGTCCATCAAATCCATCCTATTTTAGAACATTGCAACAAACGCCTTGCTGACGCCAACCTGAAAATCAAGCTGCTCAGATGCCAATTCTTTTAAGAGCAATTAGAATACCTTGGATTTATAATAGACGCCAAAGTTCTAAGCCCTCAGAAGCCCAAGGTAGATGCTATGATAAAGACGCCACCACCCAGAAATATGAGAGATGTACAAGTTTTCCTTGGGATGATTGGATATTACCAATGATTTATCCCAAATTTCTCTAAGACTGCCAGACTGCTATTCCACTTACTCAAAGATGACTCTAAGTTTGTCTGGGAGGAGGAGTGCCAGATAGCCTTCAACAAACTAAATAAATTACTAGCAACTGCATCTGTATTGCACTATCCAGACTTTGGTAAAGAGCTCATTGTCCAAACAGATGCATTGTTTGCCACAGTAGGAGCTGTCTTCTTACAACTTGATGAAAATGGTGATGAGCACCCGGTGGCCTATACTAGCAGAACCATGGACATTCATGAACACAATTACATAGTAACAGAAAAATAATGACTTGAAGTTATTCACACATGCAAAAAATTATCTGTTTATCTTCATGGCACATATTTCAAGGTCATAACAGACCACTCTTCTTTGCAATGGTTACACAACCTCAAAGAGCCCAAAGGTGTGACAGAAGTTACTGGATAATATGAAGCTGTTTCTAAATGATGGGGAATTACAAACCAAATCCAGATAGAATTGATTATTAACCACCAACAAGGCTTCAGATATTTTTTTGTGAAATTTCCAATTGAAACTCCAGGATTAAGTAGAACCAGTAGTCCTAACCAGAGTAAACCAAGATAAATGACCTGGGAAAGCATCAATGCATCTTTGGCGTAGAATTATGGGCATTGAAAAGGGACACAATTTTCAGTTTCAAGAATGGGGGGACGAGCTGCAAAATTGGCTGGCATTAAATTGACATTTTGGGCCGCCAACAACTAAGTTCCCAACACTGGGCCCCACTTTCCTGAAATGATTTGGTTCATAATCAGATTGTATGGGATATACCGTAACAGCCTGATCACAGGATGCATTTTTAAAATTTAAATTTAGAACTTGGGATAATTGATTTTTATTGAGTAAATTTAGGAGGACTTAACTCTTAGAGTTGAAACAGGGACAACTATTCAGTATATATCAGAAAAATTGACTAAGCAATACCACCTGAGTCCTGATCTCCTATTCATTCTACGTTGCTAAGTAAGTATCTGGTCCAAGTTGCAAAGAACCCTTGTGGGACTAGTCTCTGACAACCATGCTGATTAACAAGCTCATATCAGGTGACCCTCATATTACGTCAATTTATCAACATCAGTTTGAAAGGGGGAGCTGGTTTCAGCTGGCAGACTGGAGCAGCTGTGACCCATTTTTGATTGACTGTTTGTCTTAAATATGTTAACTTGGTCAATTTTGATACAAGTTTTCTGGCCTTCTGAGCCTTCTTACTTGGACAGACAATACCCAGCATTATGGAATCTACCATGACAAAAGGATTCCTTGCCAGATGGTCCCTGAAACTTCAAGATTATATTTACAAGATACATCATAGAGCCAGTGTGGTGCATTAAAATAGTGATGGATTATTACGCTTACCAATGATTAATGCTGTGCTTCCAATGGCTGAACAACTGCTTGATAAGATGCAACTAAAATATTTTAAGGAAAAACCACCCAAAGTACAGAAGCACCTCAAAATCTCAGCCAATACTGTATTACAGAGGACCTTAGATTGTTCAAAATCAAGGATGGCAAGATTCTTATCTTTCCAAAGCCCTCCAAAAGAACAGACCTTATTATTCAAGCACATTGGGAAGTAAGTCAGGCTGGCCTAATGAAGACTCTGTCACAGCTCAAGGAATTGTATTTCTGGGAATCAATGTAGTTTGACTCACACAATATCCTTGGCACTTGCATAGAATGCCAACTCAACTGAACTCTGAATAAGAAGCTCTGCTACAACTTGGTGAAGCTGAACTTGGCTTGGCACACTGTCTCAATCAATATAGTGGGCCCTCTTCCAGCAAGCAGCCTTAATACCTGATATGTTATTGTTGCAATTGATCACCTAACCAGGTGGATGGAAACCAAAGCCATTTTCAGATCTTGGCGCCTTGTCTACTGCCAAATTTATCCTGGAGCACATTATCCACTGCCATGGCTGTCCTTAATTTATCCCAACCAATAATGGGACAAACTTCACTTCTCATACTCTATTAAAACTATTCATCTTCAAAAAATAAAATCACAATATAAAAATAATTATTTTTATATTCATTCATTCTTCTCTGCTTTGTTAATTTTTACTATATCTGACAGTATACAATCAGGCTCATATAAAGAACATCAATATAAAATAAATGTTGTAACTGTGCTGTTTTAGCAGAGTTACACGGGGAAAAATATTTAGAAGATAGATGATAATCTTTATTGTGAGATAGTGATTGTATAGTTCATGTGAATCAAGGATAACAGGAACATGATTGGTGATTACACAGCTGGATGGAAGAGGGGAGTGGCTTGATCCTGGTAATGAGGTAAGCGCCAAAACAAGGTATCTGCCATAAAGGATCATTATCTGTTCATGTTGTTGGATTTGGTAATTTGAGTTGACTTCCTAGTCTGGCTTCAAGTGACCGGATAATTGGATTGCAGGTCACAAAGCCGCTTGGTTGGAACCTTGCTGGTGGGTTGAGTCTGTGGTTTTGACATAAACTAAATAAAAATAGACAATAGAAAATAACATGCAGAATAAGGTATTTGGAATTTATAAGCCTTTAATTAATTGGCTGCTTGGAGAGGCACATAGGGAGAAACAAATTGGTGTGGCCATAGAATTTAGCCACAGTTTCAGCTGGGAGGGTATGGACACCAACCTGCAGCAAATTGAACAAATCATTGGGCCCACGTGGCACCCCTTTTTGACTACTTGCTTGAGACACCTGAAGATATCCTCAATTTTGTTGAGGTTTGGGGAATAGGTGGAGAGGAAGAGAAGGCGCAAATTAAATGTGGCTAATTGTTGGGTGCCAATTTCCACACCAGGCGCAATCATCAGAAACTCTTTTTAATTTTGTCCACCTTGTCAAGCCCAACATTATCCAATACTATGATATTGGTGACACCAAAACTGTTGACTTGGAGGTGCTCCCAAACCAATCAGAGAAATTCTGGAAAGATCCCACTATTATGAGAAGCCTTGATCATCTGGTATAGTTCAATATCAAGGGGACCAAGAAGAGCTATCATCAAGTAGGAAACAGACCAGACAGCCACACACCAAGCTATGCCATCCTTGGCACCTTTGGGGGCATAGCCATATTTTTTGCGCATGGACAATGCAAAGAACAGCTTTTTGATGTAGTAAAACTTTACTATGCCCTTCTTCTTGATATTGGTAGAATTCTTGGCGTATTTATGCTGGTTTTTAATGTTGTTTGGGCTGTTCTGATTGTACAGAGAAACCCCAAGTTTTTTCCATTAGAATTGTAGGCTCTTCACAGCGCAATAGCAAGTGGAAATTGAAGCCTCAATTCCAAAAGTGCCCTCAACCATTGACAGAACATTTTCCAGTTCAAGAGAGAAATTCTGTTGATCCACTTCTTTATTGCCCACATGTGCTCCTTAACTAATAGGATTTGCTTGTGCTTGTATTTCTTCAAAAGGAGAATGGTATCTGCTTTCAGGTAGGTAGTGCAGAGTCTATGGGCAGATTTTGCTAAAATATTGATGATTGCTGTGGCCTTCTTGTAGTCTTTTTTCTCCTTCATGAGCCTGACAAAGGTTGTACAGATGGCTTTAAGGATGGCTGTTAGAGTCATGTAAATAAGGTCCGGGCTCAAACAAAAAGTTGTGGGGATAAATTGCCCAGACTAAAATCAGAGCCAAGAACAAAAATTTGCACTGAAGCTTTAAACCTAAAAATCTATGAAGGAAAGGAACAAAACTTGAAATAAAGATGATTAAGGACACAGAAAACAGTTGATGTAAATGGATCACTGAAAAGAATTGATTTTGAGATAAGGGGTACAAAACCTGCTGATCCTGCGTGGAGACTTTTCTTAACCATGCCAAGACAGCAGTGGCCATGGCCTGAGAAGGGGTATTTTTGACCCCAGGGTGGCTTTCATATATTGGGGGATATCTTTATTGAGAGTAGGTAAAACTATCTGAAAATAAGTTTTCAGAGGGGAAATGGGGGGACTATAACTCAACCGGGGGAGGCAAACTCAAATCTGATTGGCTGGCTGAAAATATTTTCACCTCTGGGTTGGAGCCTTCTGCCAAAGTGTTGATGATTTCATAATTCAATATTTTTGGGTAACCAGCTGGTTGACTGTCAAGAGCCACCAGGTAGTTGTATCTTGTAAACTTCAACATGTAATTATTTGGATAAAATTCAGGGAGATGCAGGTTAATTCCTTCACCATTAACAGAAGCAGCTTTAATCATTTTTTTGTCAATAACTAAATTTAAATTATCTAATGCTTTCAAGTGATTTGCTGCTTTCCTGTTCCCATTTTTTTTCTTTTGGCAATCTATGCCAGGAAAAAATGACACTACTGTGACAATGACAGTGAACTTGGGCTTTTTGAAAGTAGGCATTGACTCATTGGGCTTGGCCACAACACAGGGCATAGGCACTTGTCTGCAGAATACAGAAAAATTTTCAGCACCTTCTGCCCTTTTGTGGTTTGAAAATTCTGGGGCTCCTCATTGTCACCTTCCCCTTTGCTATTACTCATATAAGGCTTGTACATGGTGTCAAGGACAGGCTTCACCTTATCCATCATGGCTGACAGAACAACATTGCAGCAGTCAACAGTGAGTATACCAAAGACACCCCCTTGGTAGTAATGTCATTAACTGTTCTGGTATTGGTGACCTTGGTGTGTTTTTGGGACAGCTTTTGGACCCTGGGAATTATGCTCTGTTCCCCTTGAGCTGGTTGTGTAAGTGCAACCTCAACAATGTTTCCTCTTCTCCTGACTCCTTCCTGAGTAGGCATTTGTGTTACACTAACTCAATTTTTTGACCCACAATAGTGTCCACATCTGCAGCGTACTCCTTCAGCACCTTGGCTCTGTTGTTGGAATGTGTCCATTTTGGTATAAAAATAAAATTAAAAGCATTCTATCTGCTTTAAATTCAGAACATGAACGTAAAAATGCAGGATTGTAAAATCCTTGATCCAAATTTCAAAACACTTATGCGGGATAGCCTTTTTAATTAAATTGATTTTTTTGTGTATTTATTTGAATTTTTAAAAATGCAGGAACTCATAGACACTTTGCAAATTTCAAGTTGAACTGCATATTTCCAATAGACAAAATGAATTAACTGGAATCAGATTTGAAGTGTTCAAATCCATCAACCATTTTCATTAAGTTTATCATGTTTTTGGAATTGCAGGATTGTCAAATCCAAGAACCAAATTTCAAATAACTTTTGAATGTCACTAGCAAACTCAAATGTTAATTGTGGGAACTGGAATCCAATTTTAATTTACAGTAAGCACACTAGGAAACACCAACCCAAATCAAGAAGCTCCACCACAACTAAAATCAAATGAAAAATTCAATTTCAATAACCATGTTTAGACATAAAAAGTGCTTAAACTTTAAAATTATCCAAACCCAGAAAGTATACAGTATTATAAACTTCAAATCACAGATATAAAAATTCTGTTATTACTTAAGGTTAAATCAAGAGAAAAAACTACTCACAAATAATCCTAAAATCCAAATAAATACATATTATATATAAAATATATTTATATTTTATTTTTATGGATTGCCAATTGCATACTCAACCAGCTCCTGCACTAGCCTGCGGGGAAGCCTGTTCACAAGGGCATCCCAGAGGGTCTAAGAATAGATCCAGAACCAAACCCAAGGGGAACAATGCCAACACACAGGCCTCCTAAGGCGTCAGCACCAGTCAACCACCTCCTATATCCCAAGCCAGCTCACATAGCCTGAATCCTTGACAGAAGCCACTCTCAAGGCCTGCCACAAAAGTCTCCTACACCAGGGTCACTGGGAACACTGAGATTATTTAAACCTCCACTGTGTACCCAGTTGTCACCTGGCCCCGCACTCTTGATCCAAGAGTTGCCAAACCTGCCCCCCTCATCTTTGACACCTCCTATGAGCCATTGGCCACAACTGAGGAGCCATCTGTGCCTGTGATGTATTCCACCATTGACGGCGCCAGCACAACCAAGCGTGATTCCACCTTCTAAACAAAGGTCCCCATCCCCTGTGTTGAGCCTGCCAGCCAGGATACCGCAGTACCTGCCAAGGACCACCATCAGTTGATGGATAGTGAGCATGAAGCTTTCCTCAACTGCTTGAGCTGGGGAATGGCAGTTTGGGATATTGCATCCCAATTTAGTGTCACAGCCAGATATATTGGCAATATCAACACCAAATATGGCAACACCGTGAAAATTGGCAAATCTACTAAGGCTAAGCAGCAGCCCAAACTCCTTCAGCCCATTCATTTTGAGGCAATAAAGCAGTGGGTAGCCAAGAATTGCCACCTGGACATGCTTGCTGTCCAATCAATGCTTGCCACAGAGTTAGGGCTTTCTGTCTCCAAAACCCTTGTCTACAAAGCAATGGTTAATTTGAGCTTCTCCTGGAAATTACTGGGAGTTTTGCTGTATAATAGAAATAGCACCAAGACCATCAAGGATTGACACATTTATGCCAAGACCTATATGGCTCTTAAGCAGAACAGTAATTTACAGTTCTTTTATATTGATAAATTGTTGTTTTCCTCCTCACTCAGATCTAGGCATGAGTGGGTTGAGAAAGGGTCCAAGGATGGTGTAGTACATTGTGCAGCTGTCCGTTCCCAGACCTATTCAATGGTTGCGCTTCTTGGTCCCTGCAGATTGGATCATTTCAGATGATCAAGGGTCCTCATAATAACAGGACATTCCTTAATTTTCTCCAAACTGTCAAGGAGTACCTTTGGATCAATTACCAGGGAACAACTAATATTGTTGTGTTGGATAATGTCGGGCTCCACAAGGTGGATTTGGTTGTATCAGAGATCCCTTAATTGATAAAAATAGCCATTTGACCAGCCACCACCTGGCTGACTTCCCAATGAGACTCCTCTTCCTCCCCATATTCTCATTTCCTTAACCCAATTGAGGAGGTCTTTGGGTGGATCAAGAATAAGGTTAAAGTGGGGCTTCCACAGGACACCAAAGATCTCTTCAATATCTTCAAGGTCAGTCAATTTGAGATGTCACCTTGTGCAGTGGCGGCTTTTAACAAGCACTCAGAATTCTTCCTTCCCAAAGCCCTTGCCTCTGAGCCAATCAATTAAATGGGGGCTCTGGTTTCATTTGTTTTTATTTTGGTTTTTTTGGTTTTAATAAGACTTATATAATATTATTTATATATAATGAATTGATGTTGAATTTTATTATAGACATATAAGAATTTATATAAAAGATCTTTAAAATTAATTATACTAGATATAGAGACACATATTTTTATTATAATGCACCAAATAGTTTATTGGCTGTAGAGCTAACAAATAAATTAATCAAAAAAGATAGAAATAGATTAATTTTATTTAAATAATTATGAACCCTTTTTAGTACCATTGACTTTTTTAAAAGCCACAGATTTGACCTTGTGAGGCATCACCTGATACTTATTATTTCAGTGCCACTACAGCCACACAACATGAAAACCAATGATTTTCATGTATATCAAACTAATTAGTACAGTAGTTTTACAAGCTATGGCAACAACCAAAAATACCTCAGATTTAAAAAAAATGATTTCAGATTTGAACAAAATCCAAGCTGCGCAAGATTCAGGATTCAATTAATTTATAAAATTTCAGTTAATAAATGAACTTTCAAACAAAAAAACAAAATTTCACTAGCCCATTATACAAAATTATATCAAACATCAAGCGGTGTAGTTCAAATCACAAACAAAATGAACTGACGCAACAAGTGAAATGGATGGATGCTGTTCCAGAGTATATTATAATCCAATCAGGATTCATATGAGGCACTGACAGAAGGACTAAAGTGAAACAAAATTTGAGCAATCTAGAAGCAAGATTACACAAGCACAAAATGAAATGAACTTACACAAGATGTGTAGTATGAGCAGCCTAAAATAGAAAAATAACAGTTTAACAGCCAATCAACAGCTATCCATTTTAGGAACAGAGGCATTTTATCCATTTTCATGGCTTCATATTTATATGAAAAGGTTTTAGAACCTTCCAAATATGGATTAAAGATTATAATAAAAATAAATTATTAAATTTTAAAATTTCTACTTTTAGTGATTTTATCCTAGGTTTTTTACAATGGTTTTTACAAGCAATATCTTTGACAGCGCCAGCAGCCAAGCCAGCAGCAGCCAAACCAGCTTCAATGGAGGCAAGGCTCAGAACGTGGAGGCACCTGTTTACACCCAAGCCTTTGAGGCGGGTAACAAGGAAGCTGACCTGTACCTGACCACTGACCCCTATGGCTTTTACTTGTTTGAGAGTCACTTAGTGTCTAGCTCTGCCCCTGCTTCCATACCCACCCCCGCACAAGCTGCCCACCAACCTACCAATCAGGATGTCAACCTTGATTTGGAACAACTTCCTGCCACCAGCCAACCTGCCCCCCTACAGCCAATCAGGCTTCAGCTCCCCAGGCCCAGTACCCCAAGCAACAAATCATCACTGCCCAAATTCTTCAGGAAATAGTGGCACTGAATCAACAGGGTCTGTCCTGGGAACAGATTGCTGCCCAGTTGCAATTTACCCAAGCTACTGTCATGCAGGAATTCAACAACCTAATGAATAAGGGGAATCTGATTGGAACAGCCAAGAAGCCCAAGAAGGCCCCCAAGTCACAAATATCTGAGGCATACCCAATCATGCTTGGCCTCCTCCAGCAGGATACCAAGCTTTCATTGACCCAGGTCTGGAAGCAACTTGCGCACCATGGCATTTGGGTTTCTGAGCGCATGGTGCAGCTCTAGATGTATGGGAAAGTGGAATTCATACGGGTTCTTACCAATTTTGCCAGCAACCAATGGGATGGCGCTGAGGATTCCCCATATGACACCACCATCAAATCAACCCTGGTCTAATGCCTGAATAGTCTAACTGATGATGTCATTTCATCTCCTATTACAAGCTATCAATAGCTTTTGATGATTTTGGCAAGCAAGGAAAAGCCACTGCCAAGAATAGAAGGAAAAAAAGTCAATAAGGTGGGTGGGAAACCGCTTCACACAGCAATAAGTGTCAAGGTGCAAGTCCTTGGGATACATCCTGTCAAGTGACGCATAATCAATAACTTTCTTTGGGGGGGTAAAACAAAAACTCAAAGAAGGTCAAGAAGGGGACATTCATTGGTGCATTTCTGGCTATTTCAGCCAAGGGGTTTTGTCTACTATTGCACAAACCCAGATTTCATCAATGGCTACTCATACAGCCACATCCTTGGTGGATTACTCAACTCCTGAGATGGCTCAAATTCCAAGTACCAGGTTTTCTTGAGCCATCAGATAGAGGGTAGCTCCACCACCCTTGAGGCCATCCAAGGACGCAGGCACCAGGCCTCAGTCTACCCTGCCGGCCATGCAGACATCCATCTGGCTGATGTTGTCTTCTTTAACATGGGATCCACATTACAGGAGCGCCGCCCTCAGGCTTTCAACAACCTCTATCTTGGGGTCCTTGACCACAATTTCCTCTTTGGCCGCCAGATGGTGGCTGACTTGTTTGTGCAAATGGTTTTCCATGTGAAAATGGGCAACCAATCACATAAGGATAAGCGCCTTCCACCTCAGGCCACTGCCATCTATCAGCCCATCCAGCCAATGATCAATGAGGAATACAACAAGTGTTATATGGCAGCCATCACGCAAAATCCTCTTGCCTCCACCTCTGCCACCAACACCCCTAACCCTCAAGCCCAACCCACCCAATCCCAGACCCCCCAGGCCAGCACTGCCTCTATGTCTTCCTTTCCGTGTTATTCTGCCTCCCAGGCATCACTCTCCCCCACCCCAATAAACCCCTGTCACCAAACATTTTCTATTTATATTATCTTTTTTTTGAATTTCAATTGTTTATGTTTTCTTTGTTTATAGTTGGCTTTATTCTTTATGTTCAGCTTATTTCTATAAAATCATATATTTACTATGTTGTGTATCTAGATCCAGAACACAGTGATTTTTAGCACTTAAACACACCCCTTGTGAAAAACATTAACAACAATTTGGTGATCAGCTAAATTTGAATTAGAAAATTATAGTGTTAACTGTTTTTAGATGAAGTTATTACTGATCCAAATTCAAAACCTTAATGTTAAACTTTAAGCCAATCAGGAGCCAAGTGAAAAGTGATTGTTGTGACATAAAGGGTCATTCAATAATTCTTTGGTGCATGTGTGCTAATTAATATGATTGGCTGGATGTTTTGCCATTGTACGCCATTGCCGCTGTGGCAAGTTGTTAGTGGACTAGTGCTAACCCAGTAGCTGATTGGGCACTAGTCCATTAACAACTTGCCACAGCAGCAATGATGTACAATGGCAAAACATCCAGCCAATCATATTAATTAGCACACATGCACCAAAGAATTATTGAATGACCCTTTATGTCACAACAATCACTTTTCACTTGGCTCCTGATTGGCTTAAAGTTTATCATTAAGGTTTTGAATTTGGATCAGTAACAACTTATCTAAAAACAGTTAACATTATAATTTTCTAATTAAAATTTAGCTGATCATCAGATAGTTGTTAATATTTTCACAAGGGGCTATGTCAAGCGCCAAAAATAATATGGTAATCAAGGAAACAATGCCAACACAAAGCAAACAACACATATTGATATGAGCCTAAAACATATACAAAATGGGTAAAAAGATGGAATAATGTAGTAGATGGGAAAACAAAAAGGAATAAACAAAGAGGCAACAGTATCAAAATAACATAGAATTTATTGGGGCAAAAGCTATAAAAACATATGAAAAGGTTAATAAAAAATCAAATGAGAGAACTTGAAAAACTACTCAAAGATCTTGACTTGGCAATTGCCAAACTCAAGGACATTGACCGCAAAGTCAAAGCCAAAGTGAAGTCTACCGTCCTCACTGGGGACAAAATTGACAAGGTGTCTGCAAAGAAACTAATGTCAAAAATGCCAGACACCCCAGAGAAGACCATCAAGCGTCTTCTCAACATCCAGAAGACGGTGGTCAAGGGCCTCCAGTTCAAGGCGTATAATCTTTCTGCACCATCTGTTTGGGTTGACAACCCAGAGATGTACAAACATCTCAAACCCGCCAAGCGTGCCAGGGCAGAGAATACTTAATTGCCAGCGCAATTGATTGCGCCAAGAATGGCCAAGCCAGCCAAGGCTGCGGGCAAGGAAGAAACACAAGAAGGTAGCCTAAAAAACAAAATTAATAAATTTTCAAAATACTTACCTTTTTTCTTAGAAATTGTAGATGGCAAACTCTGCCAAGTTCTAGTCCCCTTTGTCCTGGCCACCTTTTATGCAAATTATGCCACTCATGTGGTCAAGCAGTTGTATCTGTCCCCCCTGTTGTGCGGGAGCTGAAGGACTGCATTCACAGGTCCTTTCCTATGTCCAGGGAGGCATTGGCTGGGCTGACACATGGAGAGGGGGCATCCAAGTGGGCAGTTACTGCCTACAAGGATGCCCAACTGGTCTGCTTGGACCCAGGTAACCTCAGTGGAGTTTACTGTGTAAACTCCATTGAGCTTATTTAGGACGTCCTGGCAACGCTCTCATTCAAGAATGTACCAAAGATGGGCCAGGCTCATGCGGCTGCTTGCTTCTGCTTCCTGTTGGAGCATACCCTATCTTACCTTCTGGAAAACTTTGGGTGTGTGGTGGGTAAATTGGCTGTTGCAGACGCAAGAGCCGTCAAGAAAACTAAGATCTTCCTTGTGGACTTTGGGCTAGCCTGGAGTGCAGATGAGACAGGGCTCCTCTTGGCAATGGATCTTACCTTTGCAAAGACCAGGCACAATAAGAAGATCAGTGTGGTCTATAATAAATTGTGTGAGTTCACAAAAGCCTTTGCTGGGCAAAGGCTTCACTTGGTGGTTCACCTTGGCTATCTTTTCTTCTTTGGGATGAGCGCCAGCATAGAGGATCTATACAGAGTCCTTCTGGGAATTGACAAGGCCCGGCTTGCACTTGACAGGAAGAAGGTCCCCCCTGGATATGACTTGGTGGACCATGTAATCCAAGTCGCCCTGGTCCTGGCAGGGATTTACGGGTTTGTAGCCCTGCCCAAAAATATGCTCCTCAGTTTGCACCTTACCCTACTCCCCTTCACCAGCAGGAGGGAGTTTTTTAATAAGGGTGTATCCACTGTCCACAGTGTGGCAGTTGAGATTGTGCGCCACCTCCATTGCAGGGTGAGTACATACCAAAGAACTCACTACAGGTGTTTGCAATAAATTCTCTCTTCTAATAAATTTCATTAAAATTAATATTATTTTTATTATAACAAAATTTTCTAATTCTTATTTCAGCAAACCAGTTTTGCAAAATATATTGCAGAAACAGGGTTCATAAAAGCATAAAATAATACATCAATAAAATAAATTCCAACTTGTACATTTTACGTTTAATTTTTATAAGACTATTTTATATTTATTTGACAAAGTGGTATAAATCTATTTGCATAATCCAGTATCAAGCGTTTGGGATTACCTCAGATGGCATAATAAAATAATATATTTTAAAATAAATAAATTACTTATATCTATTGATGGTCCTTCTGAATGTGATTGCGGGTGTGGAAACATCTAAATATAAAATGATAATTAATAAATCTTGAATAGTAAATAAGAGAATATAAAAAAATTGGACACACTAAGCCTTTAATTGATTGGTTGTTTGGCTAGGCACGCAGGGATAAACAAATCAGTATGGCCATAGAATTTGGCCATGGTCTCAGCTGGGAGGGTGCGGATCCCGGCCTGCATCAAATTAAAGAGGTCCTTGGTCCTAGTTGGGGTTCCTTGCTTGATGATTTGCTTGAGCCACCCAAAGACTTCCTCAATGGGATTTAGGAAGGGCAAATTGGCTGGGAGGAAGAGAAGGCGCAAATTTTCTGTGGTCAATTGCTGAGGGCCCACAGCAATTCTGGTGTCAATTGATGGAAATTCTTCAAGAATGTCAGCCACTTTGTGGAGACCAACATTGTCCAACACAATGACATTGATGAAGCCAGGGCTTGTGCGCCTCAGGTGCTCCTGGACCAATTGAAGAAATGATAGAAAGGTCCTTCTGTTATGCAAACCCAATATCATTTGGCAGAGCTTGACCCCCTTTGGAACAATGAGAGCCACCATTGAGTAGGCTGTGGCGCAGACTGCAGCACGCTGATCCATCTTGTCATTGGAGCCTTTGGGGACATAGCCATACCCATTGCGCATTGATGAGGCAAATGCCAATTTGCCAATATAGTAAAATTTTACTGTCCCCTTGGCTTTGAGGGCAGTGTACGCCTCTGCGTATTTTTCTGGGTCTCAACATTGGCTGGGCTGTTTCAGTCGTAGGGAGATACCCCAAGCTTTTTCCAAGAAAATTGCATTCCCTTTACCAGATGGTAGTAAAATGAAATTGAGGCCTCAATCCCAAAAGTAGATTTAACCATGGCCTGTATATTTGCCAGTTCAAGATGGCAATCCCAGGTTATTCACTGGAAGATTGCCCATTTGTGCTTCTTGGTGAGCATGGTAGAAGCACGCAAGGATTTCTCCACAGCAAGGACACAACCAGTATTGATAATTTTTTGGAAGGTCTTACTGGCGTACTTGGGATCCACTCCAACAAGGGCCGCAGCTGCCTTGTAATCACCCAATTCCTGCATTAGCTTAAGCAGGATGATGTGTTTGATGTCAGGGATGCGCTTCTGGGCAGGCTTTTTAGCAGTGGGGATTGACTTATTGGTATTGGGCACAACACAGGGCATAGGTACCTTGGTAAAGAAGGCTGCAACCTTTTTTAACACCAGCTTCCCCTCATTGGTTTGATAGAACTCGGGCTCCTTGTCATCCTCCTGATTGCTATCACTGATGTAGGGCTCATAGCTAGTATCAAGTACAAGCTTCACCTTCTCCAGCATGGCTGACAGGACTGACTCTTGCTGGTACACAATGTTGAATACATACAAAGTAAGTTCTACCTCCTTGTTTCTAACTTTCTTTGTAGTGGTGACCTTGGTGGGCTTCCAGGTCAGCTTGGGGACCTGAGGGTTGATGCTCTGTACCCTAGCAGCTTATGCTCCTTGAACTGGCTGTGTCAGTGCAGCGTCACTATGGAACTCTCCTCTCCAGTCTTCTCTTTGAGTAGGCACTTGGGTTGCACTAACTCTATTCTTTGACCCACAGGGGCAACTGCAACTGCGGTGCACAACAGGTGCATTGTTACTCTGGTTTTGTGTTCCTTCCATTTTAAAATTTAATAAAATATTAAATAAATTTCAATTAAGTTACTCCCTAATTTTAATTTTTGCTTTTATCTGAATATGGATGTTTAATTAATATTTTTCCCAACCTGATACCCCAATTATAGATTTTTTATTTCTTAATTAGTTGTTTTTGGTGTTATAACGCCCATTTTAGAATACCTGGAATAATTTACACCCTTTTCCCCAGATTTTACTGCCAAATTCAAACACCCAACACAATTTTTTTAAAATTTATGTTTCAGATCTTGTGTCTTATTTTAGATACCTTGGTATCATTCATGATTACAATACATTGCACACATTGTGTGAGTGATTTTGTTTACGTAGTGAGTTGCTATTGTGGTTTGTTTTTGGTTTGAGTTTTGACACACCTTGCTTGGGTGTATTTTGTCACCAATTCACATAGTAAACATATGTACACCAAAAGTCAACACACACCCAATTTTTTGTGAATCAATGTATTTTGGATTGTATTTTGAATGGTTTTGCTTTGCGTGTGAGCCCTTTGTTGCTGTGTTGACTCATTTTGCCCATTAACGCCAATAAACCCTGTTAACAGAGTGTATATTTTAACCTGAGAGTTGGATTTTGTTTAAATCTGAAATCATTTTGTTTAAATCTGAGGTATTTTTGGTTGTTGCCATAGCTTTTAAAACTACTGTATGTATGATGCGGGTTAAGCATAGCAAATATATTTATCAAATCATATTACAAGGGAAAAGTAATTCAAGTTCAAAATAATCACTTGTTTAAAACATAAGTAGAGCAGGCAGCTCAATGCGGATAAATAGAGTTTGTGTTGTTTAACTACGTAATATATAAACCTATACTTGACAAGCAACTAAATAAACAAACTTTAAATCATATTTTATTATTTCACATGTTTGCTTGCTATAACTACTGAATTATAATATATTTACATATATTACTATTATAATTTAAATATTAAAAAGAAATTTAAAATAAAATTAAATATAAAATAAAATTAAAAATAAAAATAAAAGATAAATTGCAAGGGAAGATAATTTATTAAGAGGATGCTAATTGTAAAGGGGAATGTGATTATTCTGGGGATTTATAGCCCAAAATTAAAGCTTCTGCTATGCGTCTAATTGGGACCATGTACTCTTTTGTATGTGGTGGACAACTCTGGATGAAATTTCTAGAGGGGTGGCGCTCAGTACCCTGGTGGTTACTGAGCATCTTATAAAAGGCAGTTGTGAAAGCAAATTGATTAGGAGTTGGTTCTTGGGAGGTATTGTGTATCTATACAACAAAGCTAACGTAAAACAGTTGTATAGGACATGCTCTACAGTTCAGTAGCCCTGTGATGTATTCATTTTTTCCAGTGCCAGCCGGCAGACGTCCATTTGAAAGGGGACGTCTTCCAGCTTTTTCATCTTGGCTTTCATAGTGCAGTGGATGATTACCCCAAGGTAAACAGCAAGGTGCAGTTGCTGTGAAGTATAGCTTTCCAAAAATAAGCAGAATTTCTTGTATATAATGACTAATCTATTCATATAGGATGTATTTGAAAATTTGAGTAAAGGCAATTTGGGCATTTTGGAGAGACTGGCCACCCATGCCTCTGCAAAAGATATGAATGAAGGTTTCATCTTATTGACTAAGAATACTTTGCCTATTTGATTTGATATTGCTTTGATTAATTTATTGAAGATTTCTGCCTTGTCTTTTTCTTGTGGAACTTGAAATTGATTTTTTTAGGTTTATTTCATATGAGTTCATTGTCAAAAATTGAAATTTTTCAAGACATTCAAAGATATATTCATCAAAATTCATGTTGACATTCATTTTAATTTCTCTCATTTCATTGAAATTGATACTTGCGCCTACTGCATAGGCTTCT
Source organism: Entomophthora muscae (assembly GCA_014839935.2). Classification (NCBI taxonomy): domain Eukaryota; kingdom Fungi; phylum Entomophthoromycota; class Entomophthoromycetes; order Entomophthorales; family Entomophthoraceae; genus Entomophthora; species Entomophthora muscae. The sequence continues at coordinate 498,927 of QTSX02004992.1, read as the reverse complement.
CTGACCCAATTTGAACTTCCTTCTGGCGCTTTGAATTCCCTATTCATTGCTTCTTTTGTTGCATATTGATTGATGTTATTTTGAATTTTTTTATTTATTTCATTTTTATTTATTTGAATTACAGGGGCTACCAGTGATTGGTAACCCCTGTAAAATCAACTAGGTGTAAAGGCTGCCACTTCAGCAACCTTGTCCCCATTTATTGTTATAACTAAAGTAAATTAAGTGAAACATAAAAAACTTACTGATTGTTTCCCACACAGCCCCCTCAGCCACTGGCGCCCCTTCAGAAAACTTCATGAGTGTTGGCTGCTCTTCATTTGATTTCCTGGGTCTTATCTTCTTTATTTTCTGTGCTACTTGTTCTTCATCTTGATTTTCATTTGATAAATTTTCATTGTTTATTGTTTATTGTTTATTGTAGCTGTTCTGCTTCTTGATTATGCTTCATTATCATCTGTTTCCATTTGATCAGTTTACTTTTCATTTGTGTTGATTTTTCTTTGAAATTCCAGTTCCTTCAACCAGCTTGATTTTCTTATTGTTTTCTTTGGCCCCTTGCCAGAACTCCCACAAATTGTAGGCTGCATCATTGAACTTCAGACTTGATAGAATTGTTCCCTGTAGATTAAGTAATGCCTATTTGTTCTTTTCATCTACAATATTTCTCAATTTATTCAGAGCATCTTCTTTTAACTGGATTAGTGACTGGACTCTGTTGCTCAGCTTTCCTGTTACTAGTTCCCTGATATTTTTTTCTATTTCAACAACCTTTTGCAGGTGCGCTTCTAATTCATTTAGCAAGTTGTAGATATTTGACATGTTGTTTAAATTAAATCAAAAAACTGGTTTTTATAGTACTTTCTTCAACAGCAACTGTGGTAAGTTTGACTCCCTGGTGATTGACTCTGTGGTACTTGACACTGTGTCAAGTACCAGGGAGTTGAGTGCTGCATATGAATCTATTAGTATTTTTAGCTTAACTGATTTTAAGCTAATTTTTACTAGTAATTTAGGGGCTTAAACCAAAAACCAAGGTTAAATTTACTTGAACTCAACTCTGCTTAATAATTTGGATAGCTAAAATACCAATTTAAGGGCCAATTTATAAGTAAATTTACTAATAGAAATAAAAAAACCTGTGTTTGACACTCTAAAACAAAAAGTGACCAGTTTGACACTTTTTAAGCCAAATTTTAATTTTATTAATAAAATATATATGCGCTTATATAAAATTTGTTATCTACTATTATATTTTTATTATTAGTGTCCATAGTTGTCAATTAGGCTCCCAAACATCACTATACTGGATTTAGTGATATAGACATTAATTAAATACCCCACTTGTTTTACTTTATGTCATTCCCAGGTTTTTGGATTAAGTGGTGCCACATAAATTAAGCCCAATTTATTAAGAGATTTCATATGTAATTTATAAAAAACAGAAACTTGACATCTTCTTTTTTCAACTCTATTCACGTGCCACCTAATTGGTTTTGGATTTAACTAATCAAAGGCTCAGAATTAAGGCTAAATTAATATGTGACACACTAAGAGCGCCTGTCAGGAAGCCAGTCATAGGTAGAGGCATTAGGCGGCTTGGGGTGAGGAGCAGCCAAGCCAGCGGGTAAGGCCCACCATGGAATGGGTGCTAACTTGACAATGTAAGATACAAATTGCCCAAGCAAGGACCAGGGTCCAGAGTTGGGGACCATGGAATCCACCAATCCTGTCAAAGTAATGTAAAGTACTCCAAACAGTTGGGTAGAGGTGGTCTTGGCTGTGGTGGTAGGTTCTAGTGGGTGGTCTGGTCTTGGGGTTAAGGGCAGAGTCATGGGAACAAAATAGGCAGGCAGATAATTGTACTTGTCTTTGAACAATCTTGGCAGCCTTTTGTACCACTTTCCTTCACATCCTATGTATTCAGTTTCTCTAGTCCTGGCCAAGGGGTCAGCAATGAGGATGTTCTCCAAGCCGTACTCTGCGTAGGCCAGGTTGGGTGGGTATTCAGTAAAGTGCACAGGTCCAAAGGGGGCTCCTGGGGGACAGTATAATGCCTGGGGCAGTTTGGCAGGTTGGTCTCTGGAGGGGGCGGTGGCCTGGCTGTCTACTTGGTTGGAATTAAGATAGAAGATCACTAAGACTAGATAGGGTAGAATTTTTTTTGAATCAAAGGTTCATAAACTTTATTATCAAAAATGACAATGTGGTCATCACCACACTGCCAGCATTCTTATAACATGTGATTTTACTTCTTTGCTTTTTTCAGGCTTCAGGTCAATGGGCAGTTTGCCAGTAGGGCATGGATCTTGGCTTAGGGTCTGGAGGGCATCAGGTTCTGGTTGGGTACACTCTGGCAAACAGAAGTGACAATGCTTAATTTTGCCGCTTTGATTCACCATGTCACCTGAGCGGGCTAATTGCAATCCTCTTTCTGGACTGGGGACTGGCAGCAGTTGGTGCCTATTGGCAGGGCTAGTAGTGGACCTTGCCCAAGCCACAGCTTCTGTGTAGGTCTGGGCCCTTAGTGGCACCAGTTTTGCGGTTCTTGGCTGGACTGGCTCTGGGGAACAGAAGTGACAGTGCTTTGTTTTGCCACCGTTGTTCACCATGTCACCTGAGTTGGCCAATTGCAATACCTTTTTGGGACTGGAGACTGGCAACAGCTGGTGTTTGTTGGCAGGGCTAGTAGCAGGTCTTTTCCCAACCTCCTTTAGGCAGACCACATTTCCTGCGTAGGTATGGGTCTCCAGTGGCACTGGTTTGGTGGCAATCTGGCAACCATTTGGGGAATCCTCAGTATTAAGCCGGCGGGTTGCAGGGCAACTTAACAATTCGAGTCTGTGACTTAATGGATTGGCGGGTCCTGGACTGTCCTGGGGGGTTCAATCTGCCTTCAGGGGACTGGGGTTTGACTCTTGGGCTTTCAATACAAGTATTGAAATTTCATTCATGACAGCGCCACTCAACACTTGTCCACTCAACACTTTAACTTGTGGATTAGTACAGAGAGATTATTAACATTTTAACCAACACTATGGTAAATAAGTCACTCCCAGCTCCTCACAGCATAAATTAAACACTAATAAACACCTTCCCACTCATTTACTTTTTTAACTTATGTTGTACTTTTTTATTTTTGAGCATATGAAACTGCCTTGCTTTTGGGTTAACTTTCAAACCAGTTTTAAATTTAAGCAAGTTTTATATGTAAAAAATATAGTAAATTTGATTTTTCTGCTCAACTCTGGCATACTCAACAGTGAGAATTCAGCTTTTCCCAGCTGATTAACAGTGCCAAACTTGACACATTTTCTATGTTTTGAATTTTCAACTCCTAATAAAAAAATCCACATAATTTTTTTTATTTTTTTGCAATTATAACCTATAACTTTTCCTGCTACTCTCCATATAATTTTTATATTTTTTTGATTTTTAATTATACTTTTACATTGATTTAGCACTAAGATGTTATGCTGAACCTAACATCTTTGATGCTTCATCATAAATTCACTTATTTTCTATATTTTAACCTTTATATCTATACTTTGAGTTTCTATTTTGCTTCTACTTACTTTTTTATGTTTTTTCCTTGATAAATAAAACTTTATTTGCATACTTTTTATTTAACTTTTACTTTTCTTTACCTCTTTGTTTCATATATTTCACACTATTTTATTTACAAAACTAAACTTTTCTTTAGACAAGATCAAAAAAGAACAGCCAACACCCAAGCGCCAATCCTTCAAGGGCTCTAAAGAAACTGCCTTCATTCCCAAGCGTGCCAAGAAGCCTGCAAAGGAAAAGTCTCTAACCCCATCTCTTCCTACTTCTCCCCCCCCTCTACCCTCATCTTCCACATCCCCTTCATCTTCTCCCAAAAATTCCTCCCCCAATAAATATGATGGTGATCTTACCAACCACTCCTTTTACCACTCAGAGGCCAACTCTGAGTCCACCAAGGAGTGACATACCAAGAAGTCAAAGGCTGCCAAGGAGCCCACCTCTTCTTCTGGTAAGAAAAAGGAGGCATCCAAGCAGGCCTCAAAGAACCCTTCCCCTCCTGATGGCTCTTCCACCCCTCCCTCATTGGATCCCCAAGATGAGCCTGAGGAGTACTCCAAGAAGTTCAAAGCTTCTGGTCATGTGGCTTTGGATCCACTGGCCATCCACAATATCTGCAATATGGACAGAGAGTTTATAGTCTCCAAGTGCTTCCCCCGTTTTTCCCCATCATGTCAGTAAAGGGCGGCCCTGGCTATATTGCTGACAATTTCATTTTTAACTGCAATAATCAAAAGCGCGCCACCAAGAGCAAGCACTTTGTCTGTGAGGATAAGACTTGCGGGGGCCAGCTAAACACCAAGGGCTGGGAGAAAGTAACTGCCAAGAAGGGGGAGCACTCTTGTGAGCCCCCCAATAATCTTATACCCTGGATGTTAAAATGATCCCTTGTCCAGGTGATCCCAACATCCTCTCACCTCCAGGTATCTGTCCTGGCTATAAAAGCCCTGCAGCATTTAAAACCCAACAATCTCAAGTTGGTGCTAACTCAAGAGCAGTTGGTTAAGTTCATAAGCAATAAGTTAATTGCTGCCAATCTCCCTCCCCCCAAGGCTTTGGACGTCCTCTTGGAGCTTATGCTCACCCACAAGCTCAAGCAGCTTCTGAGTGGGGAGTTCTTCCTTCTCCATGACAATGGGCCTGCCACCAATGACTGCATAATCTGCTATGCCACCCAGCAGAACCTGCTGGAGTTAAAAAGGGCTTCAAACTGGCTAGTTGATGGTACCTTTGCCACTTGCCCCCAGATGTTCAAGCAGCTCTGGATGGTCCATGCCCAGATTGACATCCAGGTGATTCCACTTGTGTTCTTTCTTTTTCCTGGGGCCACTGAGGCCATTTACACACATGTGTTCATGATCCTCCACCAAGCACTTTCCTTCCTTCCTGACAATGACAATGCCAAGAAGATCCCCCCCTACACCCGCACCAACCCTCCTGCCGCTGACAAGGACCAGGCCACCCTGGACTTGGAGGAAAAGGTAAGGCTGAGAGCTCTGGGGCCTCACATATGCATCATGGACTTTGAGCCTGCTCAGTTCAATGCATTCAAGAAGCTTTTTGTCAGGGAGGTGCAGGGGTGCCAATTCCACTTCTGCCAAGCAGTTGCTTACAATGTGCAAGCCCATGCTGAGCTTAGTAGGTTGAGCCAGAGGGACACTTCAGACACCTGCAAATTTGTGCTTGCACAATTTAGTGCCTTGGCTTTTTTAAAGCCAGAGCACACTGTGCAGGGGTTCAAAGTTCTCTCAAAGGATCCTTAAGTGATAAAGCATTCAGAGTTCAAGCCTTTCCTTGAGTACTTTGAGCCCCAGTGGATTGGGAAGGTTGTCACGCAGAGGCAAGGCAAGGCCTGCGCCAAGGCCAGTTGGAATGTTTACTGGGCAGCCATCAACAGGGAGCTCAAGACCACCTCAGTGCTAGAGGCTTATCATAAACACCTCAAGGCCAAATTTGGGCTCTACCCAAAATTCAATAAGTTCTTTTCCCTCCTGCAGCACAAGCAGTAGAAAACTATCTCCAAGCTGCGTGACTTGGCAAACCGCGTCCCCCCACCAAGCCCACAACCTGCTCCATCCTATTCACCCTATTTACCAAGGTCATTCAAAATGTGGCCAAGCATAAATACAAGGCCTCAGAAATCAAGCAGCAGTTTGATCTCATTGCAACTGCCCTCCTGGAAGGAGCTAAAATGAAGAAGGGGAAGAAGGGTGAAGAATAAACTTGCTTGCTTGCTCGCTTATATGATTTTTACTTTTAACTTTTAACTTTTAACTTTTTAGCTTTAATTTTTACTTTTTAGTTTTGATCAATTATTTTTTAGCTTTAATTTTTCTATTTTTTGATTTAATTAGATAAAACTGATTATTTTATGTATACATGGTAATTTTGAGATGAATAGTTATAGTTAAAAGTGAATGAAATATCTTAATTTTTTAATTTCCTAATAAAACAAAAGATATTCACATTTATACTTATATGAACTATATCAAATAAATATGAATATTTCTTCATATTTTTCATAAATTTTATTGTTGTGTTTTTGTTTATTTTGTAGCATTGGAATTTTAATTTTTATGGTGATCAAAAATATTTTTATAATGAAGAGTGTAAATTACATAGTAAAATGAGAAATAGTTGCTTATTTATCCTTATTCTTATTTGTTAAGGTACATTTTTTATAAATTTTTTAGCTCTCTAGAGCCACTTTAGTATATCATAGCTGTATAGCTTAATTTTTTATATTAAAAGTTTTCAGTACATCAAGATCCGTTAATTAAAAAAATTTCCAGTTGTTGATCAGGGAAAAAGCTGAATTCTCACTTTACTATAGTGTTGAGCCCCAGTGAGTTTAGCACCAGGGAGTCAAAATTACCACAGTTGCCCCTTCAACGCATAAATATTTTTTGTTATCAATAATAAATTAAGGGCCACAAAAATAAATTTTGCATTGAATATTGCAATTAGACGTCAACTCTTGATATTTAGATATTATGTACATAGCTCAATGCATCCTGTATAATGAAATTCATTGTAAACCAGGCCTTTTCTATTTTAATTTATATAAATGACTGTTTTTGTATTAGAGAGCAATTAACGCTTAGTACAAATATTGATACATAGTGTATTTTACAGCTTGTATATTTACCTATTAATAATAATTCTGTAAACTTTCTAGTCAGATTTTGTGAGTAATAATAATATGATGGATCAATAAATTACTTTTATAACCATTAATTGGCTGATTTTCTTTGCTGTGGCAATTGTGCCTTTTCTGATATTTATGCACTGGTGTCCAATTGGTTGGTTTCACATCCAATTGCACAGGCAATAGGAAATGTGGTCATTACCCTGAGACCAAATGTGGTTGGGGTGGCAACCACGTTTCCTATTGCCTGTTTGATTGAATGTGAAACCAACCAATTGGGCACCAGTGTGTAAATATCAGAAAATGCACAATTGCCACAGCAAAGAAAATCAGCCAATTAATGGTTATAAAAGTAATTTATTGATCCATTATATTATTATTAACTCACAAAAACTGACTGGAAGTTTACAGAATTGTTATTAATAGGCAATTATACAAGCTGTAAAATGCACATGTATCAATATTTATACTAAGTGTTAATGGCACCCTAATATAAACACAGTCTTTTTATATAAATTACAATGAAAAAGGCTTTGTTTACAATGAATTTTATTATAAAGAATGCATTGAGCTATGAACATAATATCTAAATATCAGGATTTAATGCATACCATCAATATTCTAATATAATATTTTCATTTGTGGTGCTTAATTTATTATTGTTAATGAAAAATATTAATGCAAATAATTATATGTTACCACATCAAATGTACAACATTGTATTAATTATGGGGAATGACAATAATGTAAAAAGAATATATTATTAATTATGAAGTGGAAGATTTAATATCAACTTTAATAAGTTGTCAAAAAGAGAGGTTTTTTACTCATCAAGGAACAAGTAGAGGAGGTAATGAGTGGAATGTATTTCTACATCATCTGCCCTGTAAAAGGGACAGCATTAGAGGTAGTGGGGAGGAAATGGGTGATGGGTTGGGAGTCAGGGTAAAAGGTGGGTGGCTTGGTCTTGATGAGGGGGTTGGGGAGGCAGGGTTTGTTGACTGGGAAGGGGCAACAAGAGCTGATTGCTTCAATTGCTTGAATTCTTCTTCTGTCACATATTTGGGCTTGAAAAAACAAATGGATGGGTGTGGGGGAAAGCAGGAGTCCTTTCTGGACTTATCAATATCACTTGCATAGAAGATGATGAGATCTGGTAAGTCCTGGACAAATATGGAAGGGAAAAGCTCATAACCCTTATCAATTCAGGTGCACAGTTCATTGTAGGTGGCAGGCTTTGAGCACCTGAGAGCGTAACCAAAATTGTAGAGACATACATCTGCAAGATGCATGTCAGCGTGATTGGTGAGGTAGGACCAACAGGTATGTCCCACAGCCCTAATTTCTTTGGTTGCCCATTCCTGCTGCTCCATCTCTGCACTCAGTACAACTGTGTACACTTTTTTCTGTGTGGCCCACTCCTCCAGCATGTCTTTGAGCTCTGTCTGGTAGGCATACCCATCTGCAATGGTTGATATTACCAAGTAATAATTGATACCCAATGGGGAAAATGCCAACAAACCCCCAATAAAACAATACAAGATTAGCCAGTGCTTGTATATGTCAGATTGGATGCGCTTTTCCCCAAAGTCTTGAATACTTGCCAAAATCTTGGCATATGACAAAAAATGACGTCATCACAAGCCCTCATTGCCCTTTCTTTGATAAAATTAATAATTTTTGTATTGTAGGGGTTGGTATCCATCAAACTGGGGCCGCTGAGAACCTGATTGGACAAGATTCTGGTGGCAACCACAACTCTGTGCATCCAAAAATTCACTGTTCTCTTATTGGTGAAAATACCATGGAGTCCCAGTTGGAGATGTACCTGGACCAGGGGCATCTGTGGGTCATGTTCCATGATGGCTATCATGAGAGGGTGGGCTTTTTCACCTTCAGTCAAAGTACGGGCACCAGTTGGGGTCTTCTTGGGAGGGGGGCACAGTTGGTGTGGGCTCGCAGGGTTGCAGCCACAGGGGACTTTGCAAAACCCATTATGGCCGCAATTTCCCCAAGGAACATAAGTGTTCCTTGTTTTTTTATCATTTCAAGAATAATATATGGGGTGATTAACTTTTTTCTGTGTATTGCTGGCTAATTGGCTGGAGGTGGGATGTGGTTGTCTTGGGAACCAGACAGTGCCATCTGATTAGTTGTTTCTGAATTCTGGGTTCTCTGGATGACCCTATGGCTCACCTGGCTAATTCTGGATGCTAGTGTTGATACGTGATCTGGATTAGCAGCTGCTTGTACGTGATGGGCAAACAGGGCCATGCTTGAGGACACAGGAGAAATAGCATACTCCTGGGTAGTGCTTGTGGAGGGCCTGTGGGTTGGGAGTGACCATAGACAGAGGCTTCACTATTGGAAGACCCATCATAGCCCTGCATAATTTTGTCAAGGCCAGGGAACAGCTTGTTCAGTTGGTTGTTGCTGAAATAAGACATAATAAATTTTTATTGAAAAAATTAAACTCAAAAAGAGGAGTGTATATTTTAGTCAATTTTATTGTTAAATATGTAATTTTGTGAATAGTAGGATCTAAATTTTAGCCGTCCTAAAATGGAATAGGGTGATTTTTGAGAATGCCTATGATTCCTAAAAGATTTAGCACAAATACACTCTATAACCTTTGGCTTCCTGATTGAGACACTCATAAATTAAAATTATTTCAAATTCACCTCATTTTGATTTAAAATTTGGTTCTTGGATTTGGCAATTCCGCAATTCCAGATTTTTTAAGGTTTACATGTTGTCTATGACTTGTTTGAAATACAGGAAATCTCAAATTGTACATTAGAATCCCGCATTTATTATTCATGTATCCCGCATTTGTTTGCTGTGTTTTGTCTTTTGTTAGTTGATTTATCTGCTTGAGGGATTTGAAATTTGCCAATTTAAATAAACCAAAAAAAGTCACATTAAATGGTTGATTTTATTAAATATTTTATTTTTCACTCAGCTGAGTTGCCCGCAAAAGTGATTCAAAATTTGGACCAAGGATTTAAAAATCCTGCATTTTTACATTCAGGTTCTGAATTTACAGTATGTCTTAATTAGGATAAGCTAGTAACAGTATTATAGATTCACTGGTTTGTTTTTATATTGGATATTTTTGTTATCAGTTTCAGTTGCAATTAGGGTTTGTTGTTGGATTGAGTTTGTAACTTTTATGACTGAGTTTCATGAGTTCTTAAAACCCATATTAAACATTGTAGATTTTTTCTGTAGCTGAAACACATGTGTTCTATTGTTTGGTACATTTGTTGTTGAATCATTGTACATTTGTCCCCAGTTTGAATAGGTTGTTGTATGACTAGACATTTTTGCCAAATATTGAACATTTTCTGTGGAATTAACTTATATTTAGATTTAACAAGTTGAAGTTTGTTTTGTGACTGAACCTATGTGTTCCAAATTGATCAATATTTGTTTATCTCAACAGTTGTGAAAACTACTGTACCATATTATGCATTTTTTTATTATATACTCAAACAAATTGTGAAGAGACAAAGTATACAATGAATTTTCAATATAAAAAAGCAAAAATCTTTGTCCTTGAGTAGTGTATATTAATTGGTGTATCTGTGTTGTTTCTTGATGTTTTTTGGGCTATAATGCTTATAGAAAGATACCCCAAGCCTTTTTCACAGGAAGCAAAGACTTCTGACAACTTGGTATAAATAGAATATTGAGGTGTCAATCCCAAACATTGACTTCACTGTTTTCTGTATATTTTCCAGTTTAAGATGGCAATTTAATTGATTAATTGGTAGATTTCCCACATGTGCTCCCTTTTGAGATTAGTTAATGGTTTTGGGCTTCTCAATTAGGTTAATATTCCTTGTCTTTTTATAGACTTGGTATAAGCAATTGGCCAACTTTGGGAAATTTTTGAAAGTACTTGTGGCCTTCTTGCACTCAGACACATGTCTCATAAGCTTGATGAATATGAGACATTTTGTATTTGAGATATGTTTTTAGGGCCCAGAATTCCCTGGGCAATCAGCTGGCCTTCCTAGAGGCAAAAAACTCCACAGCTTGGGAACCTTTACCAAGTATCTCCCAGAGCAAGAAAACCCCCTTCCAACTAACAAATGGCCCAGGATTTGAGAAGCACACAAGCCTCAAATCCCTGGATTTGATTCTATTATCAATTTTGGGCCTCTCAACTATCAGGAAATGGTACATCAGGAGCATGATTGGGCGCTTGATTGCTTGCGGGATCTATAAATAACCGTGGCGCCTTGGCATGCTAAAGTTCAAGAAAGTCTCATGTTATACCAACCAATGTGCACCCACCTCCTGGCCCAAGTATGCAAATTCCAGTGAAAATTGTAAGTTCAACTGAAATTGATGCCATCAGTTCTCTGGTGGCACAAAAGGCCACTAAATTATCAGTAAGTATAAGTAGTGAGGAGGAGAAGCCCTTCTCACTGTTGACATCTTAAAAATAAACAACTTTATGCTCAGGATTCATTATTTTCTTGCAAGAACTATCTACTTTTGCACCAATATAACTATTATATTTGCATTTATTTGTAACTCCACTACACTTTACAACCTCATGTATCTGCTTCCTCCTGGTCACCAAGAGTGATTATTTTACCCTCTGTGCTAGATATTCCTCCTACTCCTCCCCTGCCAACTGTGCCTCCTGTCCAGTACTTCAGTAAGTTGGGGTTTGTCTATATCACAGTATTGGGGCTGGACAACCAGGTTGTGCCCCATACTGGGAGTTGGTGTTCCCTAGCTACTGCAGTCAACTATCTGGTCAGAAATGTGCCTACTGTGTACTTGGCCTTCCAGTCCCAGCCTGCCTCACCTGCAGGAGTCCAGCCAGACTCTGGTATGGGCCATAACATATGACATTCAGCCTTTAGATTGTGTTGGGTAGTGGTATTCAATTGGGTGATGATGGGCATTGGTAACTAGGTGTAGTTTTATTGATCTTCTTCAACACCTTTGTCTCTTTACAATGTGGTTTAACTATATCTCTTCCTCTTCTTCTACATCCCCTTCACTCAAATAAGGGTCATATCTAGTGTAAAGTATACCCTCACACTTCTTACACATACTTGCTCTAATACATATTTGTTGTATTTAAATGGGTATACAAGAGAAATTCACTTAATTGCTTTTTTACAGTTCTGGATGTGGTAACCTTTTGAAATTTTCTAGTAAGCTTTGGCACCTTGGAATTGATGCTATCAGCTCTCCCAGTATCAACAGTCTGGTTCTGGGTTTGTGTTGCCACATTCTTATCTTTTCTAGATGTGCTTTTATGCTTCATCATACTTGCATACAAGCACTGTTACTAGACCCTCTTGGGTGCCTACAGCCTAAACACTCTTCTGGGTGCACTAGCCTGTTGATTGGGTGATGTAGAGTTCTCTATTAAAGCAAATAAAAATTACTATTACCATTTTCATTATACTGTATTTTAACCTTTCTATACTATTTCTAATACCAAATTTTCACATATGTTGCAATATTATATGTTTATGTGTATTTTGTTTCTATATTTGAGTTAATTGGCCCCATTGTTATTCTCATCACTCTTATAATGTTCCTCTAGTTTTGCACAATTTTTACATCCAAAAAGATACATTAAGAATATTTCAATCTGTTGCAGCATCTTTGATTACTCCCTCTTGTAGAAGTAATTCCTCAAGTAATTCCCTGATTAATCATTAAGTTGGTGGCACTCTTATCAATCACCCATATAATACAGGGATTGACCCTTTTGAGTCTTAAGCAGAACATTACCTGGACAAGCCCCATGACAAACATGATGTACATGTACAGCATGTGGCTTCCTGCAATATTATATAGCCCTCTAAATTCATATCAATAAAGTATCATTCTCTTCTTAATTTTCTCCTTTATTTTTTTATACTTGTCAGAACTATATACTTGACACATCTCATATTTGTTTTGGATTGCATGTATTTATTTAAAAAGCTTAGCACTAAGATTTTTCTTAGTTTTCTTTGTATATTGTTTGGTTTTGTATGTTGTGGATTTATTTGCTATTGCTCTGATTTTTGTGTGTGAGCTTTGCATTACAGTGCAACTTTAGTGCTCCCATCTCAAAACATAGTAAACATAATAAAAATAGATATGTATGATATGATATGTTTTTGTTTTGGGATTTAATATTACAAAACAACTGTGGTGTGTATGATATGAATGTTACATGTTTGATATGGTTTGCTTATTAAATGTTCAATTTTGGTTAATTTGGCTTAAAGTGAGTGTTAAAGGTTATATTTTGATTTATACACGGCTTTAGTTTTTTCAATCTGGTTTTTATGGGTACATATCAACAGCTGTTAAAATTAACGTATTATCTTATATTTAAAGTCAATGACTAAGCCAACAGCTTAAATGGCTCATCCGTACTTGTAATTCCCTACAAGTGCCTCTGAAATCATGAAAGTTAAATCCATTGGAGTGTGGCATGAATTATGTATAAATGAGAATATTAGCCACTTGGACTTTATTAAATTTATATTTAACTTATCTGCTTTTAAATAGTAGTTTAGCCCTTGTAATCATGACAAAGAGGCTTACCTGTATAGATTATTCAACTTAAGAATGTGTAGATTAAAATTATAGGGGGTAACACATTGTTTAAAATATGATTACAATTTAGATTGATTTACTATATATTTATAAGAATGTATGTTTAAACTCTTTTCTGAGGATTGTATTTACTGGAGAAAAATGGGCTTGAAATTTTCAAGGGATCTGATTTGAATTGGAAATAAAAAATGCATCTGTAAAAATTAGGCTAACCAAGGATGACTGGCTTGCACATTTTAAAGTCTATGTTGAATCACAAAAATAGAATATTATACTCGGATGCATCACCTGATTCAGGTAAATTCATATTGTTTTAGAGTAAACCATGCCTGTCATTGCAGCATTACAATTATGATGTCAGCAGAGTAAACTATAATTAATACTATTGGGACTTAATCAAATTACTTTCATAAAGTTTATAGTATCTAGTTAAACTTTCCTGATAAATCTGATCTAATGGTACTAACATACTGGCCCTTATGCTGAGATGTAGAGGGAAGCGCTGGAGTTGGGCTTGTCATAATCAAAGGTTTGGACTTGATTTGATCCATCAGAATTTGCTTTTAGTACGTATTAAAAAACAACATATCTAAGTGGATACTAAGATAATCTCAATGGTTAATTACTTATTTTAAAGTCAAAGTTCAGCTTGATATCTTAAAAGAATTTATAAAATCCAATAGTAGTTTTTAAATTATTGTTTTATTTTTGCCAAACTTGTAGCAATAGTCCACTTAATAAGACTTTTAATTTTATATTTATACGAGAATATGAAATTATTTACATTGAAATTTAAATTGGATTCAAAAAATATATTTAAATGAGTTTATTTAAAAAATTAAGCATGTTATATGCGATCTAAGCCTAACAATTCCAAAACATTATTGAATGTATTTAATTCAACTTTATATCTGTCCTTGGACAAGGCATTCACCTAGTAAATTAATAGAGTTGCCTGTACCTAATCGGCTTCTCTTAAACCAGTTTATCACTCTGAATGCTTCATTGTACAAAGCGTTAAAATAGGAATATAATAGCTCAATCTGATTTAAAATTAATAGGTTGGGTAACGATCGAGAGCCAAAGTAAATCCCACAAGAGCTAATATGAATCGATTGATTTGGATGTAATGGTATCTATCATTAACTTATAAAACTTCCCTCCTATGAACAGTTAAGATGTTAAATTTCCTCCCTGCAAAGGTAAGGTCACTTTAATTTTTTTATTTGCTCATAATTAGTTATTCATATTGAATTTTTATATATAGTCTTTTTTACGAGTTTTTATATCTTCTATTTTCTATAATCTAACATTATTAATAGGCTCGTGTTCCTGCGGTCCGAGAGGAATTCTTGGAAAACTTCTATAAAAACCAGGTCCCTTAATTTCTTTCTTTTTATTATATTTTTACTTATAAATCAATTCATCTTTAAAAAAAATTATTGTTCAACTTTGGAAATTTCTGCTTTTGTATAACGATAACCAGTACAAGCTTTTAAAATGTTTTTTGAAAAAGAAGGTTTTAATAACTTAAGAACCTTAACTCGAATTAATAATTTTTGTACCTGTCACAACGAATTTTAGATGTCATGCCTCTTGTTAATGAGGTTATTTGCCGAGCCTGTTTCCTAGATGTCTCCTGCTATCTGTGAAGACTACCTGTCTCATCTGCTATGTCATGTCCCACATAAGCCTTAGCTTTTTATAATGTCTTGAACCAAATTCTTAGTTGTCAAGTAGTTATTTTGTTTCGGAGAGAAAGAGTATAGAACTTGGCTCTACAGTTAAAAGCTATGCCAAAAATTTAAGCTTGGGGATGAGGAGCCCTTAATGAAGTAACCCCTTTCCTATTGAGAGAAGCTCAAACCTGACACCAGGACAAGAGGTGTCCAGTTAGCTGATTAGAGCCCCTAAGCTGAGTTATGGTTTGCAGCACAAAAACCTGATGCCATCCCTCAATTAAGCCTTGGAAAGATAGAAAATTAAGTTCCTATATGAATTTCCAAACACCATTCTGAAACTTGTCAACAAGGCTTTGAAACAACATTTGTTAGGGAATGGAGTTCTGGCTATAGAGCAGTGAAAGCAAATATCATACCCTAATTTTAATCTGCACCTTTGTTAATGCCCTTGCACATTTTTACCCAACTATTGTACAGCCTATTAAGCCAAAAGAATGAAAGAATTTGTTAACCTGGTACTAGGTGGTTCTCTATTCAAGACCAGATATAAAATTAAATCTATTTTATCAATTCCATATATTTTTTAGATTTCTTAGTTTGGGGTAATTTAATACCAAACCAATTTAAAAAATATTATTCAAAAATGATTTCTTAAAATATTAGCTCAATTATTTATTTAAAATAAAATAGCATATTCCAAGTATAAATGAAAAATAAAATGGAAATCTAAATAACTAGAGTATTAATTATTGAGTTTAGTAAATCTAGATTAATAATTTAAATTTAAATTTCGATCTTCTAAATTCCCTTAAAAATGTAAAGCTGATATAAAGCTTTAAAAATAACTATTGAGCATTAGAACTGACTTAGTATTAAAAGAGATGGTGTTTTTATAGTGTGTATTGAGGTTGAATTCATACTGAAGATCCAGAACCTGTGGCACAAAATATGAGATTGTCAAATCCAACATCTAAATTTCAAATCACAAATGAAAGCCACTAGTAAATTAAAATATTAATTGTGGGATGTGGAACCTGAAGAAAATATACAGTAAGAAACTAGGACAAAACAACCCAAATTAGGAAGCTCCACTATGGCTAAAATTAATCAGAAAATTAATTTTGATACCTATGATTAGACACAAAAATCAAATATAATGTAAAGTTGTCTAAATTAGGCTCTAGTAAAATATTACACACTCTAAATCATAAAAATAGAAATAACAATCCTATTCAAGGATAGACCAAGGTGAAATAATAACTCAACCAAAACAAAAATAATAAAGTGCAAAAATTTAGAATGTGACCTCCCAAAAGTGCAAAAATCTAAACTATCAAAGATCAAAGTGCAAAAATAGATTTTCCTGAAGTTAGCCTTGAAACCAAAAAATTATATACCTTTTAATATAAAAATATTGTCAAAACAACAGGGTTGACTCCCCAGCAAGGTTCTAAACAAACAGGTTTGTGACCTGCAATCCAACTTCCCAGTGACCTAAAGCCAAATGCAGAAGTTGACTCAAAATTCTAAATCTAGCAACATGACCAAACAATTATCCCTACACAGTGGATAGATTGTTTTAGTGCTTGACTCATTACAAGGATCAAACCACCCCCTGTGTGACAGAAATAGTGGGGTAATATGAAAAAGTCTCCAAGTGGTGAGAAATAAACACCCAAATCCATAATGATTTGATGATTAGCCATCACCAAAGCTTCAGATACTGTTTGGTGAAATTTATAAAAGAAATACTGGGGTTCAAAAAGATAATTAGACTCAACCAAAGAAGTCCCAGATAGGTAGTCTGCAAAAGAATCAAGGTGTATTCAGAATAGAACTCTGGAAATTGAGAAGTAACAACTGTCTTGGTTTCAGATTCTGCATAAAAACTCCAAGATTAGCAGACATTGGGGTAAAATTTTGCAGCACCAATGACAAAGAACCCAAAGCAGGGCCCCATCTTCCTGATTTATCCAATTCAAGATCAGGTTATACAAAATGTAGCAGAGTAGATCCACTACAGGATGCATTTAAAATAAAGTTAGACCAGCAGATAATTTTTGGTTTATTGATTAATTTTTAAGGAGGACTCAACTCTTAGAGTTGAACAGTGAAAATTTTTCAATATGTACTATCACAACATCTTTGATTACTTCCTGTTGGGGAATTAACACCCCAAGTAGTCCACCAAATGAGGCACCAAATGGCTCAACAACTAATCATTAAGCCAGTGTCATTACTATCATTTGACCATCTATTACAGGGATTAAACACTCAGATCCTAAGAGGAATACAACTTAAATAAGCCTCATGACTCAAGAGGAACATTACTCAGATAAGTCCCATGACTTCCATGACATACATGGACAGTGCATGGCTTTCCATGATACTATATATTATCCTATATTCATATCTAATAAAGTATCATTATCTTTTTTAATTTTTCCCTTTATCTTGTTTATTATACTTCTCAGAAGTATATACTCAACACAATCATTTTCCCAAGTAACTCTGTTAATAGAGCCCAGTTACAAAATTATTAGCACAGGTAGGTTCTACATCAAAACTTTCTCTTTAACATTCTTTCTGTTGCCTGTACCCACTGAGGTCAAAAAATATACAAAAGAGTCATATCCAGGCTCCCCTTGGATTGGATGCCCTACTTGCCAGGAACCAATATACTAGAAGGTCATGTCCTTTACAAAAACATGTTGATTCCAGTTCTGCCTTCAATGCCTTGTCAGCTCAAGGGTTCTTTAAGGCTTCTTCTCCACACCTAGAATCAATTATGAGAGCATTATGCCCTCTCACATATATTAGCAACTATGTAGTGTTGCTGTAAGGGATTCTATCCCTTCCACAAGCAGTACAACAAATCTTGAATCTCTTAGTGCTCAGAAAGAGTTAGAAATTGCATTTTTAAATGCTAATAATGAAAAAATTAACAATAATAGTCTAACTGAATTAATCAATTAAAATCTGCATTTGAAATTGATTAATGAATGCTTTTTCAGAAGCAAAAACAAAAGCAAGAGCAAAAGATCAAAACAAATTAAAAATATATATTCAACTTTAAAATCCAAGATTCAAGGCCCAGATAAAGAATCCAACAGCAACCATCATATAGGCTTTAAATCAAGCTCTGAAAATCCCAAAGCAATCAATCAACCAACAATTAAATGCTTAAACACAAACTGCCAATATTCAGGGGAACTACCTAGCCAATCACTGGAACCCAAACTACCAAGCCAGAGAAATAGTATTCATCCAGACCCAAAAACTATCACCACCATGGTGCAGAAGTACACTGCAATGTAATAAACCAAATTACTTCTTCTTCTTCTTCTTGCATTGTAGGCTGCAGCCTGTTGCAGACCTGCAAAGCAATACTTTCCAACTTACTATTGCAGGATCACCTGGTAACCACTATGTTCCCTCCTTCACTTGACTTCAGTATTTAATATGAGGAATTTCCCCTTTCCAAATTGCTCCAACAATTTCTTTATTCCTATCTTAGCCAATAAATCTATATTTTCTACAAACTTTGACAAAACAGCAGGCTCAAACTGCCAGCAAGGTTCCAAACAAGCAGGTTTGTGACCCACAATCCAATTACCCGGCCACTTGAAGCCAGACTAGGAAGTCAACTCAAATTGCCAAATCCAACAACATTAACAGATGATGATCCTTTATGGTAGATACCTCATTTTGGTGCTTGACTCATTACCAGGATCAAGCCACCCCCTTTGCCATCCAGCTGTGTGATCAACACAACTATTTCCTGTTATCCTTGATTCACAATGACTATATAATCACTATCTCTCAATAAAGATCATTATCTATCTTCTAAATATTTTCCCCTTGTAACTCTAAAACAGCACAGTTACAACATTGGTAGCACAGGTAGGTTGTCCATCCTACCTTATCTTGCAAAAAGTCCCCCTGTTGCCTGCATGCGCCGCGGCCAACAAATCCTTGACAGAATTATGTCTGGCCTCCTTCTGGACTGGACCCCATTCACCCCTGGTACCAAGATACCCAATGGCTTTGTCCTGTACCAGAGCACAGTGATTCCACTACCTGCCTTCAACGCCATGTCTGCACAAGGGTTCTTTCAGGCTTCCTCCTCTATTCTGCAACCAACCAACAAAAACACCATGCCTGCCTACGTAGCCCAAAGACTGCAAAGCGCTGCCTTGGAACCTTTCACTGGGGCCAACAACAACAACACTGCCGCATGGATCCAGTCCTCCCAGAGCAAACTGGCCCAGATGAATGCCCACAGCAATTTTGGATTGCAGAAATCTCCATCCGCCTGAACCACAACACTGGCACCTGGTGTGACAAGTGGCACAAGGAACACGCCAACAAGAACTGGGATACCTTCAAGCAAGACTTATTGTCAAGGTTCATGCTTAAGGACACGGCACTCATGATTATACACCAAGTAAAGAACCTAACCCAGACAGGCACTGTGAAGGAACTCACCTGTACCTACAAGGAACTCCAACTTTGTGCACCATCTGAAATGGTCTTTGACACCCCAGCTACACACCTCATGTACTATGATGCCCTTAAGTTGCATGTAATGAGACACATGAACCTGGACCAGGTGACCAATCTACAGAGCCTGTACCGCAAAGCAGAGAAAGAAGAACAAACATCCAACACCCTCCATAAGGCACAAACTGGAAAAACAAGAGGGACCCAAGGATTCCCACACAGGTGGGCACTCCACTCAACCACCCCCTGGAAGCAACGTGAATAACACCAACCATAAACCCACAAGCTCAAACGGACATGGGAATGGAAACAATGGCCAGTCAAACTGTACCTGTTTCTGTATCACTGCCACGCAAGGCAAGCAAGATGAGGGAAAAGCCTGGGGAGATCATTAAGCAAGCCAAGCTCTCCGCACACAACTCCTGACTTGCCCAATGATGAGTACCAACCCAAGGACGTGGACCAATGTCCAATGATCCAAGTACCCTTGCAGGACCCAGTACTGTACACCATTGCCAGACATCCCAATAAACTGATGTCCTATCCTTTCTTTTTTTGCAGTTACAAGGGCTCAGTACTCCTGGACTTGGGTGCAGATTAAACCCTAGTCAACAGCAGCCTTGTAGATAAGTTCAAGCTAGCCACTAATCCTTCACAGATTAAAAACATGGTCCTGGCTGATGAACATCACATTGCCGTGACAAGGGAAACCACCCCCTTCTCTGTCATGCTTGAGAACCTTCACTTCATCCAAGGTCCTGTCATTGACTTCCCAAAGGTTGACATTGTAATGGGGTTAGATTGGTTACAAAAGAACAATCCTCACGTAGACTGGGCAACCTCAGTATTTGACCATTAAGCGTGAAGGTGTCAATCACTAGATCTACCCTGACTCAGTGGACCAACTCCTACGCAACCACATCTTTTTGCGCATCACAGAGACCCTGGAAAAAAGGAAAACCTAAAGGCTATTGACTGGGACTCCTACCAGTACAAGATCATACACTTCAAAGATCACCAGGATACCTCAATACCTCAGGATTGCGAAATTAAGGCCCACCATCCAGAAATCTTCAGGGAAACTCTACCTGGGTTGCCCCCAGAGAAACACATTCAACACTCCATCCAACTCAAAGGAGTTGTACCCAAAGCGCACCATATCTACAGGCTGACCCCAAACAAAGACAACACCCTATGCGCCTACCTCAAGGAAGCGTTGGAGAAAGGACTTATCCGCCCCTCACAGTCTCCCTTTGGGGCCACTGTATTCTTTGTGGCCAAGAAGGACAGTACCTTACGTCTGGTCACAGACTAGTGAGCCCTAAACAAAGTTACCATCAAGAATTGTTATCCACTACCACTGATTAACAACCTTTTGACGCCTTGGGAGGAGCCACAGTCTTCTCCAAGATTGATCTGACTGCAGGCTATAACCAGATTTGTATTAAGGAGGAAGACATCCACAAAACAGCCTTCTGCACTAAATACAGCTCATACAAATGTGTGGTGCTCAACTTTGTCATGACAAAAGCCCCTTCCAACTTTGTGACCTTCATGAACAAAGTGTTTGCTCCACACATAGGCAAGCATGCCCTAGTTTACCTGGAAGACATCATTGTCTACAGACCCTTGGTGGAACAGCACCACAAGGACCTAGAGGCAGTCTTTGCTACCCTGGCACAACAAAAACTGTTGGCTAAACCCTCCAAGTGCCAGTTCTTCCACAAGCAATTACCCTTCCTGGGACACATAGTCTCAAAGGACAGCATTAAACTCAACAGTCAAAAGATACAGGCCATCTGCAAGATGCCGCCACCCAAGGATAAGTCGGAACTCCACACCTTCTTGGGGATGGTGGCCTATGTATGCCGCTTCATACCCAACTGTGGCGTTTTAACTTCCCCTTATCCGCCATAACAGGTGCCAAATCCAAGTTTGTGTGGACCCCCCAAAGTGACCTATGTTTTAGACGCCTCAAGGAGAAGCTCACAACAGCTCTTATCCTGCAATACCCCAAACATGATGGGGAATACCAAACAGAAACCGACACCTCAGATGCATCCATTGGGGGAGTACTATGGATCAAAAATAATGATGGTGACTTCCTGCCCATAGCTTATGAATCACAAAAGCTGACAGATGGCAAGTGTTGATACCCTATCCACAACAAGGAACTGCTGGCCATTGTACACTGTCTAGTCAAATGGCGTTGTTATCTAGAACAGCAGGAAGAATTCACAGCATTAACCAACCACAAGTTGCTCAAATATTTTAAAACCCAAGAAAATCTATCTCTCTGCCAAGCCCACTGGATGGAGCTCTTGGAGAGATTTAATATGTTCATACAGTCCAAACCTGGTCCCGAGCTTGCCATGGCAGACACCCTCTCACGCCTATATGTCCATGCCACAAGAGGGGGAAATGGACTCAACCCAGACTGGCATCTCTTGGTACTACAAACAAAGGACAAGGGCTTCCCCCCTGGTACAACCAACATAACAAAGGAAACAGTCATTAAAAACGAACACCTATTTGGTGATGTGTATGGGACCCTGCACAGAAAAATGTCCAACAGTACTACTATTCCTTATATCCCCACGCACAAGCAAGAAGACACCATCCTACAATATCACAGGGACCTTGGACACACCAAAAGTTGAAACCTATATGAGTTCCTTAAAAATAAGGCCAGGTGACCAACTCTATATCATGACGTTCAGGAAGTCCTAGACCAATGCGGGGTATGCAAGAAATTTTCCAAAAGCAAAACCCCTCAAAGTCAGTACTACCCATTCACACACAACTACCCTTCAGGGTGTGGGCCCTCAATGTTGTTGGCTGCATTTCAGGGAAACAAAACAATAAGAAATACATCATCACTGCCATTGACTTTGCCACCAGATGGCCAGTAGCCCAAGCAGTAAAGGCACACACTGGTAACATTGTACAACAATTTATTGGCAAGGAGATAATCAGCAAGTTCAGAAAGCCAGAACTCCTGATAATTGATGGAGGGAAAGAATTAACCTCTAAAACCACCAATGTATACCTTGCTAAAAATGGGGTCAAACATACTATGACAACACAATACCACCCACAGGCCAATGGACGTGTAGAGTGGCCTAATGGCAGCCTCATGCAAGCCTTAGCCAAGCTCACTGCTGGGAGACCTGAAGACTGGTATAAGCAGCTATTGACTGCATTACTTGTGTGCCAAACCCAAGTTAACAGATCCACTGGAAAAAGCCCTTTTGAGTTGGTATACAGCACACAGCCAAATATCATTCAAGCATTAACAGGACCCAAAATGGAAATTCCAAGTAAAGTTCCCCTGCGCTCAGACCCTCAAGTTTTAGAGGCCAACAGCAAGCAAACAGAAAAAGAAAATGAACGTCTGCAAAAAACCTTTGTCCCCATCCAAGATAGGCATGAAGTTGGGGACAAAGTTTGGGTCATGAACGTTGATAAAAGCAAACTACAACCCAATAAAGTAGGTCCAGCAATCATTCTAAAGGTGAACAACAATAACACTTACCACGTGCAAGGACTCAGGAAGCACAAACAAGACAAAGCCCTGCACCATGATTGCCTGAGACCCTGTAAAGAAAGACAAAAACAACGCAAAACCACTCTTCCTGCCACAGAACAAAATTTAGTCCAGTATAGCGCCCAGGCTCCTGACAACCTCCCTGAAACCCTCCTCCCAAGGAGGCCAACCTGCAGTTGGGGGGGGGTGTGTGTCAAAACAGCAGGCTCAACCCGCCTGCAAGGTTTCAGACAAGCAGGTTTGTGACCTGCAATCCAATTACCCAGCCACTTGAAGCCAGACTAGGAAGTCAACTTGAATTGCCAAATCCAACAACATAGCACAGATGATGATCCTTTATGGTGGATACCTTGTTTTGGCGCTTGACTCATTACCAGGATAAAACCACCCCCTTTGCCATCTAGCTGTGTGATCAACACAATCATGTTCCTGTTATCCTTGATTCACAATGACTATATAATCACTATATCTCAATAAAGATCATTATCTAGCTTCTAAATATTCTTCCCCTTGTAACTTTGCTAAAACAGCACAGTTACAACAACTTCTAAACTTGATTAGTAGATTTGAAAAGGCTCTACCCCCAAACAGCATGGAGCTCATCTTCCTTGTATGGGCTTTTTGTGTGTTAATCAGTTATGGGCAAGCCAATGTGAACTTCAAAACTCACAAATCAACCCCCACTAATAAATCAGAAGACTCCATTTGGTATCTTTTTGGACCACATTGCCATGCCCCATACGTAGAAACAGCACTATTCCCTCCCATTATCCATCCCAAGGCCCCCTGGTTGGTCTTGGGGTATACCAGTGTCTATTATCTCTTAAACCACTTCACTCCTTCCCTGGAGAGATTCTGCTTATTTGGTCATCTCTTGCACATGTTAATGATATGGATTCCAGTAGGGTCCACTCTAGTCAAATTCAACTTGGGAGCTCTCCTTCATTCTATTGGAGTGTAAGGTCTTGCCCAATAAGGCACAAGATTATAAACTATACCATGCAAAGCGTTTGGATTTAAGTTTAAAAGATATAAAAAAGTAGGCACAGTTTGTAGGAGTACCTTTAACAGACCTGCCAAAAATTTATGATTAGACACAAAAGGTGTCATAGAATTAACTAATCCTAAACAAACTATGTAAAATAAAGTGTTAAACAAGGGTTTGTTGGTAACCAAAGGTATATCCACGTCAGGATATTCCCTGTGGGAATATCTCAACATAAATCTAGTCAAATTATCCCTAAAGTAAAAAAATGGTGACAAAAAGCTAAATGCTTGTTGTCTAACTATCTCCATTCTAATTATGCTAGCTGTTTGAGCCTGGGAGGCAAATTTAAAAACTAACAAGGTATCTAATCTAAAGCTAAGCTTCTTTTAATTTAAAAGATGTCAACCCAAGCAAATTTTGAAGTTAGAATTTGGAGAATGAAAAATATAATTGAAGTAAAAAACCTGTAAACAGTGATTGGGGAAAAACCACTTAGAATTTCAGCTTAAAAAGCTTACTCCTCTGGTGTCTTTATTTATAGGCAAGAAAAACCAAGTCTTGGGGAGATATTCAGGGCAAAACAGGGAGTTTTCTAAACAGATGTGATTGACAGACAGAGGGGAAGAACACATGGTGATGGGGAAGCAGCTGGCAACAGGAGCCCAAGATCTGCATAAGCAGTAGGGAGAATGGCGGTTGCGTAAGCCAAGGAGTTAAAAGTAAAAAAATAAAACCTATCTAAGAATAGGAATTATATAAAAGTGAATCAAATTTGAGTTGCGCACACAAAGGAGCAAAAGCAAAAGGAAAACAAAGAGCAAAAGCAAAAGCAACCCAAAAGCAAACAAAATCAAGGTAAGTTTTTGATTAAAACAGACTAATAAAATATAATTTAAATAATAATTTGAATTTTGAATTATAAAGCTTTTTCTGTAGCCTGCCCTTTGGGGCAGGGCACAACATGGAGAGAGACTTTCCAATGAGTGGATCCCTGACAGTTTGTTGGAGCCACTAATGAACCACCTTATGGGCGGTCCAGGCCAACATTTTACCTACAAATTTATCTTCTATGTTGCCCTCATCAAATGCCTTGCCCTTGTAATTATTACCTAAACCTGAGCTTTACCATATACAATATTCTATCCCTTTTTTGAAAATCTTCTACCTCAGAACCAATTGCCTCCAGAACCAACATCCAGGTCCAAACAGTGGTCCTGAACACGCTATATGTTTTTTCCCCTGGATATAATTAAGAGAACAAAATCCTGATGCTCCTGGCCTTCTCCAAGTCCCTGTTTGAAATTTCACCCAAAAAATTCACCACTGTGCTTAGAAAGTGCATCACATAGCGGAAAAACTTACTGGTAAGTCCTGCCTTTGGTACGCCAATGCGACTCTACAAGGGGAGTACCTCCTTAACAGCTACAACCAGTTCTGTGATGCCCTTCTAGCTACAGTATCTCCTGCTCCAAACCCAGACCAGCTGAGAGACCTAATACCTGCCTTTTACCAAGGAAGAATGTCAGCCCAAGATTATGCTGAAGAGTTTACTTGCCTCAAGAATGCCATCAGGATGAGTAACAATGAATCCTGTTACCTGTTCCTCAAAAACTCTTCTTTGAATTAAAGAACTTCCTTGCCCATCATGAGTTGCCAACCAACTTTGACTCCATGGTCAAGGAAGTAATCAAGTGGTCCGCCAAGGTGAAGCAGCTCCCATCTTGGGCAAAGCAACAGAATCTTGTTTCCCCCTCCACAATTGTTATTAAGGAAAACCAACCCCTCCCCTCAAAGGTCCAGGGAGCTGTTACCAAAGGACTAATTACCAAGGAGGGTGGGGGTTATCAACTCTCAACAGAGGAGAAACAACGCCAAACACAACTTGGACTCTGTATGTATTGTGGGAAAGCTGGACATTCAGCCAAGGACTGCTAAGCCTTGGCCAAGGTACAATCTCCTACCACTCTTTTAGCTAGTTCTTCAAATAAAGAGCCTTCTCAATCTTATGCCCTATTACCAGTCAAGCTAGGTTCTTCTAAAACCTCTTAGGAAGTAAAAGCCCTATTAGATACAGGCGCCATGGAAAACTTCATAAGTAGCTCCCTTGCCCAACAATTGGGTCTCCAGCAAGGACCTTCTATGTGGGTGACCCTAGCCAATAAGTCACATACCCAAGTAACTAGAATTGAGGGGATCCTAGGAGTCAAGGTAGGGAAGAACCAATTCAACATTATGGTATCATCCTTGTCAAATTTGGCCTTCCCACTGATTCTGGGCTTCCCTTGGGTCAAAACTGCAAAGGCTGTACTGAATCTGGACACAATGATACTATACACTCAGAAAGAAGGTGTCATTTCTTCTATCTCCATTGACAAAGCTGGGAATGAAGGGATTTTGACCCCTGAAGACACCATCAATGTCCTTGCTGCTTTGAAAGAAATATCCAAACCCCAGATTCCTCCTGAGCTTCAGGACCTAGCAGAAGCCTTTAGCAAATCCTCCTGTTCCCAACTATCCAGTTGCCAAGAGTCGGAATTACACATTGATTTGATACCAGGGTCAGTACCCACTTGGGGTAAACTTTATCCAGTCAACCGCGCCCAGAGTCTAGCAATGAAAATGTACCTAGATGAAAATGTAGCAAAGGGATTCATGCGCCACTCAAACTCCCCCTGCTCCTCTCCAATGGCTTTGTTGGAAAATCAGATGAATCCCTAAGACCGGTGGTGGACTCCTCAAATCTCAACAGCATCACAATTAAGAACCAAAATCCTATCCCCTCTGCCAAGATCCTCACCAACCAATTAACTGGGGCAAAGGTTTTCTCTAAACTTGATCTTCACAATGCCTACCATCAAATTTGCATAGCTGAAGGCCACAAATGAAAGACTGCTATAAGAACCCTGTTTGGGCTATACAAATACCTGGTAATGCCTTTTGGCCTAAGCAAAGCCCCAGCAGCCTTCCAGGGGCTCATGAATGAAGTCCTGTTCCCTTATCTAGACTCCTGTGTGGTAGTATACCTTGATGACATTCTCATCTACTCCAAGGACCATGGCACTCACCTGATCTACCTTTGGGAGGTTCTACAGGCCTTAATTAAGGCTCACCTGTTCTGTAAACAGGAAAAATGCAATTCTACAAAAAGGAAATTGAGTTCCTGGGGTACAATATCTTGGAAGGGGGCTTTGTTGTTGCCCCATCCAAGGTCCAAGCTGTGGCAGATTGGCCAGTCCCTACCTCCTGCACCAAGCTTTGTGGGTTCCTGGGACTAGCAAACTTCTGTTGCAAGTTCATCAAGGACTTCTCAGCTATTGTCCTACCTCTCAATTAGCTCATGTTGGATAAAGTTCCCTTCTCATGGAACCCTGAAGCCCAGTTAGCCTTTGATACCTTGAAACACACCTTCTCTTCTGCCCCTGTTCTCTTGCGCCAGGACCCAGAGCATCAATTTTTTTATCCGGATGCCTTGGTTGGCAACAGCGCCCATGTTGACACTAAAAATGTTGACAGTGGCCATGCTGACACTTTTAATGTCAACACTATAGTAAAGTGACAACCTGATTTTACATAATGTTGTCTCCTGGATGTCAACACTTTTTTAAGTAACAGCACAATTTACCCTGAACATTTTAATATAAAAAATATGTTTTTAAAAACTTTATTATACTAAAATGACCTCAGAAAGCTCAAAAATAAAATAAAATTTACTATAAGTAAAAAGAATAAGGAGATATATGCAGCTATTTTTCAGTTTACTATGTAAATTACACTCTTTATTATAAAACTATTTTTTATTCCCATAAAAAATTAAAATTCCAATGAACCAAAAATAAAGATATTTTATATATCATAATAACTATAAAATATAAGAAAATTCTATATTTAATTTATTATACTTTACATAAGCATAACTGAAAAATCTCATGCCTTAAAGATAAATTAACAAAATATAAGATATTTCTTACTAAACCACATTAAAACTGTATCTGAAACTTACCATTTATAGTTAAAAAATTAGTAATATCTATAAAATAAAGTAAACATTAAAATTTAAAAGTAAAAAATATACAGGCAAAGTAAGGTTTATTGGGCTAATTAAAGCCACTAGCAAGAGCAGTGGCAAAATCTTCTAGGTACTTCTTGATCTCTGCCACCTTGTACTTCTTCTTGACCACCTTCTGGACGTTCTCCTGGTAGTCCTTCTCCTTGGACTTCCTCTTCTTGGGGCCACCTGGTTGGCCAGGTTGCAAAACTTGGAAACAGTCCAGGCCTGCTCCTCCTGTAGCTTCTGGAAGAACTTGTTGTATTTGGGGGTTGACCCAAACTTCACCTTCAGGTGCTTGTGCTTGTGCCAAATCTACAGGCTAGAGGTGGTCTTCATCTCCCATTTGAGGCAGGCGCCTTGACAGTTCCAAGGGGCAGTGGCCCCACTCTTTCCCTTTCTGGGCAGTCATTTTCTTGCCTACCCATTGCCGCTTAAAGTAATCCAGGTAGCCTTTGAAGATAGTGGAGTGCTTCTTGATATAAGTATCCTCCAGGAGGGCCTCAAATCCAAGCCCAGTATGCTATGACCGCACAAAAGCCAAGGCAGCAAACTGGGTGATGGCAAATTGGCATTTCCCTCACCATCATTAAGATACTTGTCAAAAATCTCCTTCTCACTCTTGAGATTCTTGATGAGGGCCTGCCTAAAATGGAAGAAGAAGCCCTGTACTTCTCCATTGAAGGTGGCCTTGAAGGATCTGAACTGAGTTTGCTTGAAGTCCATTATGATTACCTTTGGCCCAAGTGAGAGCGCACAAGCTAGCTGCTCTGCGGCTAGGGGGAACTCATCCTTCTCAGCAGAGGAGGGATTGGCCCTTGTGATGTGGGTGGGAGGGGGAGCTGTTTGGTGGGAAGGGAGATCAAAGCATCCTGGAAAATTTTGAATGCTCTGGCATAAACCTTTGTCTTGGCACCAGGAAGGAGAAAGAAAACAAGGGGGATAACCTGGACATTAAAATGCTCATGCAGGACCCAAAGCTGCTTGAAGATGGTTGGGAAGGTTGCAAATGTACCGTCACACAGCCAGGTGGTAGCAGTATTGAGCTGCTCCAGGTTTTGGGTTGTGGCGTAGGCAATGATTCTATCCTCTACTTCCTGCCCATTGTCATGGAGCAGAAACATCTCTCCATCCTTGGTTTTCTTGAGGGCATCAGAAAGGACCAGGTCTTCAATTGTGGTGGCACTCTTGACCAGGGGGTTTGAGGCTTGGCACCTATCACTCACAAACTTGACCAACTGGGTGTGGGTTGGTACCCTCTTGAGGTTGGTGGGGGAGAGGTACTTGCATGCAAGCACAGCTAGCTGGGTTGGAGAAAGGTCCTTTGAGGTGGGCATGACCTGCACCAGATACCAATTGAGAAGGCAGGCAATGGTTGTGTTGGGCATCACACAAGTGTGGTCACCCTTGATGGTCTTTACCAAGTCCCAGAACTCAGTATTGAGCCGCACTGGGCAGGAGCGGTCCTCACAGGTATAGTGCTGGCTCTTGAAGCCCCAATTGGCATTATTGCATGAAAAGATGTAGCAGTTGGCCACCATGGCTGGCCCACCTTTGACACTCAGGATGGGAAAAAACTTTGGTAGGGAAGAAGGAACCTTAATCTTCCCGTCAACATTGCAGATATTGTGGGCCAACAGAGAGTCTCTTGGGCCAGCAGGAGCATGGCAGAAGCCAGGGAGATAATTGGGGAAAGGCTTTGTATTGATAAGGTGTGCATTTAGGGGAAGCTTCAAATATGGAATTAAGAAAGAAGAGAAGTATATTTTATTGGATAATATTTTAGACTTATATAGACTTGGCTGTGGCAGAGGTTTAGTTGGATCAAACCTAGGGGTTGGTCATGTGCGGGATGGGTTTGAGCCACTGGATACTTGGACAGTAATGTGATATTGCTTGGTTGTCATTCCTGGTATGTAAAACAGTATATTGGAAGGGCACCAAATTGGGTAATGACTGAATGTTGAGTAGGTTGGTGGTAGCCAGAATGCTTGTACATCCAGATCCTTGACATCCCCCTCTTAAGGGGTTACTCTGGTACATCAGGAGGGGACTTTGTCTTAACGGCTGTTGCCTGATGTTCCTGGAGTTGTTGACTAGTTGGTACTAGTCTGGTCAAGTGTTCTCCTTTGCTAAGGCAGAGAAAGGTTCTCTGGTACTTCTTGACAATGGGGGTTTTGGCACCTTGGAATTTCACTAGATAGGTGTTTTTGATCTGGTCTGTACTTGATGATTCTTCCTGGTCCTCTGTGTACTGAGTCTAGTTTCTTCTGTTGCCAGCTAGGACCCAGACAGGGGAGTCAATGGGAAGTGGTTCCTCTGTGGAGGTTAACTTTTGTGTTTGAGCCTTTTTATTTCTGCTATTTTAGCTTTGAGGTGTATGTGTTGTAGATTCAGTACTTGTTCTACTGTGGGGGATTTCCCTGGGGCATTCTTTACATATGGCTGCTTGTTGCGGGTAATTATTTCTGGTTTGTATCTATATGTTAGTTCAAACAGTGAGTAACCTGTCCCTTGATTGGTGCAGACCCAGGATACTAGTAATGCATGTTTCACGTATAGTGGCCATGTGTCTTTGGCTTTTCCATCCATTATTTTCTCTAGGGTCCTGATAAGGCTGCTTTTGAGGCATTCCACTCTGCTGTTGGCCTGTGGCCTGTATGGAGAGGTTGTGGAATGTTTGATTTTTGGATTTTAAGTTGTTGTTTACTATGTGACCTGATAACTTGGTTGCTCCATCAGTTATGATGTAGTCTGGAATGCTGTAGTCAGCTATGATTTGCTTTGTTAATAAATTGGTTTATAGTTTCTCCTTTGTTGCCCGGCAGATGGGCCAGCATGTGGCAAAATTTGATGGCTACAATTAGGAAACATTGTTTTGTCTTTGTTTCTGGGAAGGGGCCCACTACATCCAGTCCCCAAACCTTGAATGGTTCAGGGTCAGGTACTGGGTTGACCATTGGCTGGGGAGCCTTTGTGCTGGTGTATTTCTTGCACACAGTGCACTTTTTTAGGGTAGGACACTCCATTTCAAAAAAGGCATCTCAAAAAATGCTATCTCAAATTACGCCATTTCAATTTATGCCATCTCAATTTATTAGTAAAACATCATTTCAATTTATAGCATTTTGACTAAGAAAAACAAGTTTTAAAATTTTAGATTTTTTCAACTCTAAAAAAAATCCCAAAAATTCTAAAAAAATAAATATCAAAAAAATTTATAGGCTTAAAAAAGCCTCAGAATTTCAAATATGCATAAAAATGGGGTCAATTAGTAGCAACTTAGTTGCGTAAAGCCCAAAGGTTCAAATAATCTCAAAAACAACTATTTTCATCTATTTTAACTATAAACTATAATTATAAATAAGCATATAATTGTACCAAATACCAAAAAAGTCAAAGAATGGTAAAATCAAAGGAAATAAGAGAGAAGATACAGAATACTTTATTGGGAAAGGACTCAAACATTGGTAGAAAGAGCAACTGAGATAGCTTGGATATGCTCAAGCTTTCTATCCAAAGATAGTAGGCAAGGACCCCTTGCTGATTTCAGTATAATTTTTCACTGCCTTGGTCTGCTTGGGGGATCACCCTTGGTCTTCATACAAGTCTTAAAGATGCGGGCAGAGATGGCCTGCTGGGTTTTTAAATGGACCATGATCTTGTTGAATTTGGGCTTATGAACCCTGACCCTTGTAGCAAACTGGCTATGCCACCCTTCAAGGGAAGAGGTGGTCTTAATTAAACCATATTTTACCTGCTTAAAGCAGTTCCAGGTGATTGAGTCACTGCCCTTTCTGATGTGGTGTGCTCCTGGAAGGTACCAACCCATTGAGTTTCAAAATACTCAATAAAGGGCGCAAAGGCTGCCTAGTTGGCTATAATATATGGGTGACATAGTAGGGCGTTGTAGAAGGCATTTGTCTCCTCCTTTCTAACCAGAGCAAGGGTAGCAAAAAAATTGAAGACGTCCTTGGCTTCTTTGGTACCTTCAGAGTTGACCAGCTCATGAAGGTCAGAGTACTTTTGGAGGCAGTGGCAGAGTGCCTGCTGGAAGTGGAAGTAGCATCCCTGAGGGGAGCTCTTAAAGACTCAAATGAAGGCATTTTCTTGATCCTGGTTGAAATCCACTATGAGATATCACGATAGGAAACACTTTTGGGCTGCTTTCTGATTGGAGTGTCTTCTTCTTTCTGTGACTGGCCCTTCTTCTTGCGCCCTCTAGTCTCCTTGGGCTCCTCTTCAATGGTTGGGAGGATTTCATCAAGCTTGGCCTTTAGGATTGTGAGTGCACGGACATATGTTTCCTGCTTCTTTTTGGGAAGGAAAAGGAAGATCAGGGGGAAAACTAGATTACCAACCTGCCCATGGATATTCCAAAGCTGGCTGAAAAGCTTTGGGCAGGTTGAGAAAGTGCCATCTGCAAGCCAGATCTTGCATTTCAGCAGGTTATGTAGATCCTGTCTTGTGGCAAAGCAGATAATACACTCAGAGGCATGGTGACCATCATTGTGTTGAAGGAATCTCTCCTCATGGCAGGATAATTTTTGTTCCTCAGTAAGGATCAATTGGTCAATGGATGTAGCACTGCTGCCTTCAGTGCGTAGAGCATATCTCTTATCAGTGAAATATTATGTAGTTTTGAGGCGCCACCAACAGTTGCAAGTTGGGTGTCATTTAAATTAAGGAGGGCATCATTGATGACCTCAGTGGCAGTTTGATCCTTGGTGGTTGGGATCACATGGCAAAGAAACCAGCGGATAAGTTGGTAAAAGGGGTTGAAAGGCTCAGTGCAGTCATGGTTGAAAGTTAGGGCTTTAAATCTATTGAACCCATAAGTAGTGAGTCTAGCTGGGCAGCCAATGTTATCACATTTGTAGTGATATTGACGGATGGGTTGCTTCTCATCATTACAACTGAAGCTGTAGTCCTTGTAGAAAAAGCTGGCACCCCCTTTCTTTGTCATGATGGGGTGGCTAGCTGGATAAGTGGCAGGCACAGCAAAGGTACCATTTTGATTGCATATATTATGGATGGTATTAAGATCCCAGAGCTCAATTTGGTCATCTGCAGGAGCATAGGATCAAGCTCCTGCTCCTCTTCCTCCTCAGGCTCTGATGTGGGATCAGAGTGGCAATTGAAGTTGAATAACTTCTCTTGGGTGTCTGAGGGGGAGTATACAAATGGAGAGTGGGGAGGGGTAGGACTGTTTCCCTCTGGCTCAGGTGATGGAGTTGGGGTCGTGGGTGGAGCCTTGGCCTTAGAGGGCTGCTTTTTTGGGGTAGTCTTGGCCTTTTTGGTCTTTGGAGGAGTGATCTTGGACTTTGAGGCCTTGGGTGCAGCTTTGGTAATTGACTTGGGAGGCATCTAAAAGTGAATTAGTTTAAAAATATGAGCAATTTAAGGGGTTGTTTTTAAAGAGAAAAATTAGAATGTTTTTAATATAAAAAGTAGTAATCTTTTTACACAGAATTGTGGAGAAGATCTAAAAATATTAATATCCAATTTCAATGTTTTTTTTTGTGAAAATAAAATTTTTATTAGTAACAAAAGTAGGCAAACTTTGAGTTTTGACTTAAAACTTGCTTTAAAAATGGTGTTTTTAAAGTGACATAATTGAGATGCCGTAGCTCAAAAACATAGTGTTTTTGACAATTTTTTATATTAAATTAACAAATCTACAGTGGAGCTACCTCAACCAGGCCAAATAGAAAACTTGAATTTCTCAAAAGCTAGCTTATACAACTGGGGTCAAAAAGTACCCAGTTGTTTAGAGATGCCAAAAAATATATATCTGCAAAGTTTCATATATTTTCTTAAATTCTTTATTATAATGATTTTTGACATGAAACTATACTTTTAAAAAAGTGGAAAGCAAGAATTGCAGTGAGGGAATAAATATAACGTAGCCTAGCATCATAGGCAATTTCCCCTTATTTTCCCCTATCCATTGTGCGCACCAAAATCAATTGGGTGATATGAAACTCTGTGGAATTCAAAGTGACGTAAATCAAAATGGCGTAATCACCCCCTTCCATATTAAAATCATTATTAAAATATTTTATTAAAAGAACCCTTATCAACATATCCATGTATAATAAAGTTATAAATTACATATAATAAACCTGGTTTTTTTACCCAGCAATGACAATCACTAGAAGGACTATATAGTGGCGTCTATTTAGGTTGTTCTTAGTATAAGTATCTTGGATTAATACTATAGGAACATCTCCTGGCACTATACAACAGGCTTTATTTTAGTTCAGGTATAAGCTTATTTTAGTTAAAGATAAATAGTGTGATTCAAAATGAGGTAAATTCAAGACGCCATAAACATGCCCCACACTAAATGATTTCATTTGATAATAAAGTTAGTGAAATAAGATTTAATTAATCTGACTCAAAGTGACAGAATCAAGATGGCGTAAATTTGAGATGCCACATTAATAAAGTATATGTAAATTTTAACTTTTTCATTGTTTTTTATTTTTTTGTGATTCAAAATTATCAACGCAAAAAATGCCATCTCAAATTAAATTTGAGATGGCATAAATTGAAGTGGCGTTTTTGAGATGGTGTGTTGTACCTTTTTTAGAACATCAATTATATATTGTTTGAGATTGGGCCACCATACTATCTATTTTAACGTGAGGTATAGGTTGTTAGCCTTTGTATATCTTTTTAGGCGGTGGTGTCTTAATATGGTGTCAACTCTTTGTGCAAGTGGGATATAGGGAAAATGTTTGTTATTAATGATTTGGTACACTGTGCTATTTGATACATGGAAATACTTTTTGTTCCTTACTAATGTATTGTGTGTTGGTTGGTGTGTTGAGGGGTCTTTCCCTTTGGT
Source organism: Entomophthora muscae (assembly GCA_014839935.2). Lineage (NCBI taxonomy): Eukaryota > Fungi > Entomophthoromycota > Entomophthoromycetes > Entomophthorales > Entomophthoraceae > Entomophthora > Entomophthora muscae. Next base: position 464,009 of record QTSX02004992.1, on the reverse strand, counting down.
TTTATACTCAGTATTGTACAGGTTTGGCCAGTTAGGGTCCAGGTGGTCAGGATGATCCTCTCTTGGCTGACATAGCCTAGAGAGAGCATCATCTGTGACCAGCTCTGCCCCCTTTTGTATTAAATGTTCAAATTGAGCTTCTCCAGCAGGTACATCCATCTGGCTTGTTGCTGTGCAAGTGTGTTCTGAGTTTTGAAATATATTAAGGATTTATGGTCAGTTAATACTCAGACGTTTAAATGTCCTTCCAGATAATATCTCCATTTCTTGCATGAGTGGTATATTGCTAGCAATTCCTTATCATGTATTGGGTATCTCTGCTCAGTATTAGTTAGTTTTCTGCTTTTGTAACATACTGGCAGGAAGTCTGGCTGCCCTGGCTGGCAGATGCGTAGGACTGCGCCAATGGCGGTGTCACTGGCATCCAACTCAAGCTTGTAGCACCTGTTGTTATTAGGGTATTGCAAGATTGGTGATTCAATAAAAGCTTGTTTTAATAATTGGAAATTATTGTCACATTCTGGTGTTCAGATATATTTCTTTTTGGAATTACCCTTGGTTAAGTCATTGATTGGTGCAGTGAGTTTTCTGCAGTCTTTGATGTATTTCCTTAGGTAAACTACCATACCAAGAAAGCATCTAACTTTTTTAACGGAGATGGGGTGTTGCATGTTATTTATGGCTTTTATTTTGTCTGAATCTGCTTTGATGCCACTGTCAGAGACAATGTGGCCCAAGAACAGGAGTTCCTTTTCCATAAATTGGCACTTACTAGGCTTAGCGTATAGTTTGTGCTTTGCGAGTCAATCAAGTGTCTTGCGGACATGTGTGAGGTGTTCCTCTTTTGTTTTTGAGAATATGATGATATTTTTGAGGTAGCATAATGTATTTGAGAGGCCATTTGGCGCTTGGTACATCGTGGTGATAAACGTTGCAGGAGTGTTGGTCATCCCAAAGTTCATTACCCTACATTCAAAGGATCCAAATTGCATACAGAACACAGTCTTTGGTGTGTCCTTTTCTTTATCTTTAACCTGTCTGTAACGGCAACTGTGGTAAGTTTAACTCCCTGGTGCTCAACTCTCTGGTAGTCAACACTATAGTAAAGTAAGAATTGAGCTTTTTCCCTGATTGACAACTGGAAATTGACACTTTTTTAATTAACAGAACTTGATGTACTGAAAACTTTTAATATAAAAAGTTAAGCCTTACAGCTATGATATGCTAAAGTAATCTCAGAAAGCTCAAAAATGCCTTAATAGTGTACCTTAACTGATGAGAATAAGGAGAAAAAAGCAACATTTTCTCATTTTACTATGAAATTTACACTCTTCATTATAAAAATATTTTTGATTACCATGAAAGTTAAAATTCCAATGAGACAAAAATAAACAAAAACACAACAATAAAATTTACGCAAAATATGAATAAATATTAATATTTTTTTGATATATTTAATATAAGTATAAATGTGAATATCTTTTGTTTTACTAGGAAATTAAAAAAAATTAAGATATTTCATTCACTTTCAACTATAACTATTAATCTCAAACTTACCATGTGTACATAAAATAATCAGTGCTATCTAATTAAATCAAAAAATAGAAAAATTAAAACTAAAAACTAAAAGGTAAAAATTAAAACCATAGAAGCAAGACAGCAAGTTTATTCCTCCCCATTCTTCCCCTTCATCATTTTGGCCCCTTATAGGAGGGCAGTTGCAATGAGCTCAAGCTGCTGCTTGATCTCTGAGGCCTTTTATTTATGCTTGGCTACATTTTGAATGGCCTTGGTGAATAGGGTGGAACGGGTTGTGGGCTTGGTGGGGGGACACGGTTTGCCAAGTCACACAGCTTAGATATGGTTTTCTACTGCTTGTGCTGCAGAAGGGAGAAAAACTTATTGAATTTTGGGTGGAGCCCAAAGTTGGCCTTGAGGTGTTTGTGATAAGCCTCTAGCTCTGAGGTGGTCTTGAGCTCACCATTCACTGCCGCCCAGTATATATTCCAACTGGCCTTGGTGCAGGCCTTGCCTTGCCTCTGCGTGACAACCTTCCCAATCCACTGGGGCTCAAAGTACTCAAGGAAAGGCTTGAACTCTGAATGCTTTATCACTTAAGGATCCTTTGAGAGAACCTTGAACCCCTGCACAGTGTGCTCTGTCTTTAAAAAGCCAAGGCACTAAATTGTGCAAGCACAAATTTGCAGGTGTTTGAAGTGTCCCTCCGGCTCAACCTACTAAGCTCATCATGGGCTTGCACATTGTAAGCAACTGCTTAGCAGAATTGGAATTGGCACCCCTGCACCTCCCTGACTAACAGCTGCTTGAATGCATTAAACTGAGCAGGCTCAAAGTCCATGATGCATATGTGAGGCCCCAGAGCTCTCAGCCTTACCTTTTCCTCCAAGTCCAGGGTGGCCTGGTCCTTGTCAGCGGCAGGAGGGTTGGCGCGGGTGTAGGGGGGGTCTTCTTGGCATTGTAATTGTCAGGAAGGAGGGAACGTGCTTGGTGGAGGATCATGTCACATGTGTGTAAATGGCCTCAGTGGCCCCAGGAAAAAGAAAGAACACAAGTGGAATCACCTGGATGTCAATCTGGGCATGGACCATCCAGAGCTTCTTGAACATCTGGGGGCAAGTGGCAAAGGTACCATCAACTAGCCAGTTTGAAGCCCTTTTTAACTCCAGCAGGTTCTGCTGGATGGCATAGAAGATTATGCAGTCATTGGTGGCAGGCCCATTGTCATGGAGAAGGAAGCACTCCCCACTCAGAAGCTGCTTGAGCTTGTGGGTGAGCATAAGCTCTGAGAGGACGTCCAAAGCCTTGGGGGGAGGGGGATTGGCGGCAACACACTTTTTGCTTATGAACTTAACCAACTGCTCTTGAGTTAGAACCAACTTGAGATTGTTGGGTTTTAAATGCTGTAGGGCTTTTATAGCCAGGACAGATACCTGGAGGTGAGAGGATGTTGGGATCATCTGGACAAGGTACCATTTTAACATCTGGGTTATAAGATTATTGGGAGGCTCACAAGAGTGCTCCCCCTTCTTAGCAGTTACTTTCTCCCAGCCCTTGATGTTTAGCTGGCCCCTGCAAGTCTTATCCTCACAGAAAAAGTTCTTGCTCTTGATGGCGCACTTTTGATTATTGCCGTTAAAAATGAAATTGTCAGCAACATAGCCAGGGCCACCCTTTACTGACATGATGGGGAAAATTGGGGGAAGCGCTTGGAGACTATAAACTCTCTGTCCATATTGCAGATATTTTGGATGGCCAGTGGATCCCAAGCCACATGACCAGAAGCTTTGAACTTCTTGGAGTACTCCTCAGGCTCATCTTGGGGATCAGATGAGGGAGGGATGGATGAGCCATCAGGAGGGGGAGGGTAAGGGCTCTTTGAGGCCTGCTTGGATGCCTCCTTTTTCTTACCAGAAGAAGAGGTGGGCTCCTTGGCAGCCTTTGGCTTCTTGGTACAGCGCTCCTTGGTGGGCTTAGAGTCAGCCTCTGAGTGATAAAAGGAGTGGTCAGTAAGATCATCATCAGATTTATTAGGGGAGGAATTTTTGAGGGAAGGTGAAGAGGATGTGGAAAATGAGGGTGGAGGGGGAGGAGTAGGAGGAGATGGGGTGGGAGACTTTGCCTTTTAGGCTTCTTGGCACGCTTGGGAGTGGAGGCAGTTTCTTTGGAGCCCTTGGAGGCTTGGCGCTTGGGCTGTTGGCTGTTCTTGATTGATCTTGTCTAAAGAAAAGTTTAGTTTTGTAAATAAAATAGTGTGAAAGATATGAAACACAGAGGTAAAGCAAGGTAAAATTTAAATAAAAAGTATGTAAATAAAGTTTTGTTTATCAAGAAAAAATCATTAAAAGTAAATAGAAGCAAAATAGAAGCTCAAAGTATAGATATAAAGGTTAAAACATAGAAAATAAGTGAATTTATTATGAAGCATCAAAGATGTTAGGTTCAGCATAACATCTTAGTGCTAAATCAATGTAAAAGTAAAATTAAAAATAAAAAACATAAAAATTATATGGAGAGCAGTAGAAAAAGTAGTAGATTATAATTGCAAAAAAATAATGAAATTATTATGTGGAATTTTTTTATTGTGAGTTTAAAAATCAAAACAGAGTAAAGTGTCAAGTTCAGCACTGTTGATCAGCTGGGAAAAGCTGAATTCTCACTGTCAAGTATGCCAGAGTTGAGCAGAAAAATCAAATTTCCTATATTTTTACATATAAAACTTGCTTTAATTTAAAACAGGTTTGAAAGTTAACCCAAAAGCAAGGCAGTTTCATATGCTCAAAAATTAAAAAAATACAAAATAAGTTAAAAAAGTAAATGCATGGAAATGTGTTTATTAGTGATAATAATGTGCTGTGAGGAGCTGGGAGTGACTTATTTACCATAGTGTTGGTTAAAATGTTAAGAAGCTTTCTGTACTAATCCCCAAGTTAAAGTGTCAAGTGGGTGAGTGTCGAGTGGCGCTCATAGTGTGTCACATATTAATTTAGCCTTAATTCTGAGCCTTTGATTAGTTAAATCCAAAACCAATCAGGTGTCAAGTGAATAGAGTCAAACAAAGAAGATGTCAAGTTTCAGTTTTTTTATAAATTACATGTGAAATCTCTTAATAAATTGGGCTTAATTTATGTGGCACCACTTAATCCAAAAACCCAGGAATGACATAATGTAAAACAAAAGGGGTATTTGATTAATGTCTATACCACTAAATCCAGTATATTGGTGCTTGGGAGCTTAAACAACAACTATGGACACTAATAATAAAAATATAATAGTAGATAACAAATTTTATATAAGCGCATATGTATTTTATTAATAAAATTAAAATTTGGCTTAAAAAGTATCAAACTGGTCACTTTTTGTTTTAGAGTGTTGAACACAGGTTTTTTTCATTTCTATTAGTTAATTTACTTCAAAATTGACCTTATCTCAGGAGACAACAGCAACTGTGGTAAGTTTGACTCCCTGGTGATTGACTCCCTGGTACTTGACACTTTGTTGAGTGCCAGGGAGTCAAGTGCCAGATATGTGAATTTATTAGTATTTTTGGCTTAACCAATTTTAAGCTAATTTTTACTAGTAATTTAGGGGTTCAAAACCAAAAACCAAGGATGAATTTACTCAAACTTGACTCTGTTTAATAATTTGGTTAGCTAAAATACCAAATTAAGGGGCAATTTGTGAGAAAAATTTGGCTCCTGAGAGTCTTGCAAACAGATCCTCTATGAGTGGAAGGGGATATTTATTCTTTAATGTGCTTGCATTTAGTGCTCTGTGGTCAGTTACCAGATGGAGGGTGCTTTCCTTTTTCTTTACAAACAACACTGCTGCCCCCCATGGGGATTCAGACAGGCAGATGAAGCCTTTAGCTAAGTTGATCTCAATGTGTGTTTGAGGGTTTAGGTCTCCATGGGAGAGAGTCTGTAAAGGGTGCAGGTTTGGGCATGGCTTTGCATAAGTTGATGCCATTTTTGACCTCTTGTTTGGGGGGGTAACTCTGTGAGTTCTTCTTTGAATACATGAGTGTATTCATTTAGGAGTGCTGCAAGTTCTGGGCATTAAATTTTGGTTGTTTGCATATTATTAAATTTGGTGTACCTCATTATGTGGAGGGTACTATCTTTATAAGAGGTTCTGAGTTGTCTTGGTTTATGACCTGGACAAATACCTTGTCTCTTAGAATGAGGTTGCTGGGTTCTTTGAGGGTATTAAAATTGACTCCATTATGTTTGATGGTCATGGTTTTTATTTTCCAACATACACTGGGGTTAACTCAGGTGAACCATTCCAAGCCTGCTACAATGTTGTAGTTTATGTTGTTCATGACAAGTCCTTTGATGGACGTTTGTATGCCTTGGAGGTCAATTCTGAAGGTAGTTGTTTTGCCTTTGAGTAGAACTTTTGATTTATCTGCCATTTTGGTGTATTTGAAGTTTGATTTGACAACTGGTATTTTGTACTTGATTACAAATGGTTTGCTAACCATGGTGTGTTGTGCACCAGAGTCAAATAAAATTTTATGTTATGTGAATTGTAAGTGCATGGGTAGACAAGAAGTTGTGAGCAATCTTTAATTTTTATGTTCATAAAAATGGAGGATTGCAGGACGCGTGGGATGTGAGCAGCAAAGTTTGTGCCTTGGTACAGTTTCTTGGCAGGCTGGGGGGGGAGAAAGGGGCACTTAAGCCTGTTCCCCCTTTTCTTTTCCCTGTTCCTCTGTTTTGAGACCTTTGAGGTCAGAGAATGTGGGGTCAGATTCATAGCAGGTTGCTACTTCAGCATTGTTAACTTTAGCGGTGTCCTCTTTCTTGGGATGGGAGCGGTTTGCGCTTTGGCTGTGATTGAAATTATTGCAATTGGGGTTGCTGTTGCTATGATCAGTGTTTTGGAGTTTGTTGCCATTGGAGTTTTCTCTGCCATTGTTGTTTGAGATGCGGTTGCCATTGCGTGCAGCATATTCCATGATTGCGCGTTTTTCTATATGCTTGGCTTCTGCAATGAGCGCAGGCATGGAGGTGTTGGCCTCTGGACAAATGAGGGCAGCAACAGATGGTTTAATTCTGTTGATGAATGAGGCTCTGGTATGTACGTTTTCAGCTTGTGCTGGGTTTTTGATTTTGCGGTGTATTTCTTCAAATTCATTGGCGTAAGCTGTGATAGTGGTCTTCTGAGGAAGATTGCTGAGCTTTATTGCAATGTATTGAAGGGATTCAGTGATGCAGAAATTGTGTGTGATGCCTGCTTTTAACTCTTCCCAGTTTTCAAGCTGGTTGTCAGTTTGTGAGCCAACCCAGGTGGCAAACCAGTTAGCTGTGGCCTTGTACAGGCACTTGCTGGCTTCCTGGACCCATTTTTTGTGGGGGATGCGGCTGGCGCGGAGTTTAGCAACTGAGTGGTCTAGCCAGTTGATGACATTTTCCTTGTTTTTGCCAAAGAACTTGTCAATACCAATATAATTGGTGTTGGTAACTTCACCTGTGATAGGTGGTTGTACGTTTTTTGTGGCTGAAGAGAGCAACTGTATTGAATTATCTTAGCGCATGCTTTGGGTATGACCAGACCTTTGAATACGGTGCATCCACTAGGTATATCTTCTTTTATGTTGTGGACACAGAAGTATGTTTTCCAGGTCTCCTGGGATGTGGCCTGGTTGAGTATGTGAGCAAAGGTGAGCAGGTTTTAGTCAGTCATTTTCTCTTTCATGGGTGTGGTAAAAAAACTGTAGCTGCTACCAGTGATAAGGAGCGCCTTTTGGGGAAGCTTCAAATATGGAATTAAGAGAGAAGAGAAGTATATTTTATTGGATAATACTTAAGACTTATATAGAATTGGCTGTGGCAGAGATTTTGTTGGATCAAACCTAGGAGTTGTTCATGTACAGGATGGTTTTGAGCCACTGGATACTTGGACAGTTGTGTGATATTGCTTGGTTGCCATTCCTGGTATGTTGAACAGTATATTAGAAGGGCACCAAATTGGGTAATGACTGGATGTTGAGTAGGTTGGCAGTAGCCAGAATGCTTGTACATCCAGATCCTTGACAGTATCATCCCCAGATAACCTTGAAGGGGGGTTTGGTGGGGGGAGAAGGGGGCTTATCTTGGTGCTCCTCATGTGCAGGAGACTTATCCTTGGGTGAGGTCTTTTTGGCCTGGTGCCACTTCTTGGTTGGCTCCTTATCTGAAGCCAAGCTGTAGAAACTGTTTTCAGTAACTGAACCATCAGTTTCCTCTCCCCCAGTGGAGTGAGTGGTGCTATTCTCAGGGGAGGGCTTTGGGGAGGGCTTGGGAGTGGCCTTCTTTGTATGAGACAGGCTTCTTTTTGGTGGCTTTGGTGGGCTTAGAGGGACACTTGGTACCCTTTGGTTGTTTTGAGGTGTTTCTGTCCTAAAATAATAAGTAAAAGGGTTTAAAATAAATTAATGTATTTAAAAAACAACTTAAAAAAATAATATATAAAAATTAAGCTTTATATGGCTTTTATTGGCATTTAAAAGGTAAAAAATACTTGTATAATTTTTATTTTATTAAAGTTATAAATAACAAAATAACAGCTAAGAGAAATATGTAAAAGTATTATATTTAGATATAGATTTTATTTTAAAAATTAGAAAATATGAAAAAGAAATGTTAAAAATACAACATATCTAAAAATAAGATGATTTTATTATGTAAAACATAAAGTTTTATATGTGAGAACTGAAAAGCATCAACATTATGAGTGATAATTAATAAAAAAGCTGAATTCTCACTGACAATTAGAAAAAATGTAGACATTATTTTTGACATCATTCTTACTGTCAATTTTTTTTGAAAATTTACTATGAAAAAACATAGTACACTTCATTAAATTTATGCAGGCTAGCAAATATTAACCATTTTCTGTGTATTTTTGTTCACATAATAAAATTGAAATACATATAAAAATAAGTAAAAAATTATCTAAGTTCTTTATTTCTTTATTAAAAATAATATTTGGGTAGTGGTAATATGATATTTTACCATTGTGTATATGGAAAGTTCTTAAGAAAGTTGTTGATAGATATCAAAAGGGTAAAGTGTTGACAACATCACTTACAACATTCTTTATGAGGTGACATTAATTTATGCTTAATGGCACCACACTTATTTGTTTAACTCCACCCCAGCAGATGATAACAAGCACATAAACGGTACAACACGCCATCTCAAAAACAGCATCTCAAAAAACGCCATCTCAAATTTAATTTGAGATGGCAATTTTTTGCGTTAGTGATTTTGAATCACAAAAAATTTAAAAAAAACAATAAAATAGTTAAAATTTACATATACTTTATTAATGTGGCATCTCAAATTTACGCCATCTCAATTCTGTCACTTCAAGTCAGATTAAATAAATCTTATTTTGCTAACTTTATTTACATATGAAATCACTTAGTGTGAGGCGTGTTTACGCCATCTTGATTTTACTTCATTTTGAATCAGGCTATTTATCTTCAACTAAAATAAGCTTATTCCTGCACTAAAATAAAGCCTGTTGTATACAATCAGAAGATGAGTCATTATTTGTTAGATTAATCTGTTTCCTATTAACTGTGCTACTTAACACTTTAAAATTTTGTTTTAATTTTCTTATCAATAAACTTAAATAATTACAACAATTTTATCAAAATAAATCTTATTTAATCCTTATAATATGAAAACCTATATTAAATTAATCATTTTCTACTTACAGCTAAATTAAACTGTATTAAAAGCTAGTAATAATCTTATTTCATATACCATTATTTCTTGAAAGCTGATTAGTACAAAATGACATCATTCTAAAAAGAGCAACATAAAAATACAATAAAAACTGATATGATGCTTTTTGTTGAAAATTAAATTGTTGCCTAAAATCTTGGCTTTTTTAAAATATTTAATTTAAAATATAATAATTTTTGAATCCCTCTTTTTAAAAAGAGGGCAGATAGCTTTTTGCATATTTAATAAATAAATATTAAATAATTTTGGATTTTTTTTATAAAAAAATCTGGTAAAAAGTTAAAAAAAACTAAAACTAAAATTAAAACTGAACTTTTATTGAAATTTCAGTGATCTCATTTAGCATAAGTAATTTATTTGTAAGTTAGATTTTATAGAAAATATATAATAAGAACTTATAAGAGAGTAAAAGTTTTTCTTTTCAAAATTTTAAGTATTTAATATTAATAAAATAGCTTTATACAACTATTTAATAAAATTATATTTTTATACTGTATGCTAGAGATAATATTTATAAAAAATTCAAACATAAAAAAGAATGTATCAAATTCTTGCTTTATTTAATTAAATTTTATAAAGGTTAAAATTTAATTAAACTAAATGGAAAATGATCTTAGTCACTGTATCTATAAAAATAAGATGTAAATTTAATTATACAAGCAAATATTTATATGTGATTAAAAATAACATTTTTGTTTTGATAGATTTAAAATATATAAAGTTCATTTTTTAAGAACTAGTAAAAGTTATAATAAACTTAAGTTTATTTAAAAAAGGTTTTTGAGTTGGTTACTAAAAGTAAGCTAAATAATGATTTATACTTTAAATTTAGTTTATTGATTAAAATATCATACTTTAAGAGTTAATTAGCATATTTTATTTCAAATAATAATTTTATAAGCTTACATTCAAATCCACTTCAAAATACTAAATTGGTATTGAAATATAAAGTTGCAGCACAATTCTGAAAGCTGAGATTAAGGGCTTTCTAATGATACTAGTTTGAGCAAGATTGAAGTACTATTTGCTGAAATATCAACAGTTAACCGGAATATAAAAAGGGGTAAATAAACAATGATATCAGACTTCAGGGGTGATATTGATAAATTAAGGAGATCAGTTGGGGGTCAGTTGGGGATTTATGCCTGTAGTGCAAAAGCTCAGCTAACATGGTATTTAAACAGCTCAACTTTACAGAAATTTACTTTACAATCCACACCTTTACTCCTCTCTGATAACTGCACATCTATTTCCAAGCAAGAACTGCCTGAACCAAGCCAAGGAACCCAACCACTATCATTATGGAATTTATCAAGTTTGCACCTCATATGACACCCTTCTTCTCACTGGGGGCTTCTACTAAGAGAGAAAGAATCTCTATGCTTAAACAAGCATTCCTTTTTACTGCTGGCAGTGATCTTAACAGCTTTGTTAAGCATTTCTTATTAAAAACAGAGTTTGGAAAACGTACCTTCTTACCTGTCATACAAAATTCTAAGACAGATGATTTCCTTAACAACCTGAAGGAATTGATGTCAGAGTCCCCTGCCAAGCATCTTCCTTCCCTAAGAGCATTGGTTACATCAAGCTACAGTCTGAAAGAGCTTTGGGATTGTGGATTTAAAATGACAAAAAATGAGTATTCATATTCTAAAAAATAAAAAATGTTAAAAAAGCATCATTAAATTCAAAAAATAAAAAAGGAAAAATGATTCAGTAAAAAAAGAAAACATAAAAATATTTTAAAACATATATTAAAAAATTCATTTCCAACTAGCCAATTCACTAAAAAATCCCCTGGATTGATTTATGAAGAATTACAAAAAGAGTTGAGTGAATACTCAACTAAAATAAAATACTCATTATTGAAAACAAAAAAAAGAAATTTATGAAGATATGAAAATAAAAAACAATATTTCTATTTCACTTTCCACTTTTTATAAGCTTATTCCTAATAATATAATTAAAAGCAAAAAGCAAACTGATATGTGTAACATTTGCAACTTAAAAAAATCATTAGAAATGAAGAAAAAGGATTTGAGTATAAAGAAGTTGCCATTACCTAAATCTATTAAAGAAAATTTGGAATCTATTGACCTGCATGAAAAGTTTTATAAGCATCAAAATAAAGAATATATTAGTGATATAAATAATCTTGATAATAATTCATGTGTTATAGTAATAGACTATAAAGAAAACTTTAAAATAGATGGGGGTCCTATAGAGACAAATAATTGTTTTATGAGAAAATACCTATTTCTTTATTAGAATTTGCAATTGCTTTTAAAGAAAATGAGAAAATTAAATATGAGTATCATGACTTTTTATCTGAAATTTTATCTCATGACTCTTTGTTTTCAGGTCAGTGTTTGATAAGTCTGCTTAAAAATAATAAATTTAAGAATATTAAAAATATTAAAGTTTGGACTGATAATGGTAATCATTTCAGATCTTATGAATTCTTATATTATATTTTTAAAGAGGTACCTAAAATTATAAAAGGAACAATTAAGTTTAATAGATTTGTTGAGTGTCATGGCAAAAGTATTGTTGATGGTCATTTTGGTGTATTATCTAAAATATTTAAACAAAAGGAAAATGAGATGTATATAAAAAATATAAATGATCTCAAAATGGTTTTTGAGAGAGAGGAAGAAAGAAAGGGTTTATATGAGACACTTGTAAATAATTCAGATGTTTCCCAAAAAAACCTTTTTTCACATCTATGATAGAAAATCTAGGCCTAAAAAAGCTGGCTTGAAGTCAAAGCATTTTATGTTAATCTTTCATATTTAATGAAATATGGTGAGCTGTATGTTTCACCTTTGAAATTTGAGGATGTTAAGGAGTACTCCAAAATAAATTATTGTGCAAAGTTCTGCACAGATTACAGAGAAACAAAGAGAGCTGATACTACTAAAGGATTAGTAGGACATGTTCATGAAGTTGGACACATAACAAAAACTTTTTTTTCACATAAGGTAAATAGTCTTTTAAATACAACAACTTTTTTTTCTAAAAATAACTAAGAAATTAATTATGTGAGCCAAAGATAGGGTAATAGCAATTATAGCTTTGGGGCTGCTATTACTCTCCCATGCAACTCATATATTTTATTCTTGGCTTATTTAAATAGAAAAAAGGGTTTTAGCAAAAAATACAGTTAATAGAAATAAGTTTTATTTCTATTATTTGTTTATTTTACACTCTTTAACTTCTTTGGTATCATTTAAGTCATAAACTTATGTTTTTTGAACATTAGTATAATGCTTAGTTTACCAAAGAAAAGTTTAAAGTCTTTGAAATGCTTAAGCTGGCGCCTTAGCTTAATCTAACAAATAATGTCCTGGATGTTCCTATAGTATTAATCCAAGACAATTATACTAAGAACAACTTAAAATAACACCACTATGGTTGTGGTGCAGGGTGCTGTCTGCAGATATTACCACATTGAGATTACTACCCTATAAGGAAAAGTATAGGGGAACTGCTGCCCTTTCTTGCGTTTTTGATTAGAGAGTTGCCCATTGAAACATAAAGATCAATTTCTGATTAGCCACTAATTGACATACCTGCGGCTAACAGCAGATGCGTTGGAGAGTGACTCATTGTGGTGACTTTAATTGAGGCAATTAGTGACCAATCTATGCATCTGCGGCTAGCTGCAGATGCATAGATTGGTCACTAATCACCATATGTATAGGCTCCTCCAATGAGTCACCAATCTACGCATCTGCGGCTAGCCACAGATGCATTGGAGAGTGACCCATTGTGGTGACTTTCATTGAGGCAATTGGTGACCAATCTATGCATCTGCGGCTAGCTGCAGATGCATAGATTGGTCACTAATCACCATATGTATAGGCTCCTCCAATGAGTCACCAATCTACGCATCTGCGGCTAGCCACAGATGCATTGGAGAGTGACCCATTGTGGTGACTTTCATTGAGGCAATTAGTGATCAATCTATGCATCTGCAGCTAGCCGCAGATGTGTAGATTGGTGACTCATCAGAGGAGCCTATGCATATGATGATTAGTAGCTCATTGATTTCCCCAATTTTTAATTTGGTATAGAGACCTTCTGCTCCTTACCAACAAGTATGATCCCCCAGATGAACATTCTGAAACCCTATTCTAGACCTAGTTCCCAAAAATTGGCCCTACTTTTGCTGCAACCACCTGACTTCAGTAAGGATGACTCACCTTTTCTTTTCCCTCCCCCATTTCCAACTATATAATGCCCTCAGATAGCCCCAATAAAGACATCATTTAATAGAACATAAAAACCAACTTAACATTCTTAGATTACTTGCAGAGCTCAAATAGAGAGGTTCTGTTATGTAAGTAGATAATAGTCCTGCTTTTTTCCCCCAGTTGCTGCTCAGCTATTCCAACTTTACCATTAGAATCCTTGAGCACTATAATGGTAGTCCTACTAGTAATTATCATTGCTGGATGAAAAAATAGTTTTGCTATATGTACTTTATAACTTATCTATACATGGATACATTGATAGGAGTTCTCTCAATAAAATATTTTAATAGTGATTTCAATATAAAAGAAGGTGATTACGCCATTTTGATTTACATCACTTTGAATTCCACTGGGTTTCATATCACCCAATTGATTCAATGTGCACAATGGATAGGGAAAAATAAGGGGGAATTATATGTGACGCCATGCTACGCTATATTGATCTCCCAGTTGCAATTCTTGCTTTTCACTTTTAAAAAGTACATTTTCACGTTAAAAACCATAGTGTTAAAAAATGTAATAAATTCACTGTAGCTTTGAAAATATATATTTTTTGCCTTCTCTAAACAACTGGGTACTTTTTATCCCAAGTTATAGAAGCTAGTTTTTGAGAAACTCAAGTTTTACTATTTGGCCCAGTTGAGGTAGCTTCACCGTAAATTTGTTAATTTAATATAAAAAATGCTCAAAAACACTATGTTTTTGAGCTACAGCACCTCAATTACGTCACTTCAAAAACGCCATTTTGACTGAAAACTTGCAGTCAAAACTCAAAGTTTTGCCTACTTGCATTAATAAATAAAAAATATTTTTACAAGATAAAAAACATTGAAATTTTAATAGTATATATTTTTTAGATTGCCTCTACAATTCTATGTAAAAAATTTACTACTTTAATATTAAAAACATTCTCATTTTTCTCTTTAAAAACAACCCCCAAAATTCCCATATTTTGATGCTAATTCACTTTTTAGTGTTACAAAAGTAACAGTTTCAAAGCCCCGGGCAGGAATCAAGCCTGCTCCTAGCCACCAGGCGGGGCTAGCAGGCAGGGGAGATTTTCCTGCACCTGTATTTTTGCTTTTTGAAGTGAATCCAGGTGCAGGAATCATTCCTGCCCTGGTGGCAGCTGAGGGGCCTGCTTTGGGCCCCAAAAGCTACGCCCAAGCCTTGGTGGGTTTGGCTAGGCCTGGGCAGGCTATCTTTAGCTCCCCAGTAAACCCAGACCAAGCCCACCCTCCATTAAGTAATTTGGGGTCCCCAATTGGGGACCCCTTTTTAATCAAGTTCTTTGGGCTCAAGAGAGCCTGTCAAGCCAGTCCAAAAATGGTGATCAAATTAGAAAAAACCCCAAAACCCCAGAAGCCAAACCTGTCAAAATCAATGACCAGCCAAGCCAAGATGGACCATCAAAAAGCCAAACAACTGTTCATGAAAACCCCAAAAATAACCATGAAGCAGCCAACCAAACAGAAGAACCTGAAATGCCATGCCTTGCCACACAGATAGAATCAGAAGAATACCCAGGGGCACCTGCATGTGAGTAAGTATATAAATCAGAAGCACTTGAAAAAGTTCTGTATTGTCATTCTTACCAAATAAAGTTATTATGAACCTTTGGTTCACCAATCTGTTTCCATACCTATTTTTGATACTCTTACATCTGCATACACCCAAGCGTCAGTACCCCTTCTACTGGGATAGATAGTCAGGCTCCAGTTGATAAAACCAAAGCCTTTGACTACTACTGTCCACTCAATGCTTCATTTAGCCCTGTGCATTTCACTGAGTATCCTGCCAATCCTGACCACAAACCCTGGACATTGGAAGACTTGCAGTGGTACACCTGCTCAAACGCTCCCAAGGAACCCTACCAAATTGTCCAAGATGGCAAAGCAATCACCATCTACCCTTTGATCTTCAACAGGAAGTACAACAATCCTGCCGCCTACTTGGTCCCCATGGAACCGCCCCCAACACCCAAACCAACCATCTCAACCCCCCCACTTCTGATGCCTCTGGCCATAGTAGTCAATTCCTGGGAAAGCTTTACCTTGCGCTCACAGGATTGATTGACTCTGCCTTGCCAGCAGCTGGACCTTGGGCTGTGGCTGGGAAGGCCCTTTCCTACCTGATAAAGTTAGGTCCCATCATCTGGTGGGCCATGCCAGTACCTGCTTTGACTCCTCCCTCACCTGCTGGAACCCCATGGTACTCCTGGTATCCTGACATTTAGATGCCTCCCAAGCCTACCACTAAAGCTGCGCCCAAGGCCTCCAAGGCTTCAAAGCCCAAGATCACTCCTCCCAAGGCCAAGAAGGCCAAAACTACCCCTAAAAAGCAGCCTGCTAAGGATAAAGCTCTTCCCAAGACACCTACACCCTCACCAGAGCCTGAGGAAACAAGCCCAACCCCCTCTCCACCCTCCTTTTTTTTACTCCCCCTCTGATCCTCAAGAGAAGTTATTCAACTTCAATTACCATTCTGGGCCCACTTCAGAGCCTGAGGATGAAGAGGAGCAGGAGCCTGAGCCTGGTGCTTCTGCAGATGAGCCAATTGAGCTCTGGGATCTTAACTCTATCCACAATGTATGCAACCAAAATGGCACCTTTTCTGTGCCAACTTGTACCCTATCAGCCATCCAATTATGCTAAAAAAGGGGGTGCCAGCTTTTTCTACAAGGGCTACAGCTTCAGCTGCAACAATGAGAAGAAACCTATCTGTCAACATCACTTCAATTGTGATAATGTTGGCTGTCCAGCTAGACTCAACACCTATGGGTTCACTTGGTTTAAAGCCCTGACTATTGGGCATGACTGCGCCAAACCTTTAGGCCCTCTCTATCAACTGATCTGCTGGTTTCTTTGCCAGGTGATCCCAACCACAAAGGATCCAACTGAAACTGAGGTTGTCAACAATGCGCTCCTTAATCTAAATGATACCAACTAGCAAATGTTGGTGGCACCTCAAAATTACAGAGATATCTCACTGATCAGAGATGTGCTCTGAGCACTGAAGGCGTCAGTGCAAGCTCCATTAACCAATTGATCATTACCAAGAAGCAAAAACTATCTCACCATGAGGAGAGATTTCTTCTTCACAATGATGGTCACCATGCCCCAGAGCGTATCATCTGCTTTACCACAAACCAGGATCTGTGCAACCTTTTAAAATTCAAGACCTGTCTTGCAGATGAAACATTCTCAACCTGCCCAAAGATCTTCAGCCAGCTTTAGAATATCCATGGGCAGGTTGGTAATCTAGTTCTTCCCCTTATCTTCTTTTTCCTTCCCAACAAGAAGCAGGAAACATATGTCCGGGCACTCACAATTTTAAAAGCCAATTTTGATGAAATCCTCCCAACTATTGAAGAGGAGCCCAAAGAGACTAGAGGGTGCAAGGAGAAATCCATCTCCCAAGAAGAATACGCTCCCACCCCAATCAGAAAGCAGCCCAAAAGCTTTTCCTATCATGAATATCTGGTAGTGGATTTCAAACAGACTCAGGAAAATGCCTTCATTTGAGTCTTTAAGAGCTCTCCTCAGGGATGCTACTTCCACTTCTGGCAGGCACTCTGCTGCTGCCTCCAAAAGTGCTCTGAACTTCATGAGCTGGTCTACACTGAAGGCACCAAAGAAGCAAAATACGTTTTTAATTGCTTTGCTGCCCTTGCCCTTGTGCAAAAGGAGGAGACCAATGCCTTATATGATGCCCTCCTCCGCCATCCTTACATTATTACCAACCAGGCAGCCTTTGCTATGTTCATTGAGTATTTCAAAACTCAATGGGTTGGAGTGTTTCAGGGAGCATGCCACATTAGAAAAGGCGGTGACTCAATCACCTAGAACTGTTTCAAGCAGATCAAAGACGGCCTCATCAAGAACACTTCTTTCCTTGAAGGGTGACATAGCCAGTTTTCTACAAGGATTAGGGTTCATAAGCATAAATTCAATAAGATCATGGTCCATTTAAAAACCCAGCAGGCCATCTCTGCCTGCCTCTTTAAGACTGGTATGAAGACCAAAGGCAACCCCCCCAAGCAGACCAAAGCAGTGAAAAAGTATACAGAGATTACAAGGTGGGCCTTGCCTACTATCCCATGGATAGCAAGCTTAAGCATCTTCAAGCCATCTCAGTTGCTCTTTCCACTAATGTTTGAGCCTATTTGCAATAGGCTCTTATTTATATTCTCTCTTATATCCTTTGATTTTACCATTCTTTGACTTTTTTTTGGTTTTTGGTACAATTCTATGCTTATTTTAAAGTATAGTTTGGTGTTAAAATAGATAAAAATAGTTGTTTTTGGGATTATTTTAACTTTTGGGCTTTACCAAACTATGTTGCTACTAAATGACCCTATTTTTATACTGCAGATTTGGAATTCTGAGCTCTTTTTTAAGCTTAGAAATGTTTTTTGAATTTAGTTTTTTGAGAATTTTTTGGGTTTTTTTTGGAGTTCAAAAAATCTTAAATTTTAAAACTTGTTTTTCCTAGTCAAAATGCTGTAAATCAAAATGTTGTTTTTACTATAAAATTGAAATAGCTAAAAATTGAGATGGTGTATTTCAAGATGCGTTTTTTGAGATGCAGTTTTTGAAATGGAATGACCTATCAAATAAACAACATTTCTGAGTGTCAAATTTGTTTTTAATAATAAATTCTATAGCAACTTACATAGTAACTCACACTTAAATTATTGGATCCCTGTTAGCCACCAATCCACTTAATATATTAAAGCCAGAATAAGTGCCACATATATATTTATAACATGAACTTTTCAACAATCAGCTATATGCACAATGTTTTTTTAATATATTAAGTTAATAAAAAATATTTTTAAATTTTCACTTAATTTTTTTACTGTAGATGTTTTAGTTTTAGTATTAAAAATAAGTTTGGCTTAAAAAGTGTTGACATTGACACTTTTACGTTGTGAAAACAAATAAAAAATAAACTAATTTTTATTAGTAAACTTAAAGGAAAAATCTGGTTAAATCAAGTTTTTTATTAAGCTTAATATTAAACTGTGTTGAAATGGCCAAAATTTTGTTGTGTTTTCTGGGTTTGCACCCCTGAACGCTTTTAAAAAAATTAAGCTAGTGCAACTAGCAAAAAAATTAGGAGATTTAGAGTTTGGAGTCAGCAGTGACCATGTCAACACTTTGTTGACATGGGCGCTGTTGCCCCTTGGACTTTGCCTTGGGAGTAGTGCTGCTCCAGCTTGGGGAAGATGGAGAACTTCACCATGTTGTGTTCTACTTCTATAAGCTCCTAGATAGGAAGTGCAACTACCATTTCTTTGAAAAGGAATTATGCGCAATAGTACGTGCCTTGGACCACTGGAGAAGATACCTACAGGGAAGTAAATACCCAGTCCACATTTGCACAGACCATAAAAACCTCCTATACTTCACAGAGAAATACAAGGTTTGTCCCCGCATGGCCCGTTGGGCAATTGACCTGATGACATATGACTTCCAAATTGAATACACCCCAAGTAAGAAGAATGTTGTCTCTGACGCCATTAGCTGCTGAGAAAACTTTGACAACCCTGACACCTCCTACCACGCACACAACATCTAACAAGTATTGGAACCCTCTTGATTCCTGAACCTCATTGCTGCTGCCTTCTTGTACACCAACTTGGATAAAGAGATCCAAGAAGAACAACTGTTGAACCCTCCAACTAGCACTGCAAACCTAGAAACAAGAAACAATGTCTGGTACCATGACAACTCCCTGTATGTTCCCCATGGACCTCTTAAAAGCCAAATTATTAAAGCCTTCCATGACACTCCTCTATCAGGTCATGGTGGTATTATCAAGACCCTCAAAAGAATTTCCCAACAATATTGGTGGCCCTCAATGAAGAAGTTGGTAGGAGGCTAAATAAGCAAATGCCTTGAGTGCTGTCAAAGCAAAGCCTCACACCAAAAGCCTCAGGGATTCCTGCAACCCTTACTAATTCCTCCACGCCCATGGTCTTTCATCTCAATGGACTTCATTGTTGAACTACCCAAGAGTCAGGGTAATATAGGAATCCTAGTGTCAGTAGACCACCTGACCAAGTATGGGATCTTCATCTCTTTCTCCACCGCCTCTGCCAAAGAGACTGCCCAGATGCTCCTCAAGAACGCGTTTGCCTACCATGGAATTCCAAATGACATTATCTCTGACAAAGGAACCCAGTTTACCTCCAAGTTCTGGTCTAGCTTGATGAAAGGATTGGGAGTTAAGACAAACCTCTCCACCTCATTTCACCCCCAGACTGAGAGACAGACTGAAAGAGTTAATCAGGTATTGGAGGCTTATTTATGGAGCTATGTCAACGCCCAACAGAATAACTGGTCTAAGTTCCTGCCAGTAACCCAACTAGCTTATAACACCAGTCACCACATTTCCATTGGAATGTCCCCCTTCAAGGCAAACCATGGATATGATCCCAAGGAAATCCCTTCTCAGGTAGAAACAACCACAGTACCACAGGTCAACAAGCACCTGAATGACCTCTCCCAGATTCAAGCCAAACTTAAGGAAACCCTCAATAAAGCTATTCAGTCATAAAAGAAGTTTGCTGAAAGACATTGCAGATAACCTGATGAATACTCCCCCAGATCCCTGGTGTTCCTAGATTGTAAGGTCTTGTCCATAATGGTACAAGCTTATAAACTAAAGTGTGTAGAGCATTAGGATTTAGATTCAGGCGGTATAAAAAGGTAGGAACTATCTATAATATGATTTCACAGAATCCTGCTAAGAACCTATACTGGGTTACAAAAGGAGTGATAGAGTTTAAGAACCCTAAACAAAGAAGATAAAACAAGGTATTTGATAGTGAACAATTAGTAACTAAGGGGATGTCAATATTGGGATACTCTCCATCAGCAAACTGGTATATATAACTATTAAAAGATTCCTTAAAGGAAAATAATGGATACAACAAGCCTAAGGCTTGCTGTTTTACAACTTCCATTTATTCAAGAAAAGAAAAGACAAAAACTTTAAAATGAATTAATAAAAATGTGTAAATTTCTAAAAATTAAGATCTCAAGTTAAAAATTGATAAAGATTTGAAGGGTAGAAATCACTTAGAATTTTGGCTTAAAGCCTACTCTTCAAAAGCTCTTTATTTATAGAAAAAAGGCCTTTCCAGTTGAAGATTGATATCCAGGGAGAAAGCAGCCAAGAAGAGGAGCAACTGGAGAAGTTTGAAGATGACCTGGAAAAGAAAGGAGAAACAGAAGACCAGTTTGAAGCAGATCTGCAATGTGAAGCTGGGGGGGGAGCAGCAACAATGTACCCAGGCGTTTTGAAAGGTAAGTGAAAATTAAAACTCTCTAACTTTAAAGTAGAATATATATAGATAATAAAATAGCTGGAAGAGAAAGACAACAGCAACAATGGCAATTCAAATGTGAATTGACGTAAAATAAGGTAAATGACTTAGAATACTTAATTATTAACTTAAAATTTCAAATATTTAAAAATAAAAGAAATATTAACCTAAAGCAAAAACAACTAAAATATCTAAAAAGCCTGCCCTTTGGGGCAGGGCATGACATAGATGCTTGCAACCTACACATCAAATTATCATGTCAAAAATTAGACCCCAAGAAGATAGATCCCTTGGAATTAATACAAAAGATTTCCCCTATTACTTATCAAGTCTGTCTTCCAGAGGGATCCACAGCCCATGATGTCTTCCATGTCAGCCTTCTCAGTTGTAACCACAGATCATCAGAGGATCTCTCTAAGGCCAAATGGAA
This sequence comes from Entomophthora muscae, assembly GCA_014839935.2. Classification (NCBI taxonomy): domain Eukaryota; kingdom Fungi; phylum Entomophthoromycota; class Entomophthoromycetes; order Entomophthorales; family Entomophthoraceae; genus Entomophthora; species Entomophthora muscae. The sequence goes on along the minus strand of QTSX02004992.1, from coordinate 442,727 downwards.
CCCCCAACTCTGGTAATGAACCATCTCCCTGAATGAGAGGTAGAAGAGATCATTGATGACAAGATGATTCAGAACAAACCCCACTACCTGATCAAATGGGTAGGTTATGGCATGGAATCAAACAGCTGGGAACCAATTGACAACTTGGCCATCTGTTGGGACCTATTGGACCACTACCATCAAGAAAAAGGGGGAGACAAGGCTCTAGGGGAGGCTAGTGTAAGGGATTATATCCCTTTCAAAAGCTGTACAAAAAATCTTGAAACTCTTAGTGCTCAGAAAGAGTTGGAAATTGAATTTTTAAATGCTAATAATGAAAAAATTAACAATAACAGTTTAACTGAATTAATCAATTCAAATCTGCATTTGAAATTGATTAATGAATGATTTTTCAGAAGCAAAAACAAAAACAAAAGCAAGAGCAAAAGCTCAAACCAAATCAAAAATATATATTCTACTTTAAAATCCAAGATTCAATGCCCAGATGAAGAATCTGACAGCAACCACCATATAGGCGCCAAATCAAGCTCCAAAAATCACAAAGCAACCAATCAACCAACAATTAAATGCTTAAACACAAACTGCCAATATTCAGGGGAATCACCTAGCCAATCACTTGACGCCAAACTACCAAGCCTGAGAAATAGTATTCATCCAGACCCAAAATACTATCACCATTATAGTGCAGAAGTACACTGCAATGTAATAAACCAAATTACTTCTTCTTCTTCTTGCATTGTAGGCTGCAGCCAGCTGAAGACCTGCAAAGCAATACTTTCCAACTTACTATTGCAGGATCACCTGGTAACCACTATGTTCCCTCCTTCACTTGACTTCAGTATTTGATCTGAGGAATTCCCCCTTTTCAAATTGCTCCAACAATTTCTTTATTCCTATATTAGCCAATAAATTTATATTTTCTACAAACTTCTAAACTTAATTAGTAGATTTGAAAAGGCTCTACCCCAAACAGCATGAAGCTCATCTTCCTTGTATGGGCTTTTTGTGTGTTAATTAGTTATGGGCAAGCCAATGTGAATTTCAAGACTCCCAAACCAACCCCCACCAATAAATCAGAAGAATTCATTTGGTATTGTTTCAGACCACGCCACCACCATTCCCCATACATAGAAACAGCACAATTCCCTCCCATTATCTATCCCAAGGCCCCCTGGTTGGTGTTGGGGTATGCCAGCATCTATTATCTCTTAAATCACTTCACTCCTTTCCTGGGGAGATTCTGCTTATTTGGTCATCTCTTGCACATGTTAATGATAGAGATTCCATTAGGGTCCACTCTAGTCAAATTCAACTTGGAATTCTCCTTCATTCTATTGGAGAGAGACTTCCCAATGAGTGGATCCCTGACAGCTGCCTTAGAACCATTCACAGGAGCCAACAACAATGCCACAGTGTAAATCCAGTATGCCCAGAATAAGTTAATACAGATGGAGTTCTCAACTTGTTTCTAGATTGCAGAGATCCTAATTTGTTAAAGTAAGGTGGTAAGCTGCATGATTCAAATAAATGCAAAGAGGGTATAGTAAACAAATTATGAGTTTCTTGACAAGCAGGAAGCCAAATTGGGAGGTAGTTTCAAGATCTTTGAGCCAGTGGCAGTGTAGCAGAAGATGGAGGTGAAAATTGTCATGTGCAAATGATTTTCAAGGGTAAATTGAAAAAAGAATCTGAAAGCGTCAGCGTGTATATTGCCGTTCAGGGTGTGGCCATGGAATCAATGGCAACCTTGACAATAATTTAAGCTAATCTCTCAAAGACAGGGGCAATCAGCTCCAGATAAGGCAACATTTTTTTGTGAAAACTTTCTTTTATTTAAGTGAAAATAAGCTATCTAGAAACAAGTTTCTAGAGGGAAATGGGTAAAGTTTTAAGGGATTCCAGGATGGGGGAGGAGGAGATTATGTGGCATCTGTTTGGCTGAAAGAATATTTTCAGCAGTGGGAGGATCTGCATTGGGATTCCAGTCAATGACAACATATATAAAAAAAATTGGGTGGATAGCAGGTTGAGCACTGCCATCTCCAAATAGTGTATAACATGTAATTTTCTTGTCATAATTATTTGGGGGAAAATAAGGCAGGCCCAGATTTTCCAGGGATATTTGAGCAACCCCAGCTTTGACCCATTTTTTGTAAAATGATGGTGTTTAAGTCATATATTTCTCTCAAGGATTTTGCAGCAGTTCTTTGCTGGTTTATGGTTCTACAAGGACGCATTATTCCTTTCATTTGATTTTCTACTCTAACAATCTTGCCTGACTTGAGGCTCAATTAAATCTGAGTTCATTTTGTTTAAATCTGAAGAATTTTGGTTATTTTTATGCCCTTCTCCAAAGGGCAGGTGCTTTAGAAGCTATATATTTAAATTCAAACATAAAATTTGATTTAGATAATATTAGTCTTTAATTTAATCAGGATTTTACCTTGATTTCTTTTGTTTTTTGCTTTTTGCCTTTTCTTTCTGCTTTTGCTTATTACTTGCAGTTGCATTCTGATTTGATTCCCTTTATAAATCCTATTTTAAAAATAGGGTTTCTTTTTACTTAACACTGCTTGCCCGACTGCCGCTCTTCTGCCACTCCAGTTGCAGATCTTTTGGGCTGCTGTTTTGAGACTATCTGTGACTGTACTACAGTCACATTGTGCTGTGGTTCCACAAAGAGGTTGAATTGCGATGAATTTCATATGTTGAAACTCAAAACAATAGGATTGGCCTTGGAGAGACTTTCCAGTGTAGTAATTGATCCCCAGGAATCAATTAAGCTGTACTAATTGAGGGCCGTAATGAATAACCTGAACAATTCAGATTATGGGACTAGGTGTCTCAAACCGTCTAATTAATCATAGAGGTTAATTGATACCCAGAAATCAATTAGGCTGTACTAATTGAGGGCCGTACTGAATAATCTGAACGGTTCAGATTATGAGACTAGGTGTCTTAAACTGATTGATTAACTGGGAAGGTTAATTAATATATTCTTGGAATATAATTAATGAGGATTTAATCATATTGTTTAATTGCCTTGACTGTGTCAAGGAGTTTGGTTAAGGTTAGCCAAAAGTAAACCCTCAAAATTGTGGTTTAAAAGCGCTGTTTTGGCAAATTAATTAGGTTAAAAGCGCTGCCACATTGCCTAATTGCTTTGTAAAGCGCTGCCCAGTGAATGTTTCAGGCGCTGGGGCGCCACCTGGGAAAGTTCTTGGGCACCACAGTGGCGCCTGGTTTGAGTTTCAAAGTGTTTTAATGGGTTTTTAATTCAAGAAACCATTAAATGCAAAAATAACTAAATATAGACAATGGTGTCTATACATTCAGGATTGATCAGCTGGTTCCCAGTTGGAACAAGGATAGCTTGGATCAGGAATATGTATATTTCACAGGGTTTTGGTGCCAGAAGTCTGGAATGCTTCAAGCCAAAGCAATACATTTCCACGGAAGGAATCAGGTGATTCTGGAATGTATTAGAGCACATTCTTATAGGTTAAGAGTGTGAAGATCTTTTTGGTAAAGATATGGATTAGATGACGCCGTTATGTCATAAACCATGTGATAGTAATCCAGGTGTGATTCTGGAACCAGAGGGGTTTTCAGCTAAATGTACCCCAATTGGTATATAATGGAAACATGATAATAATTAATAAAAAAGGATACTTATGTGTGACAATGGTTGCTTTCCCCTCAATCTTTTTATGCTGTGTTTTTGGCTTTTAACTGAAATAAGGCTACCATGAAATGAAAGAGATGGTCTGCAGCTAAGACTATGGGAAGCAAAAATGTGAGAGTGATCACCAGATGGCAACAAGTTTAATGCTAAGATTGCTTGCCTGGAATCCAAGCTCATTGAAGCTTACATAAAGGATTCCCTGTCAAACTGTAAAAGAATCAGACTGGGATAATGAAAAAGCAAGCATGAATTTCCTGGATCTGTCACACTATCCTTCCCCAACCACTATGTGTTTCTTCTGTTTCCAGAAGTTCAAGCTGCCAAGGTATGCCCTATTTTCCTTGAAGATCTTTCCGGGGATCATATTATTTTATTTATAAATAAAGGTCTTAGAAGAGTAAGCTTCCAAGCTAAAATTCTAAGTGGTTTTCCCCAAATCACTGTTACAGGTTTTTCTCTTCAATCTTTTTAAATTTTACTTTTCAATCTTAGATTTGAAATTATATTTTCTTTTATTCATAGCTTTTAAAATTTACTTTTAATATTATAGTAAGTACATTTCTTATCTGATCTCAATTTCTTCTAAATTTACTAGTGTTATAATTAGCTAGGATAATTAGAATGAAGATAGCCCAACAACAAGCAATTGGCTTGTTGTAACCATTTTTTTATATGAGGGATAACCTCTCTACTTTCATGTTAAGATACTCCCACAGGGAATATCCCGGCGTAGATTTCCCTTTAGTCACAAATAAATCTTTGATTAACACATTGTTTGATATAGTTTGTTTAGGTTTAGTGAATTGCCTAAGGACTTCTCCAGTTGCTCAGAAAGCTTTTAATTATGTTTTTGCTTAGAAAACCTTACCTTTTTTAAGTCTGTACAAGGCTGACAACGGTAAGTGTTACCCTAAATGATAGGTCAGTTCTGATGGTTGATGCTGCCGTAGGAGGAGTTTTTGTACACTTAGCAGTGTCTTGCAGATTCTCAACCTGCAGCAGTGTTGAATAAAGTGAAACTATTATGAAATTGACTTAAAATAGTCTGGTTTGATTAAAAGTTAAGATATTTAAAATCTCATATTAAAACTTATTGATTTTTATTGGAGCTTGTCAGGATTTCTGGATATTGACTAATTAACAGTTTCAACAAAATAACAAGGGCCAGCAGTTAATTGCTCTTAGAAAGGGTTTCAACAAAATAATGCAGGCCTTGAGTTTGTGGGATCAGTGATCAAATCATATCCTGGCATCAACATACTCATGCATTACAATTAATTAATGGTATATGTAATTACTGCTCATTAATCAATCCCCCTTCTTGACTTTGGGAAGAGGAGAGTTGATAGGTTCACTGTAAGAGAAGAAAGTATCAATTCCTTGTATGAGGACTAAGGATGTCAATACACAGTTACTAACTTCAAAAATACCTTTTACTTATCTAGGCAGACCAAAACACAGTCTTACTATCTTTAAACGCAGATAAAACCTTAATAAAGAGTAAAGTTGAAGAGAGCAAGAGTTGAATCTTTTATTATTGTTAGAAAAATATCCTTTTATAGGATTGTCATCTCATGGGCAGTTGACCCAAGAATCCTAGTGCCAGACCAGCCTATGTATTGGGGCTTTACTGAATAGTGTTATCCCAAAAGGCATCTTGCTCAATGCTCCATTGCGGAGTTATTGTTATTGCATAATTTCTGCTCCTGACCTTGTCCTAAGGCAAGCATGATGCCAGCTGTAATGTCAAGCTGCTATTGTGGCTTTCTTCCTGAAAACCAGTCTATCCATCCCATGTCCTATGGGTGGGATGTACTCCATTGCAGAGTAGAATAAAATAACACATGAAAAATATATCAAGGAGTTTTTTGGGGTTCAACCCCAGCCAATATAGACAGAACTGGGTTAAACCATAGACTAACCACTATTGTGGCTATGATGATTGGCATAAGCACCTAAAAGTGAATTAACAGCCAAGTTTTCAGCTCCTATGGAGCACTTGGATATTTTGGGGTGGTGCTGCCGCACTGCTGGATTGATCAAAGATGGATACTTGATTTGAATTGAATTTAGGTGGACTGGTTCATTGATTTTGGGTTGGGAAGAATCATTCTTAATTCTTGGAGCGGTTTGGCTTTAGTGCCACCAATTTGGCAGATGCATCAACGTTTGGACCAAACATCAATTTATTCTGAATATCTTTCCAAATCCCAAATCAATAGATTGATGGCTGAATTGTCAATTCAAAAAGCCAGGGATTTCACACACCTCAATCACCACCTCAAACATGCTTCCCATAATAATTAATATTCTAAAACTTTAAATGAATCCTAGAAAAAGAAGGCCGTCATATGAACCGTCATCTGTATTATATATAGAAGAGTCCAACATGGACTGGGCTGTCAGGCCAACCACTCTAAGATAAAAGGCTTTGAGCCTATTGTATTAGAGTAGCTCTGATTAAGTGAAACAATCATCTCTGTGAACTAGTAGCCAAATGCTGGCTAGCTAGCCCTAGAAGTGGCCCAGGAAGACAGAAAGGATACCAATCCGTGGAAGATGTCAAGCTAACCTTCTGTTAAAACTACCCCAAAAAGGATGGGCCTCCTGCTGTGCGGACCTAATGCTACTTCAGTCTCTTTAGCGTTGTGTGCTAACTTGGATGAAACACGGGCAGGCAGGCTGCCTTAAAGCCAGTCCATTAGAATAAAAGACTAATGATTTCTTTATGACTTGATGATTTATCCAAGTCTTATCTCCTCAACGTGATCCTCTCTTAGGCTTTATTAGTGGAGAACAAAAGATGAACCTGTTGTCATACAGTATAATTATCTATAGTAAAATATAGAGATAACTAGTTATGAAGCTATATCCAGAAGTAGGAAGAACTGTCCCAAATCCTCTGGGCCTTGGGCCCTGTCAGACTTGCTACTTCTGATGGCAACAAAATATTCCGGGCCAAAGGTTACGCCAAAGTCACAGGTTCTCTTTACTTTCCTAATGTTAGAAGACTTAGGGTATCATCTGGCGGATGATAAAATACCATGGTCTGAAATTTTCTGACAGAGCTTAATATGTCTCTATTAATTTTAATTATTTAATTTTTGGGTCCAAACTTGTCCAACAACAGCCAACGTTGCACAATGTGCATCACTCGTCATTGATGCAAAAGATGTGGTGATCCAAATATGATTGGATAATAATATTAAACCTAGAAGGCAAGATTAGAGTTTGATGATCAAAGTAAGTCTTCTAACTTCAATACTAACTTATTCAGTTCAAACACTTTAGATTCAACTCAAACTAAAGGTAAGCTTTAAAATAAGCACATAATACTAACTGTTTTACGCATAGTAGATTAAGGATAAGCAAGGTAAGATTAAGCTTTTAATTCAAAGCTAACTTTGGATTATAAAGGTAACATTTTTAAAAAAAACTAATTCATTTCAAAATCAATCCAAGGCTCAATTTCAACTAAGTATTTCACTCAAATTAATAACCTTATTTTTTACTTTTAGATGAGCTTGGTCCACAGCAGATCTTGGGGTGGGTAAGTTTTTTTCACTAAATTACCAATCTAGATTTAAAAAGCCAAATATTTGCCCTGAAGCCAATCTTGGGCTGGATAAGTCATTTTTCTGATTACCAACCTTTTTTTAGAAAACACATTTTATCTGTAGCAGATCATGTTTTAGGTAAGTCATCTTTTTCAAACTACTAACCTTAAATTCAAGCCCCAGATTTCTGCCTACAGAAGATCCTGGGTTGGGTAAGTTTTTTAGAGTAAACAGATATTTTACCAAAAAAACTGTTTTTCTAATTTAGCTTTTTGATCCAACTAGCTCTTTTTTACCCAAATTCATTTTTTTCCTATTAAGGTAATCTCTTTGAATTCATTGCTTTAAACTTTTATTAACTATATCTTTGAATGTTAGGTTTTATCTTATTTTCACATGATTAATAAATATTGAAAAGTATATTTTAAAGCTACTTAGATTTAAGTTCTCTACCAAGCAGCTATAATTTTCTTATTAAACTTTTAATTAATCTTCATGGTTTAATTGTTATAGTCAGTTTTTGGCTAATTGTGAAAAAAAGTCATGTCTCTCCTTAAAATCTTTTTCACCCAAATAGAAAATTTATAATAATTTTACTTACCCCCACCTGCAAAACTCCAGCACCACATAAACTAATTAATATGTCATATATAATAGCTACTATAGATTGTTTAACTTTCTTCTGCTCAAAATTAGAGGATTCCTCTTTCAAAAGACCACTATAATTAATTAATTTTCTGAGATAACAAAATCTATTGGAAATTCATAAATAATCAAGTTTAGACCATATTACATTAGTTTCATTTTATGATGTTTTCTACTATAATCAAAAACAATATAACTTATCAGAGGGTACTGAACCCACAAAAATAAAATAAAATGCTATGAAGCTGAAATAACATCACATTTCATAACTAAAAAGGTCTAAAAAATCAGACACTATCTTATCAAAAATAGGAAATAGTGATATCAAAAATCAGAGTACCACATAGAACTAACATATATTTAAAAATAAATTGATATCAATATGTTAATAATTAAAATATGCAGTCACCAACAAATAAAGACTGTATCTTAGTAAAAAAAAGTGTGCTGCAAAAAGAATATATTAATCCTATAAGCTACAAAATAATTTTCAGGAACTAAAGAGATTTTTATAACATGTAATTGATCTTTAATAATATGTGGAATTGTAATGTCCATTAGAGTTCAAAATATATACTGGAAATAAAGAATTTAAAAGGGCTTCAGTTTCATTATGTGGATAAAAATTCAGTACTTTTCAGAGCTGTTGAGATAGATAACCAAAACCAAGTGCTGAGCACACAGGAGCCATGCACAAAACAACTCTTAAGTGGGCTAATTTTATTATTAACATGTATAAATTGTTAATTTTTATGTGAGAAAACTTGGTGTTCTGTGTTTGGGTTTTTTTGTGTATCCCAACAGCTCTTAAAAGTACTTTAATTAATCTCTGGTCTCTTAAATGTCAAAATATAATGCATAATAAAAGGTAAAAACCTCTAATAAAGCCTTGATAATAATATAATAGAGTATTTATAAAGCATACACCCATACTTCTCTAACTAAAAGTAGCAATCATAAAAAAGCTATCATTTTTATATCAAAAAATTTCTTTAGATATCATTAAATCATCTTTTAACAGCCAGGATACTAAATTAAAATTTAAAAAAGACATACTGAACCACAAAAAACTATTTCTGCTATGGAAGAAGAAAAAGATAACAGTATGAAGCTGTAAATAATAAGACTGAGTTGACATGGCTTTTTTCTTTTGGTAACCTGCTCACCGCTCAACTTTATATACTCATTGATTTCTGATATTATTTCAATGCAAATCAAAATTATTGCTGCCAAGAAAACATAAGGGTACTCACATCTTTAAATAGCTTTTTACCAGGTATGAGATCAGAAACACACACTAGCAGGCTGCTATCACTCATGGCTTTTCACTCAAATTTTTGTGATAAAGATCAATAAAAAGCCAAAAGATTTAAAGTCCAAAAGATATACCTTCAACCCTATTTTTAATCATAGTTTTTACTAGCTATGGACTAGAAGCACATACCAGCGGGCTTCTGTAAAAGAGTGAAGCTTAGTATAGCACAGCTTTGCTCTTTTGGTAGCCTGCCTGTACATATTTTCTTTTATCAGCTATAACTGGAAACACATACCAACGGGCTACGGTAAAACAGTGAAGGTGAGTGTAACACAGCTTTGCTCTTTTTTCAGCCTGCCTGACACAACTTTATTTTTACCATATAGAGTATAAGATAAAGATTTCAAAATTTAGCTAATATAAAAAAAACAAAAAAGGTTTCAGCTAGGATACCTGGACGCATACCCAGGCAGGATTCTGTAAAAGGGCAAAGAAGGTGTAGCTCAGCTTTGTTCTTTTGGCATCCTGCTTGCCACCCCACGCTTGTTCAATAACACCTTTTGTGTCAAACTACAAGTTTTTAGCTGGCCTCAAGAGAGGTCCTTTTACAAACAGTACCCACTTTCCTTTATTTGTTAAATTTAAACCCAAACACTTTATATGATATAGTATACAATCTTGCACCCTATTGGGCAAGACCTTACAGTTGTTGCCATAGCTTTTAAAGCTACTTTATATTACCTTTATTAAGTGTCTATTGTTACTGAGCATAATTTTTATTAAAATTGAGATCTGAGACGCCAGTAATTTGGCTCCCAGGTCTGAAAAGGCCAGTTTGAGACTAGTGGTGAAATACTTGTAGCCCTAGCATTATCTGGACAAATATAAAGTCATTCAAGAGGGCCATAAAAATCAAATAAAGAAACAGACCCCCTCCCAGAGTCCAGAGAGATTAAAAATAGACTTTTTCACCAAGCAACCATTGAGAAATACCTGGCCAAAGAATTTCAGACCAAATCAATAAACCAGTTTACCAAAATAATCAAATAATACTCAAGAAAGAAGAAAAGAAGTGCAGCCAATATGTTCAAACTCAATCATTGATAAAAAACTAAGTACACTGCCAGAAACTTAAGCCATGTTACTAAGATCAGATATCCCCAATTATCTCTTCTCAAAAGTATTTAATGAGCTCCAAAAAAGAACCAACAAGTGCTCTAAAAATTCTTCAAGTCTACTGTTGCAACTAAGTCTCCAGACTTTCCTGCCAATGTATCTCATGATACACAGAGGGTGCTCAATGAGCCGCCCTTTGACATATCTAACAACATGAACCAATCTGATGATAATGTCAAACAACGGGCACTTTCTTCTAATTAGGGGCACTACCAATTTGACCTGCTGATCCCGCACAAGTTATTCCTTGGCTCTAATCCTTACATGGAACATGCCACCATGCCACCCCCTTGTGGCCCGGTGGCTTTTCTCATATAGTATATTAGTCACAGTATTCTATAATAAACAATACCTTATTCTTATTATTCCTGTCCTTTCTATTAGACTGTTGTCTTCCTCAATTCAAATACTGAATGCTCATTGGTTCAGTTGCAACACTACCAATTAAAATTTTTCCTATACTAACTATTTCTGGTTGGTGAATTAGTGGAAGAGAGCTTTTTTGTATCAATGATCCATGAATTCCCAGAATGCAATAGAAGGCTTTTTATTTTGATACTGGGTGTCAAGGATCCAATATTTTGGTGGCCGGCCTGTCATTTTAAGGGATCATGCAGGCTGCAGGTTTTGTGGGAAGAGACCACTATAAGATTGGAGCTAATTTAAAGAGGTATGAGAAGGACTTCCCCACCCAGGACCACAGACTGGCGGTCAGAATTATAGTGCCAATCACCCCTGTGAGGGGGATATACACAATCCTGATCAGCTTGCTAGTGTGGTCAGTTGTAAGGTCAAGCAAGGAGGCAGGCATTGGCTTGGGGGTCATATGCAGTTCCATATCTAGTTGATATGTGGACAGTAAGTTTTACTTGTCTTTGAATAGATGGGGCTTGGTGTTATACCAAGAGCCTGGTCTTTTGTATCTTACTTGCAAATTTAACTGAGACAGGGGATCTTGTTCAATATATTCTCAGGGGTAAATTCCTTGCATTTGAGCTTCAAGGGGTATTACTTAAAGTGGACAGGACCAAAGAGAGCACCAGATGGACAATAAACTGCTGTCAGTGAATTCTTCCCTTACTACCAGAATAGTGATGGAATTTGTAATATAGTTACTTCTCCAACTGTGGTATTACTGCCTTCAAAACAGGAGCACAAAAAAGAATTAACTATGGACACCAAGGTTGGGAACAAGATTTCAACTCTGGACAACCTTACAATCATTAATGTTAATGTTAGTGTTGTAACTATGCTGTTTTAGCAGAGTTACAAGGGGGAAATATTTAGAAACTAGATAATAATCTTTATTGAGAGATAGTGGTTATATAGTCATTGTGAATCAAGGGTAACAGTAACATGATTCTGTTGATCACACGGCTGGATGGTGAAGGGGGTGGCTTGATCCTGGTTATGTGTCAAGCGCCAAAACAAGGTATCCACCAAAAAGGATCATCATCTGTTCATGTTTTTAGATTTGGAAATTCAACTTGACTTCCTAGTCTGGCTTCAAGTGGCCGGGTAATCAGATTGCAGGTCACAAACCTGCTTGCTTGGAACCTTGCTGGTGGGTCAAGCCTGCTGTTTCAACACCCCCCTGACTGAAGGTTGGCCTCCTCTGGGGGTAGGTTGTCAGGGAGGTTGTCAGGAGCCCAGGCGCCATACTGGACTAATTGTTGTTCTGTGGAGGGCAGGGCGGTTTTGCGTTTTTTTGTCTTTCTTTGCAGGGTCTCAGGAAATCATAATGTAGGGTCTTTTTCAGGGACCCAATTCACTATAATAAAGTCTCTGTACTCCATCCAGTATTCCATATTGATTTTAGGAAAGGTGACCTTTTTCATCAACCCAGCAGTAGCGCTCACATTCTTCATAGCAGGAATCACAACCAAGAGGACCAAATCAGTGTTGTAGGAGATCAAGAAGAGAGTCATACATAGTAGCAAAGCTAATAAACCCATGCCACCACCAATATTAGTAGTAAGCATTCTAGGCACTAGCTAGGTTTCCCATTTCAAACTATTGTAGCAAGCAGTAAATCTGGTAATTGGGAACAGGATAAAGGTTTTATTAAACAAACAAGAATCAAGGAAGGGTGTTATTCACTTAAATAACCATAAGGACTAACATCAGTAGATCTCAATCACATCTATTATGTATCAGGAGCAAGGAGTTGAGCTCAGTTTATCACATGTGTGAAACATTGCAGTTGGGTGTTGTTAATGAATAATATAGAGTTTCACAATACCCTGGAGGTGAAACAATCATCAGGGAAATTGGTGAGATGTCCTTAGGAAATCCTAAACCATAATTGTGAACAATTTAACAATCCCTTGAGGATAATTAATGATGTCAGGAATTGGTTCCTGACAGTCTTGTCTTGTTTGTGCTTCCTGAGTCCTTGCACAAGGTAATTTTTATTGTTGTTTACCTTTAGAATGATCACTGGGCCTACTTTCTTGGGTTGTGGTTTGCTTTTATTGGTGTTAATGATCCAAACTTTGTCCCCAACTTCATGTCTATCTTGTATTGGGACAAAGGTTTTTGCAGATGTTCATTTTCCTTTTCTGTTTGCTCACTGTTGGCCTCTATAACTTGAGGGTCTGAGCACGGGGAACTTTACTTGGGATTTCCAGTTTGGGTCCTGTTAATGCTTGAATGATATTTGGCTGTGTGCTGTATATTAGCTCAAAAGGGCTTTTTCCAGTGGATCTGTTTACTTGGGTTTGGCACACAAGTAGTGCAGTCAATAGCTGCTTATACCAGTCTTCAGGTCTCTCAGCGTTGAGCTTGGCTAAGGCTTGCACAAGGCTGCCATTAAGCCGCTCTACATTTCCATTGGCCTGTGAGTGGTATGGTGTTGTCACTGTGTGTCTGACTCCATTCTTGGTTAGGTATATATTGGTATCTTCATAGGTCAATTCTTTGCCCCCGTTGGTTATCAAAAGCTCTGCCTTTCCAAATTTGCTGATTATCTCCTTTCTAATGAATCCTTGTACGTCATTGCCAGTGTGAGCCTTTACTTCTTGAGCTACTGGCCATCTGGTGGCAAATTCAATGGCGGTGATGATGTATTTCTTATTGTTGTGTTTCCCTGGAATGGGGCCAACAACATTGAAGGCCCACACCTTGAAGGGTAGTTGTGTGCAGATGGGTAGTACTGACTTTGGAGGGGTTTTGCTTTTGGAAAATTTCTTGCATACCCCGCATTGGTCTAGGACTTCCTGAACGTCATGATATAGAGTTGGCCACCAGGCCTTGTGTTTAAGGAACTCATATAGATTTCAACTTTTGGTGTGTCCAAGGTCCCTGTGATATTGTAGGATGGTGTCTACTTGCTGGTGCGTGGGGATATAATGGATGGTAGTACCGTTGGACATTTTTCTGTGCAGGGTCCCATACATGTCAGCAAATAGGTGTTTGTTTTTAATGACTGTTTTCTTTGCTATGTCAGTTGTACCAGGGGGGAAACCCTTGTCCTTTTAAATGGTCCCTTTTCCCCTCTTTGCCAACATATAGGCGTGAGAGGGTGTCTCCATGGCAAGCTTGGGACCAGGTTTGTACTGTATGAGCATATTGAATCTCTCCAAGAGCTCCATCCAGTGGGCTTGGCGGTGAGATAGATTTTCTTGGGTTTTAAAATATATGAGCAACTTGTGATTGGTTAATGCTGTGAATTCTTCATGCTGTTCTAGATAACAACACCATTTGACTAGACAGTGTACAATGGCCAGAAGTTACTTGTTGTGAATAGGGTATCAACACTTGCCATCTGTCAGCTTTTGTGATTCATAAGCTACGGGCAGGAAGTCACCATCATTATTTTTGATCTGTAGTACTCCCCCAATGGATGCATCTGAGGTGTTGGTTTCTGTTTGGTATTCCCCATCATGTTTGGGGTATTGCAGGATAAGAGCTGTTGTGAGCTTCTCCTTGAGGCGTCTAAAACATAGGTCACTTTGGGGGGTCCACACAAACTTGGATTTGGTACCTGTTATAGTGGATAGGGGGCAATCAAAACGCCACAGTTGGGTATGAAGCGGCGTGCATAGGTCACCATCCCCAAGAAGGTGTGGAGTTCTGACTTATCCTTGGGTGGCAGCATCTTGCAGATGGCCTGTATCTTTTGACTGTTGGGTTTGATGCTTTCCTTTGAGACTATTTGTCCCAGGAAGGGTAATTGCTTGTGAAAGAACTGGCACTTGGAGGGTTTGGCCAATAGTTTGTGTTGTGCAAGGGTAGCAAAGACTGCCTCTAGGTCCTTGTGGTGCTGTTCCACCAAGGGGCTGTAGATGATGATGTCTTCTAGGTAGACTAGGACATGCTTGCCTATTTGTGGAGCAAACACTTTGTTCATAAGGGTCACAAAGTTGGAAGAGGCGTTTGTCATGCCAAAGTTGAGCACCACACATTTGTATGAGCCGTATTTAGTGTGGAAGGCTGTTTTGGGGATGCCTTCCTCCTTAATAAAAATCTGGTTGTAGCCTGCAGTCATATCAATCTTGGAGAAGACTGTGGCTCCTCTCAAGGCGGTGAAAAGGTTGTCAATCAGTGGTAGTGGGTAACAATTCTTAATGATAACTTCATTTAGGGCTCAATAGTCTGTGACCAGACGTAAGGTACTGTCCTTCTTGGCCACAAAGAATACAGCGGCCCCAAAGGGAGACTGTGAGGGGCGGATAAGCCCTTTCTCCCACGCTTCCTTGAGGTAGGCGCATAGGGTGTTGTCTTTGTTTGGGGTCAGCCTGTAGATATGGTGCGCTTTGGGTACAGCTCCTTTGAGTTGGATGGAGTGTTGAATGTGTTTCTCTGGGGGCAGCCCAGGTAGAGTTTCCCTGAAGATTTCTGGATGGTGGGCCACAATTTTGCAATCCTGAGGCGTGGAGGTATCCTGGTGATCTTTTAAATTTATGATCTTGTACTGGCAGGAGCCCCAGTCAATTGCCTTTAGGTTTTCCTTTTTTCCAGGGTCTCTGTGATGCGTACAAAGATGTGGTTGTGTAGGAGTTGGTCCACTGAGTCAGGGTAGATCTGGTGATTGACACCTTCACGCTTAATGGTCAAATACTGAGGTTGCCCAGTCTATGTGAGGATTGTTCTTTTGTAACCAATCTAACCCCATTACAATGTCAACCTTTGGGAAGTCAATGACAGGACCTTGGATGGTGGAGTGGAGGTTCTTGAGCATGACATAGAAGGGGGTGGTTTCCCTTGTCACGGCAATGTGATGTTTATCAGCCAGGACCATGTTTTTAATCCGTGAAGGATTAGTGGCTAGCTTGAACTTATCTACAAAGCTGCTATTGACTAGGGTTTGGTCTGCGCCTGAGTCCAGGAGTGCTGAGCCTGTTTAAATGCAAAAACAGAAAGAATAGGACATCAGTTTATTGGGATGTCTGGCAATGGTGTACAGTAATGTGTCCTGTAAGAGCACTTGGATCATTGGATATTGGTCCACGTCCTTGGGTTGGTACTCATCATTGGGCAAGTCAGGAGTTGTGTGGGTAGAGCTTGGCTTGCTTAATGCTCTTCCTGGGCTTTTCCCTCATCTTGATTACCTTGCGTGGCATTGATACAGAAATGAGTACAATTTGACTGACCATTGTTTCCATTCCCATGTCCGTTTGAGCTTGTGGGTTTATGGTTGGTGTTATTCACATTGCCTCCAGGGGGTGGTCAAGTGGAGCGCCTTCCTGTGTGGGAATCCTTAGGTCTCTCTTGTTTTCCAGTTTGTGCCTTATGGAGGGTGTTGTATGTTTGTTCCTCTTTTTTCACTTTGCAGTACAGGCTTTGTAGGTTGGTCACTTGGTCCAGGTTCATGTATCTTATTACATGTGACTTAAGAGTACCATAGTACATTAGGTGTGTAGCTGGGGTGTCAAAGGTTATGTCAGATGGTGGACAAAGTTAGAGTTCCTTGTAGGCGCGGGTGAGTTCCTTCACAGTGCCTGTCTGTATTAGATTCTTTACTTGGCGTATGATCATGAGTGCTGTGTCCTTAAGCACAAACCTTGCCAAGAAGTCTTGCTTGAAGGTATCCCAGTTATTGTTAGCGTGTTCTTTGTGCCGCTTATTACACCAGGTGCCAGTGTTGTGGGTCAGGCAGATGGAGATTTCCACAATCCAAAATTGCTGTGGGCATTCCATCTGAGCTAGCTTACTCTGGGAAAACTGGATCCATGCGGTGGCGTAGTCATTGTTGGCCTCAGAAAAAGGTTCCAAGGCAGCGCTTTGTAGTCTTTGGGCTACGTAGGCAGACATGGTGTTTTTATCAGTTGGTTGCAGAATGGTGGTGGCTGTCTGGAAGGACCCTTGTGCAGACATGGCGTTGAAGGCAGGTAGTGGAATCACCGTGTTCTGGTACAGGACAAAGCCATCAGGTATCTTGGTACCAGGGGTGTACGGGGTCTAGTATAGCAGAAGGCCAGACATGATTATGTCAAGGATTTGTTTGCCACAATGAGTACGGGCAACAGGCAGAATTTTTCAAGATAAGGTAGGATGGACAACCTATCTGTACTACCAATGCTGTAACTGCGCTGTTTTAGCAGAGTTACAAGGGGGAAATATTTAGAAGCTAGATAATAATCTTTATTGAGAGATAGTGGTTATATAGTCATTGTGAATCAAGGATAACAGGAACATGATTCTGTTGATCACACGGCTAGATGGTGAAGGGGGTGGCTTGATCCTGGTAATGAGTCAAGCGCTAAAACAAGGTATCCACCATAAACAATTATCATCTGTTCATGTTGTTGGATTTGGCAATTTGAGTTAACTTCCTTGTCTGGCTTTGAGTGGCTGGGTAATTGGATTGAGGGTCACAAACCCGCTTGCTTGGAACCTTGCTGGCGGGTTGAGCCTGCTGTTTTGACATTATTAAGTGTTTTAAAGTTAATTTACCTATTTATAACAACCCAATTCACTCAATCTCTGCTTTCAAACTCAATTCTAAAATAATAAAGGTTAATAAAAATCTCATATACGTCAGCAACTGCTGGTACTCTGATTGGCTGCTTTCAGAGCAGTTTTTGCATAGAATCAACACAGCCACTTCAGCAGCTCTTGACACTCTTTCTAATAATCACTATGTGCAACTCTGCTCCCCCAGCCTGCTTGTCACCATTCCTTGTGTTTTCAGCCTTTACCATCAGTACTGTGCCTGGTTCTGGATCCTATTAACAAATCAGGTTAAGGAAAATCTGTTTTATTTCCTCTTAAAAGGCCTTTGCCTTATGAAACTTGGTTTTAAACCCTCCCTTAGCCCCAAATAAACCTCTCCTCATATTTTATCCCACAAACAGTATTTCAGCTATCACTTGATTATCTTTTCCACTGTTCCAACAATAAATATATTTCTTCTATTTTAAGCTTGTCTACACTTATCTCTTGCACCCCTTTTTTAAAACCATGAAAGGAAGTCCATTCCTGTTCTGGTTTCTAGTTCTTTTCCTTTTCTGTGGTATTGGCCCTTGAAAACCCAACTCCCACCACAGATTTGCATAATTCTTCTCCTGATTACTCCCACCAGAAGGAGTCCCGTGCAAATAGTTGGTTCAAATATCCCTCAGGTCACTGGGGACAAAATTTCCAGTACAGCTGGTCCACAACTTTACCTCCACCTGCTGAACCTTTCTTAGTGAGAAAAAATGCCTCATTCTACCTGTTGTCCTAAATGGTTGGATACTACTTGCTGGGTAGATTCAGTTTAATGATGGATTGGTTTGTATTTCCAGGGCACTTTGGTCACCTATCTATCATTACGGTTCCTATTGGTTTGGTTATTGCAGGGCTTAACTTAGGGGCCTTGGCTCATCAGATTGGGAACTTGCTCCCTCTCAAATGGGTCCTAACAATGGCAACAGTGGCAAAATCAACTGTAGGGATGTGAAAGTGAGAATTCAAAAGTGAGAATCTAAAAGTGGCCATGTCAACACTTTTTAAATTTTCAAAATGGCTTTTTATAATAAAGTAATTACTTTTTCTTGACTTTTTTAGTTGAGAGAATGAATAAAAAGTATTTTATATGACCATAATAAATTTTAATTTCAGATGAGCTGTTTAAATTTAATTTTAAAATTTTAAAAGTGTTGACATGGCCACTTTTAGATTCTCACTTTTGAATTCTCACTTTTACATCCCTACAGTCAATTTTGCCACTGTTGCCCTGATAACTGCGGGCAGAGGGACAGGAGGTCCTGAAGATCTTGAGCTGAACTGATAAATGACAAGAATAAAATAGGATAATAAATGGGAAACCCAAATTCCTATAATCTTTTATTTAAAAATGGTGATAAAGTCTTAACACAGGGTCTATATAATACCCTACTGCCAAACTTTACATTTCTAACTAGGGTTTATCATAGGGTTGGGAAATATAAGGTTGGGTGGCCAGGACACCCAGGTTTATAAGCAGTGAAATGGCTCTGCTGGGCTTTTGCTTATTTGTCACTGCTTCATAATAGGTCACTCAATTTTTCTGTTCTTGGGGTGTAGTCATGAGAGTGGGCTTCTGGCTTGCATTTTCTTCTGGGTGTCAGGGAACTAACCCTGAGCTGCTGGCTTACTAGCGTTTGGGAACTGACAGTTTGAAGACTGGGTGAGCAGGGCCCACCAAAGGATTGGTACTAACTTAAAGAGGTAGGACATTGATTTGCCCACCCATGACTACAGACCAGTGGCAGGGACAATAGTATTGTTGAAACAGCAGGCTTGACCCGCCAGCAAGGTTCCAAGTAAACAGGTTTGTGACCCACAATCAGATTATCCAGTCACTCAAAGTCAAACTAGGAAGTTGACTCAAATTTCTAAATCCGACAACATGAACAAATGATGATCCCTTACAATGGATACCTTGTTTTGGCGCTTGACTCATTACCAGGATCAGGCCACCCCCTTTGTCATCCCACCTTGTGATCAACATTATTATGGTCCTGTTATCCACAATTCACAATGACTATATAATATGTATCTCTCAATAAAGAATATTATCTAGTTTCTAAATGTTTCCCCCTTGTAACTCTGCTAAAACAGCACAGTTACAATAGTATCTATTACTCCTGTGAGATTAAAATCCACAATCCCAAATAACTTGCTAGATTGGTTGGTTGGGAGATTGGGTGAGAAGGCTGGCATTGGTTTGGGGGTGACAGGCAGTTCCATTTCTAATTGGTTGGCAGGGAGGGAGTTGTATTTATCTCTGAACAGGTGGGGCTCAGTAACATTCCAAGGGCCTTTCTGGTTGTATCTGGTTAACTCTTGAGTTATGGCTAAGGGATTCTGGGTTAATATATTGTTTGTGGTGTAGTCCTTGCACTTGGGCTTCAAGGGACATTCTGTAAAATGGACAGGACTAAAAGGAGCACCTGGCGGACAAATGTAACTGAAATATTGGCAGGAGGGTCAGATGATCTTTGAGTTAACTGGAAGATGACAAGGATAAAATATGGCAACAATTGGGGAAACCAATATCTCATAACCTTTATTTAAAAATGATGATGAGGGTTGATCTTGGCCTGGCAGGTACTTATACTGTGCTGCTAGGCTTCATTTCCTGGTTGGTTTTCTTGAGATTGGGTGGTTTGGAATTTGTAAGGTCTGAAAGCCTGGGGTGAATTATTGTAGACTAAAGCCTTTAACCCAAGAATATTTATGTTTGTTAAGTATAAAAAGGTTAGTAAAGTTTGCAACAACAACTGCACTAAAAAACTAAAAGTTTATAGGAAGTGAAGTAAGGACTAAGAAAATTTATTAAACCTAAGAAAAGGAAATAGAGATCAGTCTTAATAACTAAAGATTGGGTCAAATAGTCCATTTCTAAGTCTGGGTAATGATCAGCTTTAGCTGGAGGGTTAAAACTATCAACAATTAAGGTGTGTGTACCACTATAAATATTGCCTAGCTGGTGAAAAATGTAGTCAAAAGGAATCATAAACCTAAGAATTCAAAGAGAAGGTAATTTGCAAGAGAAAGATTGAAAAAGAAGAAAACACAAGCCACAAACCCTAAAAAGTACCTTTTTGGGGTGCAAGTCAAAAAATATCAACTTGTTTTTAAGACTGGAAAACCAAGCCTTTTTTATTTTACTTGGTTTGTGAGGTGCAAGAATTGGGGTGGAAAGTTTAACCAATATTGGTTAGGTGACTTGGTGTTGAAAAACAAAACAAAATCACATGTTTCATGCAACTTAACTTTAAAATAGTTAAGCACCAAGGTAAAGGGGATGGCAAAGGGAGTGGCAGCTGCTTGGTAACCTTAGGGAAAAGCAAAAAACAGGGGAAGAGCGGGAAAACCTGGTCCAAAGTGCTGGCGTAAGCAAGCAAAAAGAAAAAGGTAATTGATTTTGGAGTTAATTAAAATAACTAAGGGTATAGGTCTGTGGTTCAAGAATTGTCCAAGGAACAAGGTAAGCTTTGAACATTGAAACTAACTGTTAAAATAGATAAAATTGGCCAGTCAAGTAAGGGAATGAAGGGGGAAGGTTTTTAAGAGAAAATTGATGTGATTATAACCAAAAGTAGAGATAAAATAAAGTTTATGTCCTTGCAAAAATACTAGCAGCAAATGAATGATGAAGGAGAATCCTGACAGTACCCTCCCCCCATAGCTGCTAGTATGAAGATCCTTCTAGGCCTCAAGCAACTGTTGGCAGTGGTCAAGATTTTCTTCATGTTCCCAAGTGGAGTCCTCAAGTTCATAGCCTTTCTATAGTATAAGGTATTCATTGCCAGAATGAAGGGTGTGATGAGATAGGATTTCCTGTACCTTGTATTCTTCAGAAACTTGGTGATGGAGAGGAGGGGTGGAGCCTTTGTATTGATGGCAAGCAGGAGGTTGTCTTAACTTCAGGAGGAGTGAACAATGGAAAGCATTGCAAATGAGGAAGTGCTCAGGAAGAGATAGTCTGAAGGCAATAGTTCTAATCTTCTCCACAACTTGGGAAGGTCCAATGAAGCGGGGACAAAAATTTGCAAGAGGCAATGATGACCAGGAGATTTTTAGTTGAGAGAAGTACCAAGTCACTAGGCTGAATCTCATTGCCTGGGATTTTCTTCTTGTTGTAGTGTTTCTTGTAGTCTAGGATGGCAGACTGGAGATGGGCAACAAGTTGTGTTTGTGTTTCCTTGATGGTGGTGGTAAGTTTGACTGCAGACTGTGAGTAAAAGTAGCCTTGTAAGTCAGGGAGGAAGGAAGGAAGGAGTGTAACCAAGATTTGCTTGGAAAAGATTCATGCCAATGGATCTGTGGTATGCTGAGTTGTAGGAGTATTGGGCAATGGGGAGGAGGTCAGACCAGTTGTCCTGTTTCTTGTTGATGAAACAGTGGAGGTACTGTTCCAAGGTTTGGTTTGTTATTTCTGTTTGGCTGTCATTCTGTTGGTGATATGCAGTGCTGTAGAGAGAGTTTACCACAAAGAAAGCCATGAGGTCTCATTAGAATGCAGAGGTGAACTCAGGCCCTTGGTCAGAGACTATGTCACAAGGAGCTCCATGATGAGGGAAGATATACTTGACAAATAGTTCAGCAGTTTTTTTTTGGCAATGACAGTTGTGTGGCAGGGGCAGAAGGCAGCTTCCTTGGAGAAGCGGCCAACTACTACTAGAATTGTGTTGTAGCCTGCAGAAGAGGGTAGCTGGGTGATTTAATCCATAGAGAGACTTTTCCAAGGACCTTCAGGAATAAGGAGAGGGAAGAGAAGGCCAGATGGCTTGGAGGTACAATTTTTGCTTCTAAGACATACTAGGCAGCTGACAACATATTCTTTTGTGGTCTTTGCCATCTGTGGCCACCAGTAATGTGACTTTATAAGGGCCAGGGTTCTCTTGTAACCTAAATGTCCAGCAGTAAGGGAATCATGGAATCTGATTTTAATTTGCAACTTCAAATCCTTATTTGGTACCAGAACCAGTTTGCAGAAGAGGAGAAGGTTGTTCTCAAGCAAGTACTCCAAGGGGGCATTGCTCTTAGATAACAGGTCCTAGATGATTTTTTTGGAGGTGGGGTCTTCTGATTGGGCCTTCTGAATGTAATAGGTGTCTGGAAAGTTGAATAGGGTTGAAGAGATCTGATTGATGAAGACAGATGCTGGAAGGACTTCTTTGGTGTTGGGGCATTTGTATTCAGGATCAGAGTCAGTAGTGGTGGGATAGCAGGAGAGTAGGTCAAGAAGGACATTGAGTGATCCCTTCTTGTAAGTGATGGTGAACAAGAAGTTGGTAAGTTCAATCACCTAGAGAGCTGTTATTGGGATATGTGACGTGCTTTAGTGAAAAAAAGCAAGTTCTTGTGGTCCGTGAATATGCTGACAGGGTCTGGGGTTCCTTCTAGGTAGCGGCACCAATGCTTGAGGAACTTGATAATTGCAAGTAGTTCTTTGTTGTGAACTGGGTAGTTCTTCTCAGCAGGAAGATGCTTCTGGCTGTAGTAAGCTACATGATGGAGCATACCATCCTGCCTATGCTGAAGAAAGATGGCACCAATAGTGTAGTTGCTAGTGTTGGTCTCCAAGAAGAAGGGCTTGCTTGTATTGGGCATGGGTAGAACTGGAGGAGTGAAAAATAGGTGGCAGATCTTCTCAAAGGAATCTTGTGCTTCAGTAGACCATTTGAACTCAACCTTGGTGGAATGTAGGTTTGTGAGGGGAAAACAATGTTGCTGAATCCTGGTATAAACTTGCGGCAATAATTTGCAAGGCCAAGAAAGCCACAGAGTTCTTTGCGGTATTTTAGTACTGGAAAAGAGAGGATGGTGTTGAGTTTGCTTGGTGCAATAGCAAATCCTTCCTTAGTTACAATGTAACCAAGGAATCCCACACTTGATTAGAAAAAGCAACACTTAGATAGATTGCAGTAAAGATGGTACTCTTGGAGCCTGGCTATGACCTTTATCAGATGTTCAATGTGGTCAGAAGTGGTCTTGGAATAGATTAGGGTATTGTTCAGGGTACACCACCACAAACTTGTTCAGGAAAGGAAGGAGGACTTCATTCATGAGAGCTTGAAATGTAGAGGGGCATTACACAATCCAAATGGCATAACTTTGTATTTGTAGAGGCCAAAGGGAGTGCAAAAAGCAGTCTTCTATTTGTGTCCTTTGGCAATGCGGATCTGGTTGAAGGCTGCATGTAGATCTACTTTGGAGAAGATTTGGCTTCCAGAAAGGCAGTCTGTGAGAGCTTTGGCGGATGGAATGGGGTAGCAATCCTTGATTGTGACTGCATTCAGGACACAATAATCAATGCATGGACGCTTGGAGCCATCAGAATTGGCAACAAAGAAGATAGGCAAAGAGAAAGGCAATCTTGAGCAAGTGATGAAACCCTTACTGAGCTTGTTGTTGATTTATTCCAAAAGCAACTTGTTATCAGTGTTGGATAATGGTATGATTCTACCCCAGGGTGGGTTTGCTCCTTCAGTCAAATTGATCTAGATGTTAAAGGTTCTGTGAGAAGACAGGTTGTGGCATTGCTTGTTGCTGAATACTTCTTTGTAGTTTCTTATACAGAGAGGGATTCCATTCTTGGCAAGGGCTGTCTCAGATGAAGGGAGGATGTTGTAGGAAATCAGCATTTTGAAGTTCTAAAAGCTGTTGGGTAGCTGCTGTTTCCTTAAGAGACCCAATGAAAAAGGGGTGTTGTGTGTAAAGAAGTCAAACTTGCGCTCTTAGCATCTGAAAATGAGGCCAACCTCTTCACGCCAATTCATGCCAAGATAAACAGGGAATTTTAGCAAATCTGAGCTGACAAACTGGGAGTGGAAAGCAGGCTTCCCCAGGTGGAACAGAATGGGAGGCTTTATCTCAAAGGCTGTCACAGGCAGATTTTTGGGACTGCAGGCATTGATCTTGGAACTGGGAGTGAGCTTTAGTGCTTTAGCTAGTCTAGAGTCAATGTAATTTACATCAGCATCCATATCCAACAGGACAAATGTCTCAATGTTGGAGGAAGGGCCATGAATCACAATCCAGATGAAGGGGAGAGAAGACTTCCTAGGGGCTTGGATGTTGTTGATCTGGGTATTGTTGGAAGAGCCAGCAGGATTTGATGTTGAATTATCCAGGGTTTTTTCTGGCTCCTGACTTGGATAAGGGATTTGTCTAAGATCAGGGAAGTCTGCCACCAAATAATTGGCTTGTCCACAGTAGGAGCACAACTTGTTTAGTCTTCTGCACAGGGCTTTGGCGGCAGTTAGACAGTTCCCACTGCCCTTCTTTGATTCATATGCAGAAGGAGGTGAAGTGTTGGGCGGGTTTCCAGTAGGGAAGGAGCACAAAACAGGTGTCAGTCATGTGGTAGGATGGGTGATGGTCTGAGCTGGTTAAGGCTGAACTGGACTTGATTTGGTTCTGAACTTCTTCTCGCACTTGGAGACTGTCTTCATGAGTGGCTCCAACTCTTTGGGGAGGTCATTGTGGATTAAGAAGGCTTTGAGGTCAGGGTTTAAGCCAAGCATATAAAAGTTGCAGGCTTCAGAATGGGTAGCATTTAATTGGGATTTTATTTAATGGAAGTGCTTGTTGTAGTTGGTCAGAGAGCCTGTTCCCTGGGTGCAATTTGAAAAGCGCATGTTTGGGGTGGTGGTGTTCTCCTCTTCAGTTCCTTCCTCAGCAGCGTGTGCAAGCAATTCAGATACAAACCAGTCATAGCTTTTGAGGATGGAAGGATTATAAATGGACAACTCACAGAACAAACTGTGCATGGAACCCTCAAGCTGCTTCACAAGGTAGATGACCTTTTGAGAGTCTGATTTGAACTCCAAAGGATATGCTAAGAAGTGGGCTTGTGTGAAGGCTAATAAATTAAAGGTGCTATCTTAAGAATTAGCTAATTGCTTAAATTTAGAAAAAATATTCAATATAACAGTCTGACTATGGGAAGTGAAAAGGCTTTCTGCATTTTCCTTTTCAACTGGCAATAACTTATTCTTGAAGAATAGAAGCAAAATAAGATATAACAGGAAGGATAAAGGTAAGGTGCAAAATATTGTAACTGCTAATATAAAAAAATAATTTCTGAGAAAGAAAAGTTTAATTATGGCATATTTCCATGTGAAGTTGAGATAATGTAAGGTCTGAAAGCTTGGGGTAGATTATTGTAGACTAAAGTCTTCAACCCAAGAATATTTATGTTTGTTAAGTATAAAAAGGTTAGTAAAGTTTGCAACAACAATGCACTAAAGCTCCTAAAAGTTTATAGGAAGTGAGGTAAGGACTAAGACAATTTATTAAACCTAAGAAAAGGAATAGAGACCAGTCTTAATAACTGAAGATTGGGCCAAAAAGTTGATTTCTAAGTCTGGATAATGATCAGCTTTAGCTGGAGGGTTAAAACTATCAACAATTAAGGTGTGTGTACCACTCTAAATATTGCCTAGCTGGTGAAAAATGTAGTCAAAAGGAATCATTAACCTAAGAATTCAAAGAGAAGGTAATTTGCAAGAGAAAGATTGAAAAAGAAGAAAAAACAAGCCACAAAACCTAACAAGTACCTTTTTGGAGTGCAAGTTAAAAAATCTCAACTTATTGTTAAGACTGGAAATCCAAGCTTTTTTATTTTACTTGGTTTGTGAGGTGCAAGAATTGGGGTGGAAAGTTTAACCAATATTGGTTAGGTGACTTGGTGTTGAAAAACAAAGCAAAAGCACATGTTTCATGCAGCTTAACTTTAAATTAGTTAAGCACCAAGGTAAAGGGAGCAGCAAAGGGAGCAGCAGCTGCTTGGTAACCTTAGGGAAAAGCAAAAGACGGGGGAAGAGCGGAAAAACCTGGTCCAAAGTGCTGGCGTAAGCAAGCAAAAAGAAAAAGGTAATTGATTTTGGAATTAATTAAAATAACTAAGGGTATAGGTCCGTGGTTCAAGAATTTTCCAAGGAACAAGATAAGCTTTGAAAATTGAAACTAACTGTTAAAATAGATAAAATTGGCCAGCCAAGTAAGTGAATGATGGGGGAAGGTTTTGAAGAGAAAATTGATGTGATTATAACCAAAAGTAGAGATAAAATAAAGTTGGTGTCCTTGCAAAAATACTAGCAGAAAATGAATGATGAAGGAGAATCCTGACAGCATTAGGGGTCTTAGATGGCAGTGTGGTGCTTGGCACTGGAGTTTTGCCACTGGTTGCTTTGGGGGGAGAAAACTTTGAATCCTTCTGTTTGATGACTCAGGTGTTGGGTGGCCCTTCAGGTTCAGTGCCACTTCCTGTGCTTCAGGGAGTTCAGAACAACTCTCATTAGGGGGATTCATGCATTTCACTTAGCAAACCACTGGTGTCTGGTATTAGCACCTCAGGGAGATTCCTGGCATTTTGCACTGGCAGTTTGCTTGCAGAACTCTGCATGGTAGTTAAGGGTTTGGGTCCTGGTGGGTTGGCAACAACTTTGTCAATTGATAGTGGGCTGTCGTATTTCCAGTCTTCAGAACTGGCGGTCTGTGAAGGGTTTTGTTCAGAGTTCAACTCTTGTTTCATAATTTGGAATCAGGTGCATCCAAATTGTCATTTCTGACACTGGGGATGGCTCTTGATTGGTCACTAGTTTAGACTTAAAGCTCATGAAGCTAATGATTGGGATTTCTTTACCTCCATTAGGGAGTTTGATTGATCTTTTGTTTTGCACTTCTGTTTTCAAGGTTTAGCTGGCATTATCATCTAGAGTATCTTTCTTGGTCTCAGCTCAAGGGGGCTCAATCCCAAGAAAAACGTGGGTGGGCAGCTCATTGGTCCTCAGGGCTGGCGGCCCGCAGGAAATCAGGGTCAGGGTTCAGATTTTGCCCTTGGGCCTGGGTTTCAAGGGGAAGAGAATTGTCAATCCTTACACCAGGATTGATTTTCTTCACTACTCTAGTTTTTTTGCTGGGAGCTTAGACTCTAACTACAATTCATCAGATACTACTTGTCATGGCTCATACCAGAATCTGGCTGGACTCCCACAGGGGAGGCAGGCCGGGCCTGGAAGGCCAAGTACATAATAGGCACAATCCTGGCCAGATAGTTGACTGCAGTAGCTAGGGATTGCCAATTCCCAGTATGGGGCACAAACTGGTTGGCCAGCCCCAATACTGTGATATAGACAAAACCCAACTTACTAAATTCCTGAGCAGGAGGCACAGTTGGTAATGGAGGAGTAGGAGGGATCTCCAGCATGGAGGGCAAAATGATCACTCTTGGTGGCCAGGAGGAGCAAATATGTGGGGTTGTAAAGTGTAGTGGAGTTGCAAATAAATGCAAACAGGATAGTTATATTGGTGCAAAAGTAGATAGATCTTGCAAGAAAATAAGGAATCCTTAGCATAAAGATGTTTAATTTTAAGATGTCAACAAAAAAAGGGGATGCCAGTGTTCCCAGCTATATCCTGCTGGGAAACTGCAATTGGGCTTACTGGCAACTTCTTATTGGTTGTCAATAGGTTATTCTCAAGCTGGGTTTCATTGGTGACTCCTGATTTGTCAGTTAGATAGATTATTTTATTATTTTTGCCCTGGGGAAGCTGGCAGAGAAATTTTGGGCTATTTGGCAACCCAAGTCCCCAATTCTGGGGTTCAAAGGGTGTGAGCCAATTAAAATATTTCCCACTTGGCTTTGGGACAGTTTTCAATTGTCCCCAGGCTTGGCAGTGACCAGGGTTCAATTTTCCACTTAGAATTAAAGTTTCCTTTGGGTTTATCTGCGTGATCAATGACACAATTGTTTGGTCGCGTGATTGCTCCATCGCAGGCGTTAACCCTATGCAGCATAGGTTTTGTCTGGCCTATTCTGGGCCCTGACACTACTTCTCATTGTCCTTGAGTTTATCTTTACAAGAAGGTAAAGCTTCATGTGTAGGAATCAGAACCAGTCCCTACCTTGGTGTGCCTACATGACCCTTGGTACATGATCAGCTAATTGATGTTAGACTATGACATTCACAGATTTACTCTCTTTTTGAGGAGTTACAAGATATGGGCTTACTTGGTGAACTTGTTGATGATTGGGATCCCAGTAGGTACAACTCTGCTTGACTTTCAGCCACTAGTGCTTCTACGTATGGTCAGAGGGGTTTCTTCCTCAAGGTTGGATCCCTGACACCAGACCTCTTACCTAGTAGATCCCTAATTGGAGAAATGTCCAGTTATTCAGTCTTGATGGGGTTTGCTAAAGGGACCATGCTACCTCATTATACTTTAGATCCATAATTTTTCTCGAAGTGTATGATGATTTTAGTTTAATTTTCATTTGTTGATTACTTTTCTTTGATAGGAAAGGATGTGCTTAATTTTTTATGCTGGCTTTACATTTGATATGTTCCAGTGAAATTTAGAAATGTCAGTATTTCTATGAGTTCATGGCATTTCGATTTACCTTGAAAACACCTCTCCCAGAGCTGTGATAGTCATCGTATAGATATACATCTTTTTGAATGGCTCCATTTGTAACATTCAGAGTTCTTTGGATTTATGAGAAGAATCTGATTTACATTCTAGTATAAAATAATTTAATTGTTTTTATTTATGCTGATTGAGACAGGCTCCTGTTGTTTTTATGGTCAAATAACGAATAGCCAAGAATCTAGCCACTTCAGGTGGTACAACTTTGTTGGAGAATAATCAAAGCCATACGTAAGCGGCGAAAAAAGGAGGAAGCTGATAAAGCATGAGAGAGCCACAACAATAAATGTATAGTTAATCGCCTTCTGAGAGAAAGTGCTCAATGTAAGCTCAAGAGAGTAGGGGGCTAGAAGACATGCAAAATAAAGAGATGGGAAATAGTGGTGAAGATAGAGAACCCTCGTCATAAAGAAAAATGGGATGAAGTGGAGGCACCAGCCCCCAAACACAGCGTAGCTCATAAATAAAAAGCGAGAAACCTCAACTGAAGACCAGCGCATAGTTTGGCGACGCACTCTAATGATGTACCATCCCCCTTGGAAGATAAATAGAATAACTGTGATGGAAGTAAACCACCATATGATAGGATTACCAAACATGAAGAACTTTATGTCGTAGTCTTCCCACGAGCACATGCGAATGCCGCGGCGAAGCAGGGGCCAATCCATGGCCACGGATTCTAGGGGATTGAATTTGTCTGGGTCTGGGATCAATCCGACATTGGTGCTCCACATGGCATGATGGACACGAAATACATCCCAGGCAAACCTAGGCTTAATATGGCCCTTGGGCGCCGGTGGCACTAAGCATAAGTCAAACATAAATCACATGCTTACATTGGGCGTGGTAGTTATATTCAAAGTTCCAGAGTGTATCAAAGTCAGTTGATCTGATATCTTTTACGCAGTTGACTTCTAGCTGCTTGAATCCCCACGCAGGCAAGTGTCGATCAGCTGAAGCTAGCAGACACTCCCCGTGGACACTCTCTAGTTGGATACGAGTTGTTATGGCATTTACAGTCTGGATATTTCGAGCTTGGCGGTCATCATATATTCGCACTTTCCACTGGGAATTCTGCGATGCAGAAGAGGCACTAACTTCATATGCAGCTTTGCCCTGAACTGGAGAATCGATACCTGGATGAACTGTTAATAACAACTCAGAGCTACTATGCTTCAAATTAAGAATAGTGCCATCCTTTATGCCGGACTCGTTCGATCTTGGATGTAAAACATCAACAATCCAGTTGTTGTTGTAGTCGATCTCTCGGAAGCTTGTAACCTGCTGCTCTTTGCTTCCAAATGGATATTTATGGTCATGAGAATGTAAAAGCCCGCCATTTAATATCGTGGCTCGTAAGGTCACATTGGCTCCATCAACAACCTCAATACGGTTTTTTTCGAGCCCTGAGCCTTCCAGGCGAGAAATAAAGACAGAATCCATGGTGTAACTCTCTGTGCCAAGTTTAGTGAGTAGTCCGAAATGCATCTTGAAGCTGAGCAAGTAAATCGTCACAGGGAGGAGCAGTAGTGCAAAGATTCTAACAATCCAGTGCCTGATGTAGTCAGTCTATGAGAATTATTATTTAAGTCATTTGAAAATTACCCAAGTGATTTTAGGGTCGTTTAGAAACATCCAGAGCTGGTGAATGGTATACTGCTGTTTAGTTGTTTTTAAGGAACTTACCAATCCGATAAGCGCAACTAAAAACAAAGGCACTCCCCATTTGACACTAGCACGTTGTTTATTTGTATTGCTTATTTGATTTACCTGCAGTTCAGCCCCATGAACAGTCCAGTACTAAATAAGGATAACTGCCAGGCTTTACCAAAAGGCCTTATCTATTTTAACATGTTTATACGTTTAAGTACGTACCTAGAGTGAAGAAAAATGAAAACTAGACCAAGCGCAGATTGTTCCAGCAGTGAAACACAACAAAAAAGGGTCCAAGAGGATAGAATTTAGATATAACAATAAAACCATTATCTAGCCAGTTAAGTTTAAAATTATACCATATCTATACCGAACAAGAGAAGAACTGAAGTTAGTAGTCGGCATCTTAGAGAAAGTCCCACAAACTTTGTCGTCAAGTATCCAAACGGTACAATTGCCGCGCCAAAAGCAGAAGCAAACATTCGCATGAAGCCATGGTCTAGGTCTTTGGGGAACGCTACTCCAGAATCAAAAGTAAAATCTCCAGTGTAGCCTGCTAGTTTTCCGGAAAGGCCAACAAGAAGCTTGCCCAGTGGAGGATGGACATCATGGAAAAATTCGTGCTTGACATAGTTGAGGCCATACTATGCATTTAATTAATACTGGTTGAATTTCAGGAGTTTTAATACCTTTCCGAAATAAGCCTTAAGAAAGGAATTAATTTAAAGAGTGATAATAAGAATTACTTCATCCCAAATTGTCCGATCTCCCCAGCCAGCTTTGTACCAACGCGTAGCCAAAGATATAACCGTTATAAAAAGTAGCAACCATCTTTCATTTTTCTTAGAATTCTAAGTTATCTTCTTTAACTTTAAACTGAAGGAGGCAATAATTTACCGTGTAAGCTTTCTCATCTTTTTTGCTACCGGCTAGATTATCCAGCTGTTTAAAAGGAGCCCACAACTGTTTCTCGTTTGCTTTACCATTATCATCCCAGTTAATCTTTGATTCTTTATCATCGGGTGTAAGATCAGTTAAAGGTGAGTTAGGACTTTCGGGCGGGGAAAGCGAATAATTTCTATCGTTTTTAGCATAAGTTCGTCGCCTGTTGATTCTTGTTTCAGACATTTTTTAAAGAAGCCGCATGGGTAGTCAACCTTTGGATTAATTCAAACGGCTAACTCTATTTCATATTGAGGGTAGTGTCTTTATGTATAACACATCTTGGTACTTGGGGCTGATGTATCCACCTGCATATATTTTCACTTATTTCTGAAATTTCGCACTCTTTTGAGGCTGCGTGTAATCATTGGCCTAGTTCCATATAATACTCCGACATCTTATCTTCCACACGAAGGAAATTTGGTCACCTTTACTATGAAAAATGGCGTAGTTCACCTTGTATGGGAGATAAGTGACGAAAAGTTGAACCATTGACGGAGCTCCCCATTTCCATCGTGTGACGACACGGTGCTATGCTCAGTTCCAAGTGGAAAATATATCGCATGAAGTTAGCTTAAGTGGATGGCGTTTAATTAGGGCTGCGCTGTCCCACCCCCGGACAAAACCCGGATTCTGTCCGAAGTTTCTGAAAATGTGGAAGGTAATGTATTTTCTATTTAAAGCTGATTTTAAATCCGATCTTCCAGAATGCCGAAAAAGAAGATCTTTGTCCAGGGGTGGGACGCCACAGCCCTACGTTTAATCAATACTAATTCCTTATTAAAATATAATTTATGACGAAAAAATGTTTAAATACCTCAGCTCAAAAAACATTCAAACGCTGCTCTGATTTGCAGTCACTTTTAACCCCCCAGTTCCATTCATAGTTTCCAAATTCCAAACCAGTCTATATAATTTTTTTCAATCAAATCAGGAGCAAAAGCCAATATACATCAACCAAAATACTTTTTAAGCTTAAAGCCAACACTCTTAGCACACTTTGAAACTATCTACCCCTTAATCAAGCGAACAATAATATTTTTTTTGGAGGATACCAACTCTAAACTGATAATGGATACTGTCAATCAATTCCGAAAAGGTACTCGTTTTAAAGCAAACATGATTTAAAATGTGCTAAAATGAAATGCTCAAAAAGGCAAGCTGCTTAAAGCAGAAGCATCCAAATCAGATATTTTATTTGGGTGCTGAATTTTGCTGAGTCAACCCCAGGATGTCACAGACATAGTTTTCCCAGGCGTGGCCCAGCCAAAACGCCACCACCTAGGGAAACCCGACCTGAAGTCCTGCCTGCTTGCGGCAATTGTAGATTTAAATCTAACAATCAATCACAAGTGGGTGATGGCACAGAAAATTGGGTCCAGGTGGGGTTTGGATGCCCCACACCCAATTTTCCCATCTTTGACCTATTGGTCACAAAATCCTGACCTCAAAGAAGGTCAGGTAACAGCTTACAGAACCATCATTAGTGGTGTCTGTAAGCTGACCAAATATTACACCCAAGGAGGCCACCACATCAAGATTCACCCAAGAGCATTAAGTAACAATTATTTTCAACAAACTACTGTAGTAGTTTGATATTTTATCCTCATTAAATATCTTGCTTCATGATTTACTTATTTCAATATCTTCCAATATGATTTGTAATAACCATATTATTAGACTCTACATTCTCACCTTTGCAATCTTTAAAAATCTTCCTCCTCCTGATGAAATGATTCCTGAAATCTGCAAAATTGAGTATGAACCCATCTATGCAGCTGATTTTCTGACCTTGATCCAAATTAAAGTCTTCCTCTTGTATCTGTGCACTATCATCTGTTATACCTTTCCATATTCCCTCTTCAAAGGATACTATTTCAGATTGAAATTTTCAAAACAACAGGGTTGACCCTCTGGTAAGGTTCTGACTAAATAGGTTTGTGACTTGCAACCCAACTTTCCATTGAACTGAAGCCAAATGCAGAAGTTGACTCAAATTTCCAAATTCAGCAACATGACCAAATGATGATCCCTATACAGTGGAGAGCTTGGTTTAGCTCTTGACTCATTACAAGGATCAAGCCACCATCTAACTACCCAACTGAGTGATCTTCATAATCATGTTTCTATTATCATGATTCACAATAACTTTATAGCTTCTATATCCTAATAAAGAATATTATCAAGTTTCCTGTTATTTTCCCCTTGTAACTCTGCTAAAACAGCACAGTTATAACTATATGCATTATCTTTTTCTTATTGGTAATGTCATCCTAATTTGGGTGTACATTTCTCATTTGATTGACTATAACAAGCTCTCACTCACTTCACCATGACACCAGATTAATCTAAAGGTAAATCATTAGTGGTATATTTTTTACATATATTTTTTAAAAACTAAAGATTGAATCCAGCCATGTTGGCTGGGATAGCACATAGTTGGGGCTGTGGTTGATTATAAACATGATGTGTACAGGATTTCTGCAACTTTTTTCACGGTAGTATCATTTTTGCCTGGGATAGATCACCCAACAAATAAAAATAGGAACAGGAAAGTGACAAAACCCTTGAAAGTATTGGATGATTTAAATCTAGTCATTGACAAAAAAATGGGTTAAAGATGCTTCTGTTGACAGTGAAGGAATTAACCTGCACCTCCCTGAATTTTGCCCAAACATTTATATATTGAAGTTTAAAAGATATCACTACCCAGTGGTGCTTGGCAGTCAACCAGCTGGTTGCCCAAAAATATCAAATTATGCCGTCATTGTCACTTTGGCAGAAGTTCCCAACCAAGAGGTGAAAATATTTCTGGCTGGCCAATCAGATTCAAGTTCCCCCCCAGTTGAGTTATAGTCCCTCCCATTTCCCCTCTGGGAACTTGTTTTCAGATAGTTTTACCTACTCTCAATAAAGTCATTCCCCAATATATGAAAGCTACCCTGGGGTCAAAAATACCCCCTTCTCAGGCCATGGCTGCTGCCATCTTGGCATGGTTGAGAAAAGTTTCTACACAGGACAGCAGGGTTTGTACCCCTTATCTTGAAATCATTTCTTTTTGGTGGCCCATTGACATATCCTGTTTTCTGTGTTGTTGTCTTCATTCTGTGTTTTTTTCCTTTTCTTTGTAGATTTTTAGGTTTAAAGCTTCAGCGCAAATCTTTGTTCTCGGTTCTGATTTTAGTATGGGCAATTTATCCCCACAACTTTTAATTGAGCTCTGGCCTTATTTACACAACTCTAACAACTGTTGCATTCAAGCTTTCTGGTTTTTGGGATGTGATTCCCCTGACACAAGAATCCAAATATTTTTCAAATAGATCCAGGTGTGGGAGGCTCTTCCCCAGAAGCTTAAGAACAAAGTTTTATATCTTAGCAAACTAAAATTTAATTCTTAAACAGCATTCAATTTTGAAATTAATATTTTTTATTTTAAATCTTAGAGCAAAAGCTCTTATATTTATTAGTAAATTAACATCCAAAAAGGATCAACCTTTCTGTCAGGGCCCAGAATACCCTAGAAAATCAGCTGGCCTTCCTAGAGGCAGAACACCTCACAGCTTGGGAACCCTTACCAATTGTCTCCCAGAGCAAGAAACCCCCTTTCAATTAACAAATGGCCCAGTATTTGAGAGGCACACAAGCCTTGAATCCCTGACTTTTGATTCTATTATCAAATTTGGGCCTCCTAATTATTGGGAAATGGTACATTGGGAGCACAATTGTTTGATTGCGCAATCAGGCGCTCAATTGCTTTTGGGTTCTATAAATAACTGTGGCACCTTGGCATACTGCAGTTCAAGAAAGATTCATGTTATACCAACCAATGAGCATCCACTTCCAGGCCCAAGTACACAATTTCTGGTCAAAATTGTAGGTTTAACTGATAATGATGCCATCAGATCTGTGGTGGTGTCACAGATGACAAACTTCTATTGACTATACTCATAGGAAAACCTCAACTACAAGATTCAAACCCTGATACCCCGCAGGCTGCCAGCCTGCAGATGTTTGGGCTCAAACCAGAGCGGGATTTGACTTCAGAGAATCTCCTTAGGCTTGATGAGCAGAAATTATTTACATTGAGGCCTCCCATGCCAAAGGTTCCTGTTAATCCAATCAATGAGAGCACAGGCCAAGCCAAGATTCCTGAAATGACTGGGGTCATTGCAGCAGGGGAAGTGTGAGAATTGGGGAGCAGGTTAGTAGGAAATAAAACCATGCTCTCAATCATAATTGAATCATGGTTTCAGCAACAACCAAATGGTTGCTACCAGCAATTCCTGAGAGGCCAAAGGGGGATGGAATCAACTGAACACACAAAGCAACAGATAAAACCAAATGGCCAGTTTTACTAACAAATTTCAAACTTTGTTAGATTAGAGAATGATTAAGCAAGGTCTTTCACAACTCTTGCATTAATTTAAAGGGAGGGGATTGAATTTGGATGAGAAGTTGAATGTTCAAAACTGATTGGCCAATGATATGAAGGAATATGGGTACATCTCTTGAGGCAGGAAAATCTGAAAAAATCCAAATGGATAAAATCAAAGGGAAAACTGACTCAACTAAAAATTGAAGAACCTGTCTTGAATGCAATTACCACTGCTCCTGGCCGCTCTTGCACATGATATTTAACCATATTTGTCTCTTGGGTGGGTTAGGTGGGGGCATTTTCAGACTAATTCAGCAATTAACAGTGTGAGGACCTTTCTCAGGGTTTTTTCAGTAAATCTTTAGGAAATATCCAGGTGTAAGTTGGCAGAGATCCCCAAGAATTTGGTGAGGATCAAAGTAGAGGCCCAAGGGGGGGCACAACTTTACAGGAAGCAAAGAAACTTCCTGCAGAATGCAGGCCACCCAAAGATGATAAATCCTGCAACCTAAAGGGGGAATTCAAGCCTTCTGAATTCAAACCAGCCAATGAAATAACTCCCGCTATGGATACCTTCAAGGGCTGCAAAAACCTGGTAGATGGTAGTGCCAGGCCCAAAGGAATTTGTAAAAGTTTTTTCCATGGCAGATGGGTATACTTATACCCTGGGCTGCCAAGAAGTTACCCATCACCATTATTGCAATAAAGTGTCATGAACCTTTGGTTTAACCAGGTCATCCCATATTTGATTTTAGTTCTATTTCACTTGCAGACTAACTCCTGCAGTTTAATGCCTCCTACCTATTCACCCAAAGAAATAGTGGACCAGCCACCTGAACCATATTGTCTCCTAGGAGCTCCCTTTGGCCTGGTACATTTCACAGAATATCCCCCAAACACGTCATATTCAGAGTTCACGCTAGAGGAAATCTTAATCCACATCACAGAGGCTAGAACTAGAGAAAAAGAGACCATTTACAGAGAAGGAATTAAATTCACCATACCTCCTATCCTATTCTGCAACAAGTACAACTACTTGCTTGCCTATTTAGTTCCAATGACACCACCTCTCACCCTGCGGCCCAACCGCCCACAGGAATCTGTTACAGCCAGTGAGTCCACTTCAACCCAGATATTTGGAGTGATGTATAACACTCTCACCGGCCTTTCTTGATTCAATGGTACCTGCAAGCAGACCCTGGGCACTTTTGGGCAAATCAATATCTTATATTGTAAAATTAGCACCAATCTTGTGGTGGGCCCTGCCTGCAGAACCTGTGGGCTGTCCACCCACAAGTTCCCAGGAAAACCCTCCAGGTTGGCTCCCTGAAATTATGACAATCTACCTTAACCACAGTAACCTGGGCCCCAAGATGTTGTTAACACTTGGGGCAACTTGTATGCTTTTTTTGTGATAATCACTTATTACACCCATAAGGCAATTACCTCCCTGATATTCTCATGCTATAAGAACTGACCCACCCAAGAATTGAAATACCCCACACTTGGAGCAGAACCCCAGAATACGCCCACGTTACAAGCACAAAACATGATAGTGAACCAGACCACAACCAAGGTGGACATGCCCCAGATGGGCAAACTCACCTTAGAAGAAGCTTGCCAAGCCATGCCTGTATTCTGTCTCCACTTCCAAGCTAACACCAACGCATACCCCAGTGACACTGAGAAAGTCCTGGGGGTGGCCACCATGCTGTCAGAAGACGCACTGGATTGGTTTGGAAAGGCCACTGCTGAAGATGTCAAATTTTGCCTTAATTACACCCAATTTGAAAGTGAGTTAATGGCCACTGGAGACAACCAAGACACCAGATACTATGTACTGAACTCTCTGTTAGAGATCCAATAAGGGAACAAGCCCATCCAAGCCTATGTGGATGAGTTCCTTAAACTGAAGACTTGCATCCAACTTGAGGATGAATTAGCCGTCATTATCTTCAGAAAAGGAGTTAATGTAGCTATGAAAGACCTGTTGAAGCACCATCTGCCCACACTGAGCCTGGAGGAACTACTTCCCCTATGCAGAGGACTGAGCTTAAACCAGGAAGCTCTGAACCTGTACCCCACCCATTTTGGCAGAACTGCAACGCCAAGCCAACCAGGGATGTCCCCCAAAGAACTAAAAAATCACTTTCAAGATGGGCTGTGTTTCTACTGCCATGAGACAGGGCATCTAACCAGAGCTTGTCCCAAAAAGAATACCTCTCCTGTATTCCTGGCACAAATAAACACCTCTGCACAATCTTACAAATTCATCCAAGTGACCATGGAACTATCAGGAATCAAGCACCAAATTAAAGCCTTCCTTGATACAGGAGCTGACAAAAGCTTCATTGACGCCATCCTGGCCAAGGAACTAGGACTTACAGCCTCAGAACACCGCCTACAAGTAATCATGGGAAACAGTTCTCTGGACACAGAATACAGATGCAAATAAGAACTTCTATTGAAAATTGGACAGAACGTGTACCCAACCCCCTTGATCCTATTGCCAGGTTTACCCCACCCCCTAATACTGGGCAACTCCTGGTCTGAAAAACACAGCTTGATCCTGAAATATTGTGAGCAAACTGCTACGTTGGAATGACCTGAATCTTGTCACACTGTTCCCTTCTGTTTATGAGCCCTGCAGAATGCCACCCAACAAACACTTAAACATAAAGATATAGCCTAGCGTTGGGATACTACCTACCCCCTACAGAAATGGGACCATGTATTTAGCAAAGAAGCAGCCACAAAACTACCCAGCCATTCAATCTACAACCACACAATAGACCTGTTACCAGGGACCCAACCACACCACGTCCCCATCTACAGCTTTAATCACTGCAAACAGGTAGCCTTGAAGACTTATCTAGAGGACATGACCAAAAAGGGTTTTATCTGAGTATCAAAGGCCCCTTGCTTGTCTCCCATGCTGTTTGTAGGAAAGAAAGATGGCGGAATGTGCCCATGTGTAAACTATCAGAAACTGAACAATATTATGGTGAAGAACCACTACCCCATCTCCAACACTGATGACCTCTGCAATGTACTGACCGGAGCCCGGGTGTATTCAAAGATTGACCTAAGAGACGCCTTTAACCAGATCCAAATCAAAGACAGAGACAAATACAAGACAGCCTTCAAAACCAGATATGGGTTGTATTAATACCTAGTTATGCTGTTTGGCTTGTGCAACACCCCCAGTACTTTCCAAAGGATGATCAACTCTGTCCTAAGCAAGTACCTCAACCAATTCTGTGTGGCATATTTGGACAACATCCTCATATACAACAAGTCACATGAAGAACACCTCCAACACCTTGACCAAATACTGGAGAAACTCTCCCAGGCCAACCTACACGCCAAGCTGAAAAAATGTGAGTTCTTTCAGTCCAAGATCAAATTTCTAGGATATGTAGTGAAAACCAGCGGGTTTGCCATGGCACAGGACAAAGTAGAAGCAGTAACTGACTGGCTGGTGCCCAAATGCAGAAAGGATGTGAGAAGTTTTTTGGGCCTGGCAAATTACTGCAGGAATTTCATCCAAATTTTTTCTCAAATTACCCTACTCCTGACCCGTCTTTGCTCTGATAAGGTCCTGTTTGTCTGGACCCTGGAATATACTACTGCCTTTGAGCCTTGAAGCTTGCCTTCACCTCTGCCCCTGTCCTTGTCATGAATGATATTTCAATACTTGTATTGAAAACCCAAGAGTCAAACCCCAGTCCCCTGAAGGCAGATCAGACCCCCCAGGACAGTCCAGGACCCACCAATCTGTTAAGTCACAGACTCAAATTGTTAAGTTGCCCCGCAACCCGCTGGCCTAATACTGAGGATTCCCCAAATGGTTGCCAGATTGCCGCCAAACTGGGGCCACTGGAGACCCATACCTACACAGGAAATGTGGTCTGCCTAAAGGAGGTTGGGAAAAGACCTGCTACTAGCCCTGCCAACAAACACCAGCTGTTGCCAGTCTCCAGTCCAGAAAGAGGATTGCAATTAGCCTGCTCAGGTGACATGGTGAACAAAAGCGGCAAAATTAAGCATTGCCACTTCTGTTTGCCAGAGTGTACCCAACCAGAACCTGATGCCCCCAGACCCTAAGCCAAGATTCATGCCCTACCGGCAAACTGCCCATGGACCTGAAGCCTTCAAAAAGCAAAGAAGTGAAATCACATGGTATAAAAACACTGGCAGTGTGGTGATGAACACATTGTCATTTTTGATAATAAAGTTTATGAACCTTTGGTTTGAATAAATTCTACACTATATAGTCTTTGTGATCTTCTATTTAAATTCTGGCCAATTAGACAACCAGGCCGTGCGCCCCTTCAGAGACCAACCTGCTAAACCGCCCCAGGCATTATATTGTCCCCCGGGAGCCCCCTTTTGGACCTGTACACTTTACTGAATACCCTCCCAACCCAGCCTATTTAGAGTATAACTTGGAAACCATCCTCATTGCTGACCCATTGGCAAGGGCTAGAAGTACCAAATACATAGGACACAAAGGAAAGAGGATTGAGATCCTTCCCTTATTGTTCAAGGATAAGTACAACTACCTACCAGTGTACTTTGTGACTATGACTCTACCATTAACCCCAAGACCAGACCACCCACTGGAACCTACCACCACAGCTGAGACCACCTCTAACCAACTGTTTGGAGTACTCTACATTACTTTGACAGGGCTGGTGGATTCCAGGATCCCCAACTCTGGACCCTGGTCCTTGCTTGGGCAATCTGTATCTTACATTATCAAGTTAGCACCCATTATATGGTGGGCCTTACCTGCCAGCTTGGCCGCACCTCACCCCAAGCTGCTCAATGCCTCTAACTATGACTGGCTTCCTGACAGTCCTGGTCATGCCAGATCCATCCAACCCATTTTTACTGGAAACCAATGCGTCCAAATTTGCAGTGGGCGGGGTCCTTCTTCAGGAAGAAGGGAATAGTATGCTACATCCTGTAGCATCTTACTCCAAGAAAATTCTGCCAGCTGAAGGAAACTACCCAATCTATGATAAGGAGATGCTTGCAATAATGAAGACCCTGAAACATTGGCGCCAATACCTATGTGGTGCTGTATTCCAAGTAAAAGTCCTAACTGACCACAAAAACTTGGTTTACTTCTTTAAACCCAGACAGCTGAACCAGAGACAGGCCAGATGGGCCCTAGAACTGGCCGACTACACTCTGATAATTGACTATAAACCTGGGAAAGTCAACATAGTACCTGACACACTGAGAAGAAGAGCAGACTTGATTCCCTTCACATCTGAGACCAAAGACCATAACACCCACGTACTTCTTGATCCTGCCAGCCTAGGTAACCAGCTAATGTACATAAAGATAATATCTCACAAACCCAACATAATTGAGGCGCAGAAATTAGACAAATACTCAACAGAACTCATTGCCAACTTGAGCTCTGACCCTGAGAGCCGCCACCATAAGAAAGGATTCTTGTTGAAAGAAACTACCCTGTTACTACATAACCAAATATATGTACCCAAAGGCGAGACAAGGACCAAAGTTCTCATAGAATATCACAACTTGGAGATGGCCGGTCACCCTGGCAGACTCAAGACACTCTGAGGAATCAAGAAAAATTATGCTTGGCCCCAAATGGACAAAGACGTGGCCACCTACATTGAGGACTGTGAGACATTCAGGAGGAAAAAACCTGTAGATCTAAACCTTAAGGCCTGCTAAGACCACTAGACATATCAACAGGACCCTGGCAATCTGTTTCAATGAACCATATTGTAGAGCTCCCCCTTCAAATTTGTTCAATGTCATTTTAGTCATAGTAGATAGGCTTACTAAAATGTCCTATTTTGTCCATATCACCACCCACTGCACCGCTGCTGATACAGCTAGACACTTCCACAACCGCATCCTGACCCAACACAGCACCCCGGCAGAAATCATCACTGATAGAGGCCCCCAATTCACCTCCAACTACTGGAATCAGGTGATGAAAGATTTAGGAGTAAAGTGCTGTTTACCACTTCCTACCATCTGCAGATCAACAGCCAGACTGAACAAGTGAATCAAATACTTGAAAAATACCTACAATGCTACGCCAACACCAACCAAAATAACTGGGCCAAGATGCTACCCATGGCACAATATGCCTACAACAGAAAAGACCACACATCCACCAGAATGTCCCCCTTTAAAGCTAATTTTGGTTTTGACCCATCTTGGGACCCCAGCATTGGCAGTAAAGAGACAAACACATCAGGGTAAACCTGGATTGAACAGATAAACAACACCCAAGAAACCTGTCTTAAGAATCTGATCAGAGCTGCCCAAACTTACAAGGCTTTTGCCAACAAAAAAAGGATTCCTGGAAAACCATTGAAGATAGGGGATTAAGTATATTTGGATTTGCAAAATGTGCCTCTGACAGTCCCCTGTTGTAAGTTAGCCCACCAAAGGAGCAGGCCCTACAAGATCATCAAGCTAGTGGGCAAAGTAGCATTCAAACTGAAAATACCCCTCTCATGGAAGATACATAATATCTTCCACCGTGTGCTACTCTTCAAAAAAGAAGGAAACTACCTACCCCACCAAAAACTTAAGACTGACCCACCTCTCATCCAAGTAGGACGCTCTGAGAAATATGAAGTTGAATATATTCACAGAGACTGCACCCACTACAAAATGCCACACTACTACGCCAAATGGAAGGTATACCCACTCAAGAAAACACCTGGGAACCGTTAAGCAACTTACCCAACACCCAGCTGGACTTCCAACAATACCTTGCAAAAAAGACTAGGAAGGAAGGGACCCCCAGGAAGGAGGGGATGATGTCATGAATGACATTTCAATACTTGTATTGAAAACCTGGGAATTGGAATCTGGGTCTCAGGGAAAGCCTTATGTTGACCAGAGTGGACAGGAAACTGCCAAACTGCTAGTTGGGTCAAGCCCTGGACCACCAGAGATAGATGACCCCAAACAAGGGGAACAGAAACCTGCCAATCTGCCAAGCGCCAATACTGGAGGTTTGAAATCAACATAGGAGACCCTGGAATTGAACCCCAATCCTCCAAAGACTACTTGAGTCACACAAAGTGGACAGGAACCCGCCCACTTGTTAAATTGCAAACCCAAGTTACTCTGAGACCCTCCAGTCTCCCAAGGAAAATTCCCAGAATGGTCACCAGATTGATGCCAACCTTGCGCCACCAAAGATCTGGACCTATGCAGAGGTTGTAGCTTGCCTTAAGGAGGTTAAAAAAACCTACTATTAACTCTACTAATGACCACCAGCAGCTGCCAGTCTTCCATCCCAAATGGGTAGTACAATTGAACTACTCAAGTGACGTAGTGAACAGTGGCGGCAGAACAAAGCATTGTCACTTCTATTCATCAGAGCAGGAACAACCTGGATCTACCGCCCTCAAGACTCTAAGTCAAGATACATGCCCTGCCAGTGCCTTGTCTG
The DNA here is from genome assembly GCA_014839935.2 of Entomophthora muscae. Lineage (NCBI taxonomy): Eukaryota > Fungi > Entomophthoromycota > Entomophthoromycetes > Entomophthorales > Entomophthoraceae > Entomophthora > Entomophthora muscae. The sequence continues at coordinate 399,622 of QTSX02004992.1, read as the reverse complement.
TGAACCTGAACCCTGCAAAAATTGAAGAAGCAAAAACCCATGGTATAAAAGCCCTGGCGGTATGGTGATGACCATATTGTCATTTTTGATAATAAAGTTTTATGAACCTTTGGTTTGAACAAATCTTACCTTATATAGTCTTAGTGATCTTCCATCTTAACTCTGGCCAAGTAAACCATCAGGCAACTGCCCCCTCTGGAGACTAACCTGCCAACCCTCCCTGTGACGGAAATTGCAGGATAGTACAAAGCCTTTTATAAGTGATGGGGAATTACCACCCAAATCCACATAGAATTAATGATTAACCACCAATGTGGCTTCACATATTTTTTTTTTGTAAAATTTTCAATTGTAATACCAGGATTAAGAAGAACAATTAATCCTAATCAAAGTAGCCCAAGGTAAATGGCCTGAGATAACATCAACAAATCTCCAGAATAAAATTCTGGACATTGGGAGGCAACTGTCATGGCCTGGGTGACTCCCAGGGGAACATTTGGTTGAGGGGAAGGGTCAAGCCTGAAAGCCCAGTAAACGACGGGGGCCATCTGCATCACATAATTGGCAGCAGTAGCCCAAGGACGCCACACTCTCATGTGGGGTATCACTTGCTCAGTGAGCCCCAGCATGGTCAAATAGGCGAATCCAAACTTACTGTAGTCATATGATGAAGCAGAAGGAATGAGAGGAAGCTCTCCTGTAGCAGTGCTCATGGTCAGGCTTGGCTGGGCAAGTTGTTGGAGCAGAGGAACACAAGGAAAGGAGGGGGGTGGTGTGGAAGCAGGAATTATTTCTTGGTCCAGCACTCTAGGAGATGGGGTAAAGGCTGGCGGTGGTTAGTTGGAGGCAGCTAGAAGTTGCTCTGTTTCCCAGCACTGGCGTTGGTACTGGAGGTACTCTCTGTTTGAAAGCACCAGCAGTATAAAATTTGTAATGATGTAATAAATCCCTGCAAAGTATAAATGCTCAGTGTGCATCAACCAACAAAGTTTATTAGATGAAGATGTCAACAAAGAAAGGGGATGTCAGTGTTCCCAGCTATATCCTGCTGGGAAACTGCAATTGGACTTACTGGTAACTTCTTATTGGTTGTCAATGGGCTATTATCAAGCTGGGCCTCATTGGTGACTCCTGATTTGTCATTTAGATGGATCCTTTCATTATTTTGGCCCTGGGGAAGCTGGTAGGGGGATTTTGGTCCATTTGGCAACCCAAGTCACCAATTCTGGGTTTCAGAGGGTGTGGGCCAATTAATTTTTTTGCTTGGCTTTAGGACGGTTTCCAATTGCCCCCAGGCTTGGCCTTGACCAGGGTTTGATTCCCCACTTGGAATTAAAGTTTCCTTTGGGTAAATCTGCGTAATCAACAATGCAATTGATTGGTCACGCAATCACTAATTTGCAGGCGTCAAACCTATGTAACATAGGGTTTTGTCTGGCCCATTCTGGGCCCTGACATCAACACAATATCCAGTTTCAAGAATGGGGGAAGGAGCTGCAAAATTGGTTGGCGCAAAATTAAAATTGGGCGGCACCAACAACAAAGTTCCAACTGCAGGACCCCATCTTCCAGAAATGATTCTGTTGAGAATCAGATTGTACAGAATATACTGTAACAACCCAACCACAGGATTCATTTTTTAAAAAGTAAATTAGAACTTGGGATAAATGATTTTTATTGAGTAAAATTTTGGGAGGACTCAACTCTTAGAGTTGAAACAGTGAAAATTATGCAATATATATCAGAAAAAATTGACTAAGCAATACCACCTGAGTCTTGACCTCCTATTCCTTCCACATTGTCAAGTAAGTATCTGGTCCAGGTTGCAAAGAACCCTTGTGTGACTAGTTTCTGATGACCCTGCTGGTTAACAAGCTCATATCAGGTGACCCTCAAATTACGCCAATTTATCAGTGTCAGTTTGCAAGGGGGAACCAGTCTCAGCTGACAGACTGGAGCAGCCATAACCCATTTCTGGTTGACTGTTTGATTTAAATCCGTTAACTTGGTTAATTTTGATAAAGGTTTTCTGGCTTTTCAATTCTTCTGCTTTGGCGGATAACACCTGGCATGATAGAACCTACTGTGACACTTCCCAAGCACTATACTGTCCCCCAGGAGCCTTCTTTGAACCTGTGCATTTTATTGAATACCTGTCCAACCCTGCCTACGCGGAGTACAACTTGGAGACCATCCTCATTGCTGATCCCTTGGCAAGGACTAGAGAAACTGAATACATAGGACGTGAAGGAAAGAGGATCAAGGTGCTGCCCTTATTGTTCAAAGACAAGTACAATTATTTGACTGCCTACTTTGTTCCCATGACTCTGCCGTTAACCCTGCAACCTGAATGCCCAATGGAGACCCCCACCCTGGCCAAGACTATGTCCACCTAGCTGTTTGGAGTACTCTAAATTACTTTGACAGGAATGGTAGACACTATAGTGCCCAATCCAGGGCCCTCGTCTTTGCTTGGGTGATCTGTTTCCTATATTATCAAGTTAGCATCCATCCTATGGTGGGCATTACCATCTAGCCCGGCCGTATTCCAACCTGAGCTAACCAATGCCTCTACCTATGCCTGGCTTTCTGACACCTGAGGAACTACAATATCACTACTGTGAAGGGTTGTGTTTCTACTGCCACAAACCCAGCCACCTCACTAAGGCTTGCCCAAAGAGTAGACCTACAGTTTCCCTAGGACAAATAAACACCTCCACCCAGTCTTAAAAATTTATCCTAGTTGAAGTGGAAACACCCACAACATCCCAGGTGGTTGAGTCATTTATTGATACAAGGGCTGAAGAAATCTTCATTTATGCCACACTTGCAAAGGACCTAGGACTAAAGGCTATCACTGAGGGCATCAAGGTGATCATGGGGAATGGCTCCTATGACCTTGGGTTCAAGTGTTTAACCAAGTTGCCATTGAAAATTGGCCAGAACTTCTATCCAGCGCTCCCCATCATCCTGAATGGGCTCCCTCATCCCTTGATCCTGGGAGACTCCTGGTCCCAAAATCACGGCGCCATCCTAAATTTCTGTAACCAAACAGTTGCCTGGAAGGGGGAAAAATCTTGCAATGTAGCACCATTCCAACTAGGTCCAACCAAAGGAAACCTCAGCACACTCCTGACCCTGAAAATGGAACCCAGTGTGGGAGCCTGTGGGATTCCTGTCCACCAGTCCCCAAATTGTGTCCTGGATTGTAGCCAGGGACTGGCTGGAAGGGATTGTCATTCTCCAGTAAGGGAAAATGTATCTCAGAAATATGTATAGGGGTTGAAATGGGCTTTTATTCACTCTCAGAAGGAAGATCCCCTTAGAAAGCTTCTAGTATATGGCGCAGGGGGTCAAGAAAACAATATGAATTTGCCAATACTTGGAGTCCTCCAACAATATCTTGGACTCCTTGTACTTGGTCTTGGACTTCTGCTCCTTAGACCTGGACTCCTGCACCTTAAACTTGGACTCTGGTGCTGTGCTTAGGATCCAGATTCTTATTCTAGGGCTCCTGCCCCGTTATCTTGGGCTTCAGCTCTCTTTATAGCTCAAGTGGCCTTGTTATCCCACTTGTATAAGAACAACCAAGCTCCTGCTGGTGATCAAAAGGCTTCCAAAACCTCTCAGCAGAAACTCAAAAGGCCCAGGAAAGACCTCCAAAAAGACCCAGAAAGACTTTTTAACTTTCCAGCCAGCCAACTTCTTATAGTGTCCTTTTCCCAATGATTCCGCCTTCAAAATGGCTTTCTTCAGAAGCGTAAGTCATTGTTGCTCACTTTTTTCTATAATACTTAAGCTTACATACTTACTTTCTCAAAAGCTTAAAGTATCAATTCACTATTTCCTTGCTTATACTTTGTGTTTTTGGCTTTCAACCAATTTTTTTCATCAGGAAACCTACCAGAACTCAACCAATGAGTGCAGAGCGCAGAAATAGACCATTTCTGAAGTTCCACTGGGATCCAACTATGAAAATAATTTCCACAGCTCAAACTGCTCAAACCAACAACTCTTTGCACATCAAAGCGCTAACCAGTCCATAATTATGGCACCAGTCTTCCCTGAATTCAACCTAAACCCATTTAAATAGTAGAATACTATTTAAACTGTTATTTTTGAGCCTCTTCAACGTTTTCCTCATATATTTACAAATCTTTTAAAATCCAAGGAAAACGTCCCACCAAAACAGCTTTGTATCCAGCTCTCATAGTAACATACCTTGTCTATCCTAAGAACTTAATAAATAAATATCTTACCCACACTTCTATCCACATTCCTTCTTGATTTTAATACTAAACCAAGGCAAAACATGCCACATCTTCCCACTCTGGAAAATTGATTCGGCAAAATCTTGGCTCATTTCTCTGGACCACTTGTTCTTCATCATCATCTTCCAATCCTTCAGCCAGCTCCTGTATCATGCTCAGCTAATACTGCATCATGATCTTCAACCACATCTTCCAGATCTTCAGCCTTAGTCTCTAAACAGTTTATTCCATCCTCCAACAGCTCAGACCAGTCATTAAACAGCCTATCAGTCCTCTGGTTACTCCTTTTCATAACCAGCTACTTCTGCATCATAATCTTTGAGCTCTTAAACTTATCCTCACTAGGAACCATCTTGGGTCCACCTGCACAATGAACCAATTTGGTTCCAAAATTCAATATGGACCAACAGTTCCTCAACTAGTCTTCACTGTGATCATACAGTCCTTCTTACTAGTCTTCTCTGCTGATTCCATGAACCACCTTGGTTCTTTATCTCAGTCCCTGTTACCAGAACTTATAGACCCAGGAATGAGTCTATATTAAACTGGCGTTTGACTGGGCCCTTGCAAGTGGCACTCCACTTAGGCCATTCAACCATAGATCAATGTCTATGTGTTGTCTTTACTCACCCAGGTGATTAAGTCTGAGCTTTCAGTTGCAGAGTAATCAGCTCTACTTCTCAGAGACCTGATCACACCATGTTCTGCAGCTGCTTCCCCAAGTAAACCGCCTTGGCTACACCACCAAGAAAATCTATACCCTTCAATGCTCACTTTGGGTTTTCCTCAAAGCTCCCATAGGAGCATAAATAAGGACACCCTACCAGTCTGTTAGGTAGGATTCTTGCTCACAGACCTCCTGTAAGCGTATCAGGGTACGTAGAGCCCTTAGAGCTCTATTCCTCCCTGGCAGCCCATGTAACCTGTCAGGGGTCCAGACCTTCTCCCCCCAGACAGACAAAGTTCCCTGCTTGCTATATCAGTCTTCACCCTTCTGCACCAACAGTTTCCTGCTAGGTGAAGAACTATAGCCCAAAGCAGCCAATATCTTCTGCTAGATGGAGGCAACATCTGCCTCTGGTAGTCCTTTGTTACCTACCAGCCAGGCCTTACTTACCCTAGTAGTCCTATGTTATCTACTAGGCTCACCTTACTTACCCCTAGTAGTCCTATGTTACCTACCAGCTAGGCCTTACTTACCCCTAGTAGTCCTATGTTACTTACTAGGCCTCTACCTGCAACAAGCAATCAAACTTTTGCTTGGCCAACATTTTCCCCGCCTGAAAACCACCAAACATGTGGACTGTCACAGGGCCCTACCTGCTCTGTTATAGAAGCGGAACCACATCTTCAGCAAGGAAGCAGCAGTCCATCTCCCCAAAAATAAACTATGACCACACTATTGACCTCTTACCCGACACCAAGCCCCGGCATGGCCTCATCTATAGCTGCAATCACAAAGAGCAGTTGGTACTGAAAGCGTACCTCAAGGACATGACTAAAAAAGGCTTCATCCACGTATCCAAGAGCTCTTGCTTGTCACCCATGATGTTTGTAGGGAAGAAAGATGAAGGAGTGCGTCCCTGCATGAACTACTAGAAGCTGAATGATATTACTGTGAAGAACCGCTATCCCATCCCCAATGCCAACAACCTTTGCAATGTACTGATTGGAGCTCAGGTGTACTCAAAAATTGACCTGAAAGACGCTTTCAACCAGATCAGAATCAAGGAAGGTGACAAGTAAAAAACTGCTTTCAGGACCAGATATGGACTCCAAAAATACCTGGTGATGTCATTTAGACTGTGTAATACCTCTAGCACCTTTCAGTGCATGATCAATAAAGTCCTGGGCAAATATCTTAACCAGTTCTACATGACCTACCTTGACAACATCCTCATCTATAGTAAGACCCACAAAGAACACCTACATCACTTGGACCTAATCCTGAGCAAATTCTCTAAGCCAACCTATACACAAAACTTATTAAATGTGAATTCTTCTATTCTGAGGTGGAATTCCTAGGATATGTTATAAAGACTGGAGGGTGTGCAATGGCTCAGGACAAGGTGGACACTGTAACTTCTTGGCCTACCCCTATGTTCTGAAAGGACATCAGAAGCTTCCTGGGGTTATCAAGCTACTGCTGAGACTTCATTAAATTTTTCTCCATAACACTGCCACTGACTAGGCTCTGCTCAGATAAGATCCAGTTTGTTTGAACTGGTTATTGCACTTCTGCGTTTGAGACCCTGAAAAAGGCTTTCACGTCTGCCCCCATCCTTGCCATGCCTGACCTGTCTAAACCTTTTGTGCTTGAGACAGATGTGTCTGACTTTGTGGTGAGCGGGGTCCTTCTTCAGAAAGGAGGGGATAGTATGCTACATCCTGTAGCATATTACTCCAAGAAGATGCTGTTGGCGGAAGAGAACTACCCAATATATGACAAGGAGATGCTAGCTATACTGAAGACATTGAAGCACTGGCACAGATATTTATACAGTGATGAACATCCAGTAAAGGTTCTTACAGACCACAAGAACTTAGTTTATTTTTTTAAACCACACCAGCTTAACCAACAACAAGCAAGATGGGCCCTAGAACTTGCCAACTACACATTGACCATAGACTACAAGCCAGGAAAAGTAAACGTGGTAACAGACGCCTTGAGCAGGAGAGCTGACCTAATCCTCTCCTCTACATAAATCAAGGACTGCAACACCCATACACTATTAGATCCCGCCAGCCTAGGAATACAACTGATGTACTTGAAGATTATGGCCCGCAAACCTGACATGATAGAAGCTCAAAAGCAAGGCGCTTATTCAAACAAACTAGTCAAGGCCCTTGCAAAGGATCCATATTGCCATCACTCAAAGAAAGGATACTCCCTTAAGGGTGCCACCTTGATGCACCACAACAGAATCTATGCACCCAAAGGCCCAACCTGAACCAACATATTGATTGACCATCACAATTCTGAGATGGCTGGCCACCCCAGTAGACACAAATCCCTCTTAAGTATCAAGCAGAACTAAACATGGCTGGGTATGGACAAAAAAGTAGCTGCCTACATCAATGGTTGTGAAACCTGCAGAAGAACCAAGACGCATTGCTCTAAGTCAGAAGGGTTACTGAGACCGCTGGACACCCCTGCTGGCCCCTGGAAGTCAGTGTCAATGGACTACATAGTAGAGCTCCTCCCTTCAAACTCCTTTGATGCAATCCTGGTCATGGTTGGCTGTTTCACAAAAACAGCCATTTTCTCCAAACCACTACCCACTGCACGGCAGTTGAGACCGCCAGACACTTCCACAACCACATCCTAACCCAGCATGGCACTCTGTCAGAAATTATCACTGATAGGAGCCCTCAATTCACCTCAAATTATTGGACCCAAGTGATGAAGGACTTAGGGGTAAAATGCTGTATATCCACCTCCTACCACCCACAGACAGATAAAAAAACCAAATAAGCCAATCAAACCCTGGAACAATACCTCCAATGCTATGCCAACGCAGAACAAGATAGCTGGGCAGAGATGCTACCCATGGCACAATATGTCTATAACAGCAAAGACCACACATCCACAGGTATGTCTCCCTTCAGGGCCAACTATGGGGTTGACCCCTCCTGGGACCCCACCATTGGCAGCAAGGAACAGAAATATGCGGGGCAGACCTGGATTGAACAAATGCATGCCACCCAAGAGACCTGCCTTATAACCCTAACCTGCACCATCAAGACCTACAAGGCGTTTACCAACAGGAAAATGATCCCTGGTAAACCTCTAGAGATAGGCAACAAAGTTTACCTTGACCTATGGAACGTTTCTTTATACATACCCAGTAGGAAGCTAGCTCACTGCTGCTGCAGCCCTTAAAAGATTGTAAAACAAATAAGAGAAGTGGCGTACAAAATAGAACTGCTGCCTACTTGGAAAATTCACAATGTCTTCCATCAATCATTAATATTCAAGAAAGAAGGGACTTCCCTTCCCCACCAGAAGATCAAGACCAACCCCTGCCCATTAAGGGGGGACACATCAATTAATACTAGGTTGAGTACATCCATGGACACCACTTCACTATAAGACTCCACAGTACTATGTCAAATGGGTAGGCTAACCCCCAAGGAGAGCACCTGGGAGCCTATCTCCAACCTTCCTAATGCACATGGAGCCATACAGCAATACTTGGACAGGAAGGCGTGTAGAGAGGAGGGCAACACAAAAGAAGAGATTATGTCACAAATAACAAACTCCTATTGACTATACTCATAGGAAAAACTAAACTACAAGATTTGAACCCTGATACCCCACAGGTTGCCAGCCCACAGGGCCAGCCGCCTGAAGATTTTTGGGCTCAAACTAGAGCAGGATTAGACTTTGAAGAATATCCTTAGGCTTGATGAGCAAAAATTACTTACATTGAGGCCTCCCATGCCAAAGGTTCCTGTTAACCCAACCAATGAGAGCATAGGCCAAGCCCAGATTCCTGAAATGACTGGGGCCACTGTGGTAGGGTGTCAGGGACCCACTTTAATGGGAACAGACCCCCAATTTGGTGAGCCAAGGCTCCTAAGTTAAGCCCTGAAATGGCTGAACTAATGGGCACAGTGACCATGGAAAGATGGCCCAAGTGTCCCAAGGATGCAAACCTTCCCATCAGGGAGCTGAAACAACCCAAAAAATAATATCCTACCATGTACGTCAAAAGATAGAATGATGTGTGGGGCTATACCAACAAGGGTTCAGCAGGTGAAGGAGTAGAATGGCGGTCATAGTGGAACTTTCTTCCCCAATGACCAGAGGGATACTTGAACCATCCATCGGCCAAGGGCTCCTTCTGATGGGCATTGTTGGGAGAGGAGTTTTGCCAGTCAATGGTGGGAGTGGGACTCTCAAGACCTTTTACAGTTGTAAAAAGGGAGAATAGAAACCATAGCAGGAAATAAATTCCTTTCATAGCTTCAAATGAAGTTAATAAGAAATAGATTTGGCAAGATAGGATAGGGAATATTCTTTATTGTTGGAACAATTGAAATGTATAAAAGTTGGGCCCTTAAATAGCCTTAAAATCAAGGCTGAAGTATATGAGTGGAGTTTGGGAAATGAGGGGATTTACATGAGAATATCATTTATGGAATACCTGTTTGAAGTGGAATATACCTTGTAACTTAATAATTGTAAGCCATACTTGTTGAAATAGAAGGGGAAACACAAAGATGCCACAAGGTTATTTCTAATTAAGTGGGTTAAGATCAGAAGATCTATTATCTTATTATTTGAAGCCATCTCTAAAAGCAATGGAAGAGGGTCTCTGATTGTCAGGCTAGCTTTATACAGCCAATCAGAAGCTGAGCGGTAAGTGACGTCTTCAATCTTCTTATTAACCTTTTCAAATTTGAAAGGCATTTTGAAAGAAAAATCTGATTGAATGAAATGATAATAAAAAGGTAATTTAAAGACATCAGAAGCTTCAGGACTAACATTACATTCATCTTTAGGGTTCCAGGTTTGAATCTTGTTCTGGCTTGGATTCAATAGCCAAATAAGGTTGTGAATATTGTTGTTTGGTGTCTTAATTTATATATCTTCTGAACATTCTTCCTCAATTAAAATGGAGTCAGAAGAGGAATTCCTGATACAGAGGAAGCAAAGAAACTTCCCGCAGAATACAAGCCACCCAAAGATGATAAATCCCGCAACCTGAAGGGGGAATTCAAGCCTTCTCAATTTGAGTCAGCCAATGAAATAACTCCCACTATGAATACAGCCAAGGGCTGCAAAAGCCTGGTAGACAGTAGCGCCAGGCCCAAAGGAATTTTTAAAAGTTTCTCCATGGCAGATGGGTATACTTATACCCTGGGCCGCCAAGAAGTTACCCATCACCATTATTGCAATAAAGTGTCATGAACCTTTGGTTTAACCAGGTCATCCCATATTTGATTTTAGTTCTATTTCACTAGCAGACTAACTCCTGCAGTTTAATGCCTCCTACCTATTCACCCAAAGAAATAGTGGACCAGCCACCTGAACCATATTGTCTCCTAGGAGCTCCCTTTGGCCTGGTACATTTCACAGAATATCCCCCAAACACGTCATATTCAGAGTTCACGCTAGAGGAAATCTTAATCCACATCACAGAGGCTAGAACTAGAGAAAAAGAGACCATTTACAGAGAAGGAATTAAAGTCACCATACCTTCTCTTCTATTCTGCAACAAGTACAACTACTTGTCTGCCTATTTGGTTCCAATGACACCACCTCTCACCCTGCGGCCCAACTGCCTTCAGGAATCTGTTACAGCCAGTGATTCCACTTCAACCCAGATATTTGGAGTGATGTATATCACTCTCACTGGCCTTTTTAATTCAATGGTACCCGCAAGCAGACCCTGGGCACTTTTGAGAAAATCAATATCTTATATTGTAAAATTAGCACCAATCTTGTGGTGGGCCCTGCCTGCAGGACCCGCAGGCTGTCCACCTGCAAGTTTCTAGGAAAACCCCCCAGGTTGGCTCCCTGAAAGGTGGCACTAAAGGCCACAAAATTACCAGTAAGTGTAAGTATTGAGGAGTATAAGCCCTCCTTACTGTTGACATCTTAATCAAACAAGTTTATGCCCAGAAATCATTATCTTATTGCAGTAATTATCTATTTTTGCTCAAATTTAATTATTCTCTTTGCATCTGTTTGGGATCCACAACTCAATATAAGCTTGCCTATCCATACCCTCCTGGCTATACTCCTGCTACCTCAGTCAATCCACCCTGCACTCTTGACTTGGAGTATTTTCATCCCCATCATCTGGATCTCCCTCCTGGTTGTGCTAAAGAGCTCATCTTGCCTGCTATGAAGGAGATCCCTACTGCTCCCCTCTACCCAACACGCCTCCTGCCCAGGACTTCAGTAAGTTGGGGTTTGTCTACATCATAGTATTGGGGCTGGCTGACCAGGTTGTGCCATATACTGGGAGTTGGTGTTCCCTAGCTACTGCAGTCAACTGCCTGGTCCAAATCATGCCTATTGTGTACTTGGCCTTCCAGGCCCAGCCTGGCTCCCCTGTGGGAGTCCAGCCAGACTCTGATATGGGCCATGTCAGTATGTCAACTATATCAAAACTAGTAACCCTGGGCCCCTATTTTTCTTTGATTTTAGGTGCATCTTGTATACTTTTTTTATACCTCAGCTTACTACCTAAGACAGTATATGATCAAGAAACAAGAAATAAAAAACCAAGAAAAAATTATTGCCAAGCTATTCCAGGTCCAGACTGTGACCATCTCCACCTTGACCCAAAATACTGCTGCTCCCATGAACTTTCCTGACCTGCCAAAATGGATTTGTCTGGTTTCAGAAAAGGAATGATCATGATAAATGCCCTATTCTGTGCCCACCCCAAGAGCTTTGGAGACAACACTCAGAAGCTTATGATGATGGCCACCCAACTAAAGGATGACACCATAGAAACTTTCTTGATCATCCTAGAGGAAGACCTAAACCTCATACTCTCCTATGATCAATTCCAGGAGAGAATGAACTCTGCAACCACACCTGCTGGGCCAATATCCAAGCCTACATGGGGCTCATCTGCCTGACTCAAGAAAGGAAAGACCTGAAGATCTACATACAACAATTCCTATGCCTGGCAGAGGCAGCCAAGATCCCTGACGGCATACCAGGTCTGCATTTCAGAAATGGTTTGAACCCACACCATGCCAGCCTAATGAGACACCACCAATGCAATCTCCCCAAAGACAAGCTCCTGGCTATTGCCAGAGGCATGGACTTCAGCTAACCACAAGGATAATACACTGGGCAGCTCTGGAACAAACAAACCCCTGGTACAAGTAGGCCCTGCTTGAACACAACCCCCAAAGAGTACCAACACCACATCAGAAGTGGGCTATGCTTCTATTGCCATCATAGTGGCCACTTATCCAAGGATTGCACTAGCTGCTCCAACAGAGCCCAAGGAGCCACCATTTCAGTAATAAACAACTCTTCCCGGTATTATCCTATTATTGACGCTATCTTGTGTTACCATGATCATGAGATGAACACTGTAGTTCTCCTAGACAGTGGGGCAACTCTTAACTATATGGAACATAGTCTAGCTGATAAACTGGGTGTACCAATCCAGGGAAACTCCTGACTGGTAACCTTGGGTAACAAGATAACAGACTTGTCCCATAAATGCAAAGAGTCCGTCTCCCTGAATCTAAATGGGAAACTCCTGCCTTTCAGGGCCCAGTAGGTCTTGACAGGTTTCCATAAGAAACAACTTATACAGATTTAATATAAGTTTGTCAAAATCAACTAATTTCAACTTTGTTTAATTAAGCTAAACTTAGATTTATCACAAGGGGATCATTGTGAGCAACACCTTTATATACTACTTCATTAGATTCTTTAGAATCTTCCTAAATCTTCTAGACAGTCTTAGGGACTCTGCTGGTGGCATCAGGCTGGGGTTTTGGGCCACCTTCTGAACAGCATGACTCATGTTTCTTTGCAAAATCCTGCACATTGGGCTTTACATCTGTGTTTGTCTATAAATAGCGCAGATCAACTATCCTGGTTTTTGGCTTCAAAATGCGTGTTTGGACGTCCAAATCCGTCCAGTGGTTGCTGAGTTATGCTCAAATTAAGATTTGCATCAATTCTTGTGCCTTGGTTGCATATTTTTGTCACTACACACTGGTTAGGAAGTTTAGCTGGCAGCCAAACTTTAAAAAGCCATAACTCATTGTCAAGAGCAGCTAGGAGAGTAATCAAACTAGCATTGGGATTGTAGAGAATAGTAGAGTTTTCCAAGGCATTTCTGTAACACAAGATGTGTCAGGGCATATCCTGACACTGCCCACCAGATTTCACGTCATGGAGAAACTTCACAAACCTGTAGTGATAGGGTTTGAATGGTGGGTTAATCACCAATTGAACTTGGACTATAAGAAACATCAGGTGAATGTCACTCATGAGAGCCAAACCTTAGAAGTTCCCTGCTTGAACCCTCAGCAGACCCCTGAGCTAAACAGCATCACCATGAAATCTGCAAAGCTGAGATCCTAAAATGTTTGAAGCCTTGGGAGTCTGTCTTCTCAGAAAAAGAAGCCACTGCCTTGCCTAAACAAAGTCAGTTCAACCACACTATTGACCTCCTCCCTGAAGCTCATCCTAAGCATGGAACTTTCTAGAGTTGTAACATGAAGGAATAAGCTGCCTTAAGGAAGACTTGAAAAGATGTTGAAGAAGAATATATACACTTCTCCAAATATCCTTGTTCATCTCATTTACTGTTTTTTAAAAAGAAGGGCAGTGACCTACGTCCTTGTGTCAATTACCAGAACCTAAAAAGCATCACTGTGAAAAACATATATCTTTTACCCAATGCCAAAGACCTCTCAGACCAGCTTTCAGGAGCCAACATCTTCTCAAAGGTTGATTTGAGAAAGCCTTTACCCAGATCCGGATCAGGCCTGGTGACAAATGGGCAACCACCTTCAATACTAGATAAGGTCTCTAAAAATCTTTGGTTATGACATTTGTGTTGTGCAACACGCCTAAAACCTTTCAAACTATGGTGGACGTGGTCTTGGGAGGACTCAAGGATCAGTGTTGTGTAGCCTACTTAGATGAAATTTTCATCTACAGTTGCACCCCTGAAGAACATGCTGAACACCTTCAAGCTGTCCTACAATGCTTCAAGGAACACATAATCTTTTTAAAACTCCAAAAATGTGAGTTCTTCCAAAAGGAAATAGAGTTCAAGGGGTACAATATACTGAAAGGAGGTTTTTCAATGACACCAGACAAAATAGAGGCTGTGAGGTCATGGCCAGAACCTAAGAACCCCAAGGAGGTCAGAAGTTTCCTGGGCCTGGAAAACTTCTGCCAGGAATTAGTCCAAAAATTTTCTTCAATCTGCTTGCCCTTGACCCGCTTTACCTCTGAGAAACACCCCTTTGTGTGGGATCTCACCGCCAAATCTGCCTTTGAGTTGCTAAAGAACGCCTTTGTTTCTACCCCTGTCTTGGAAATGACAGTTTACAACAAGACCTTCATTGTGGAAACAGACGCCTCTGACTTTGCATTGGAGGGGTGTTGCTTCAGGAGGGGCATGATAGTAAGCTGCACCCTGTGGCTTACTACTTAAGGAAGTTCACTCCACCTGAGTTGAACTACCCCATCTACAATAAAGAGATTCTTGCTATCATCCAGTCCTTGAAACATTGGAGAAGATGCTTATGTGACACCAACCACCCAGTGAGAATCATGACCAATCACAAGAACCTGACATAATTTTTCAAACCGCAACAACTGAATCAGCGTCAAGCTAGATGGGCCCTATTCCTGGCAGATTACAACTTATCAATCAGCTACAAACCTGGCAAGGTCAACATTGTACCTGATGCCCTAAGCCAAAGAGCAGACCTTTTTCCTAGCGCCAAAGAGATTGAAGAATTCAACACTAAATCCTTGCTGTCCCCTGTTGTGAATGCTGCCATTCACTGTGTTTTGATTTTGCCTTCAATGGGTTATTTTGAGGAAAAATCTCTCTCTTTGCTTTTGCACTTCAAATTGAGTCTGGCTCTAAATTGGGAAATTCATTTGTTAAGCTTCCTGATTCTGCGTAACTCACTTGCCCCACTCATGCTTGTGGCAAGTGATCTTACCGTCTATGTACTGTTTTGTGGTAAAGTTACACAGTATATATTCCCAATATTTTCATCCAATAAACTTAAGTTCTATTCACATTTTTGTCTTTTTGTCTTCACATACTTTGGCGCCTCTCAAGCCTAGCCTAGCAGATATTATTCAATCAGGGCCACAAGGTAATCACATAGCCTTCCCTGCTATTCTAACCAAGACTTAGTACAAATCCAATCCTAAGGTTAGGATTTCTTGTTGTGGTTCTCTGTGCTGCACCTCAGATCACAACAAAAATGATTCTCACTACAGGGGCTGTAAGCCCCTTGGTTATCCCTTTTGTAACCATGTTTTCAGGTTATTTGCCTCCTCCTATACAAGAGCCAACTTTGCCTGAAACCACCAGTCCTCCTATTGAGGAAGACATTGCAGAACCACCTATTGTCTATACTGTGCTGAACCTTGGGAATGGTCCCTGCCTAGTGGCCTACCCTTTGGGTACCCCTGACTTGGAACAAGTCATGGCAGTAGCCCTTGGGTTAACCTGTGATGGGGCCATCCCTTGCCTACAGCTTCAGTTAAGACAAGCAGAATACTACAAATTGATTGTGGCTTCAGAGTTTTCACAGCATCTCCTTTCAGCGGTTGGTTCTGCTGAACACCTATTGTCATCCTTTGTACAACCCACCTTAGCCCACCATCAATTGGTGTTAGGGCTCCACATTCAGGAGATATCATCTCTACAAGCAGCCGCCACTCATCACTGGGATAAGTTTGTAGCCTACCAGCAGTGGATCCACTCCCTGTTTTCCTTGATATCAGACAATCAGCACATCTCTGTCACCTCCCAGGCCCGCTTGGTCAACTCCATTAAGAAAATGTGCCAATTCATCCCTGAGTACGTCAGAGAGTGTCTACATGATTTTCACCAGTTGGAACAGCCCTGGCGCACCCAAGTAGATTCCACTCTGAACGCTTATCTCTCATATTTTAAACAAATTTTGCAACAGCTCAAAAAGTTCAGTGCTTACTTCTTTGACCAACTACAGCAAGTAGCAGCCCATGCTGCAAAGGGCCTCTGCAAACTTGCAAGGAATGCAATCAAGAAAGGGCTGCTACCACTGCTACCATTGCTAAACTCCAGACTCAAGTAAATGAACTGTCTACCACCAAATCAGATGTATTGCCTTCTCCTCCATCAGAAAAATTTGCAGATAGAGAGCAGAGACTTTGGGATGATATTCAAGAGTTAATAACTTCCACTTGCAGTAAGGATTGCCCTACTAAAGCCCCTCAGCCAGATCCTCAAGTGCTTGCTCTGATGACTCAAGTTGCTGAATTGCAACAAGAGGTTGCTACCTTGCGTGAGGTGATGGACTCTGCTGTTAGTTCAACCAGAGTTGTCAATGAAGATGGCTGTTTCCCTGGCTTGTCAGGAGCCCCCACATTCACTTTGCTAGGAAGCTGATTGCTCTAGCCAATGAAGTGGATCACTTGATACAAGATCATTCTGAGCTTGACAAAGATGTACAAGAACTGAGTGAAGTAATCAATTTGGTAAATGACAGGTTTGCGCCTTGCCTCTAGGTGGGTCCTTCTCTTACCTCCTGGCTGGCTGAACTTTCCACAGTAGTAACAACTCAGGGCCAACGCCTAGACATTACTGAGCAACAGACCACCTTGGTTAACAATTTGGCTGCCCAAACTTCTGAAACTTTGACTATTCTTGAAGAAAGTGTTTGTCAACTGTGGACCAGACAGCCCACCTCTGAATCTGAAGCAGAATTCTCCCCGCGCATAAACGTGCTATACAGTAACAATGGTGGTACATCTCCTGAGGCCCACTTCAAACCTACCTTTAAGCAAGTCTTTGACCCCAAAACCTCGACCATTGCAGCTTTCCTAACTATCTATGAAACTGCCATAAGAAGAGCCTCAGATGAGGTTAAGAAGGAACACATTCTAAACTGTCTGCACCCAACCTGCCAAGAGGTAGTAGTGCCCAAGTTGCCCACCATTGAGACATGGGAAGAAATAAAGCAGCTTCTGATCAAAAAATTTGGTGGCAACCTTAGCTTGGAAGTAAAAAAGGACGCCTTATGCACATTGTTTTCAAACCTAAGGAGACTCTAGCCAAATTTGCAGATAGATTCTACATGAAAGGACAGCAACTGATAACAAGAAGACAATTGACAGTCCATGAAGCTTACATGGCTTGCGCTCAAGCTCTCAAAGTTAACCAGCTTCTATGCCTTCACTTCAAAGCCCATAAAGCTATTCTTTCCTCTATGAAGAGCATAAAGACACTGTTGCAGGGCATGTACCTTACCTATTCTGGAGCAGTTGTTAGGGAAAGTCAAGCTGCTTCTAACTCTGGTTTGTCTTCCTGTGGTCCTTGCATTCTTACCATGAACTTGTAAAATACTCCTTGACGCCAAGGTTGCCACAACTGTGGTCAGATAAGTCACCATTCTTGAGTCTTCACCAACCCACGGGTTGAAGGAGCTGATCCAAAAGAGCAGGCGGGAAAAGAACAGTCAACCTAGAGGCAGAGATGCTCTCGGCTAACAATTCTTCCCAGTTTCCTTCAATCCCCCCCTCCACAGCCAACTCCAAGCCTGCTGACACCAAGGCTCCTCCCATTCTGCTGTTATTCCACAATATCTCTGATAACTCTGACATGGACAATTCAGATATGAACAATCCCAACGCCTATGGGTATTCAGTCCTTGCTGTCCCCAAAACTCTTGCAGTCCCTTATAACTATGTTCTGGTAAAACTACAACAACCTCCAAGCCTCTGCCTCAAGCCAAGGAGGTTGTCTCTTGCCCATACTTTACTCAGGCTAAGAGATCCCCTATGCTTGTAGAGTCATCTGAAGAAGCTGCTGAGGTTGCTGATGCTGTATTTAAGAATTTCTTGATCTGGCTTCCTCTCCAGATAGTTTATAAGGAGTTTCTGGGCCTCAGATGCATTATTGAGAAGTGGGAAAGGGACTAGCAGAGGCTCAAGATATCTTAGCTGTCCTTCCACCCTTTGATTGCACTACCACTAGAGTAGAGATATCCATTCAAAAAGTGAAGATCAAGGCCGTATTAGACACTGGCTTGCCAGTCAACGTTATCTTCTCTAAGCTTGTGAAGAAACTCAAACTTGCCCCTGACCTTAATTATCACCAGTTGTATGGCACAGTTTTTCTAGCTATGACCTGCGCCATAGGGGTGTACTCTGCTTTACCCATGCAGTTTGGCAAGCTTCTCCTAGCTGCGCCAGCAGTTGTCTTGGAAAACAAGAGTTATAATCTCTTAGTTGGCACTCAGTTCCTTAGGGAATATAATGGGATAATCAACTCAAAAGATGGTTACCTCTCTATTCTGGGATACAAAGTCCCTCTTATCTTTGAAGAGCTGGTTAAAATTCCCAGGAAACGTCTTAAGACATGTGCCTTGGAATACCCCACTGGGGTTTTCAACCTCAAATATTGCACCCACTCTTCAAACATGAAATGTCCACCTATGGCTTGTCCTGCGTCTGAAGGGATCCCTCTCCTAGCCACGTCTGCTGTCACCATCTCCCCTGGCTCCCAGGCCATCCTAGACTCCCAGATATCATATGAACTACCTAAACAAACCTTCTTGGAGTTGTAATCTCCCCCCTCATTAGGGTGCAACAAACCCTATCTCTGTCCAGGAATCTTGGACATCTCTCATAAGGACCCTGTTCAATTGCTGGTTGCTAAATTAACCGCCCTCCCTATACATGTGTTTAGAGGGCATATTTTGGCTATGGCAAATTTTTGAACGCTCCTGGCGTCCTATCACTACATACCTTTAGTGTGTTCCAGGATTTTAATTTACCTGAAGACAAGCCCCAAGTCCTATCCTTGTTCACTGCACAAGATTTCCCACAGCTATTCCTTGTACAACATAAGGAGGTTCTTGATTTGCTAGACCAATTTTTGGATATCTTTGCTAAATATAGCACTAATTATGGTCTAGCTAAAGGTGTCATTTATCAGGTTGATATTGATGACGCTCTCCCCTTCCACGCTAAACCATATTGATGCAGTTGTGTAGAGGACACTCAGGTGTCTAAAGAGCTCAAGCAACTTCTAGACGCTGGACTACTAGCTCCTTCCCAAAGTCTTTGGGCCATCCCCTTGCTCATACTAAAAAAGAAGGATGGAGTTCATCATATTGTGATGGACTACCAACAATTGAACACTTTAATCAAAAAGTATTCCTATTCCTTACCACACATTGATGACGCTCTCTGCCTCCTTGGGGGCTCCAAGTTCTTCTCTGCCATTGATTTAGCTTCTGGGTACTGGCAAGTTAATCCCTCTCCTGAGGATAGGCAGAAGGCTGCACTCATCACTTTAGAGGGACTGTTTGAGCCCACACACATGCCTCAAGGGCTCTTCAATGCCCTGGCTACTTTCCAACAAGCCATGGACTCCATCCTCTGTGATTTGAAGCTCTGCTGTGTCCTATTCTGCTTAGACATTATCACGGTCTTCAGCGCTACCTTTAAAGATCACCTGGCTCACCTTAAGGAATTGTTCATAAAGATTTGAGAGTCTGGCCTTAAGTTAAAACCATAAAAGTGTGCTTCCTTCAAGGAAAGCCTTAAATTCTTGGGGCATGAGGTGACCCAGACAGGGATTTGTCTCATGACCAAGAAAGTTGAGGCCATTAACAAAATGCTCCTTCTCACCAATCTGCAAAAAGTTCAAGTCTTTCTAGGGATGATGGGATACTACAAACAATTAATCCCTGACTTTGCTGACACTGGTGAGCCCTTAGTCCAACTATTGTGTAATGTCCCTTTTGAATGGACTGCCAGCCAACAACAAGCCTTTGAGACTCTCAAGCAAAAACTCAAATAGGTTTCATCCTAGTATATCCTGACTATTATAAGGAATTCATCTTATATACTAATGCTAGCAACCTGGTCATTGGAGACATATTGGCTCAACTAGATAATGAAGGTGTAGATCACTCTGTAGCTTATACCTCTTGTGTCCTGAAAAAGCATGAGAAGAACTACAATGTAACAGAGAAAGAGTGCCTTGCTGTACTGCATGCTGTCAAGCAGTTCTGCCATTATGTGTACAGCATCTATTTCATTGTGATCACCAACCACGCTTTGCTTAAATGGTTACAACAACTTAAGGAACCAGAAGGGCAACTAGCTAGATGGGCTCTCCCCCTGCAAGGTTACAACTTCACTGTGCTGTACTATCCCAGGATTTAACATCAAAACGCTGATGGATTTTCCAGAAAGCCCCATCCCTGCACTACACCCTGCTGAGGCTGATTGACTATACAAACTAATTGGATATTCTTCCTGTGACAGTCCACATGTTTGGTGGTTTGCAGGTGGGGCTAATGTTGGCCAAGCAAAGTTTGGCTGTTTGTTGCAGGTAGAGGCCTAGTAGAGAATGATGGCTACTAGGGACAGTAAGGCCTAGCTAGTAGGTAACATAGGACTACTAGGGGTAAGTAAGGTGAGCCTAGTAGATAACATAGGACTACTAGGGTAAGTAAGGCCTGGCTGGTAGGTAACAAAGGACTACCAGAAGCAGATGTTGCCTCCACCCAGCAGAAGATATTGGCTGCTTTGGGCTATAGTTCTTCACCTAGCAGGGAACCGTGGCTGCAGAAGGGTGAAGACTGAAATAGCAAGCAGGAAACTTTTTTCTGTCTGGGGGAGTAGGTTTTGAACCCCTGGTGGGTAACGTGGGCTGCCATGGAGGGATAGAGCTCTGAGGGCTCTATGTACCATGATACGCTTACAGGAGGTCTGTGAGCAAGCATCCTATCTAACGGACTGGTAGGGTGTCCTTGTTTATGCCCCCATGGGAGTTTTGGGGGAAACTCAAAGTGAGCATTGGAGGGCATAGATTTGCTCAGAGGTGTCACCAAGGCAGTTTGCTTGGGGAAGCAAGCTTCAGAACTTGGTGTGATCAGGCCTCTGGTAAGTAGAGCTGATTACTCTGCAACTGAAAGCTCAGACTTAATCACCTGGGTCAGTATAGACAACACATAGACATTGATCTATGGTTGAATGGCCTAAGTGGAGTGCCACTTTCAAGGGCCCAGTCAAACGACAGTTCAATATAGACTCATGCCTGGGTCTACAAGTTCTGGTAATGGGTACTGAGATAAAGAACTGAGGTGGTTCACAGAATTAATAGAGAAGATTAGCAAGAGGAACTGTTTAATCACAGTGAAGGCTTCTTGTTGGACTGTTGATTCATATTAAATTGTGGGAACCAATATGGTTCAGTATGCAGAGGGAACTAAGGAGGTTCCTAGTGATGATTTGTTGAGGGACTGGCTAATTATAAGCTGAGGGCTCAGATATTATGATGCAGGACTAGCTGATCATGATGCAGGTTGGCCAAAGGACCAGAAGATTGTGTTGTAGGAGCATCCAGAGGACTGATGAAGTTAATGGACTGATTGCTGGTTAAGCTGAAGAGCTGGAATATGAGCTGACTGAAAGATCTGAAGATGATGGTGAAGAACTGGTGGTCCGGAGAAATGAGCCAAGATTTTGCTAAAGTGGGAAGATGTGGAATATTTTGCCTTGGTTTAGTATTAAAATCAAGAAGGAATGTGGATAGAAGTGTGGGTAAGATATTTATTTATTAAGTTCTTAGGATAGACAAGGTATGTTACTATGAGAGCTGGATACAAAGCTGTTTTGGTGGGACGTTTTCCTTGGATTTTAAAAGATTTGTAAATATATGAGGAAAACGTTGAAGAGGCTCAAAAATAACAGTTTAAATAGTATTCTACTATTTAAATGGGTTTAGGTTGAATGCAGGGAAGACTGGTGCCAGAATAATGGACTGGTTAGTGCTTTAGTGCGCAAAGAGTTGTCAGTTTGAGCAGTTTGAGCTGTGGAAATTATTTTCATAGTTGGATCCTGGTGGAACTTTAAAAAATGATCTATTTCTGCGCTCTGCATTCATTGGTTGAGTTCTGGCAGGTTTCCTGATGAAAACAATTAGTTAAAAGCCAAAAGCTTAAATTATAAGCAAGGAATTAGTGAATTAATACTTTAAGCTTTTGAGAAAGTAAGTATGTAAGCTTAATTATTATAGAAAAAAGTTAGTGGCAATGGTTTAAGCTTCTGAAGAAAGCCATTTTAAAGGCAGAACTATTGGGAAAAGGACACTATAAGAAGGTGGCTGGCTGGAAAGTTACAGGGTCTTTTGGAGGCCTTTCTGGGTTGTTGACGGGATCTTTCTGAGGCTTTCTAAGTTTTTGTCAAGAGGTTTTGGAAGCCTTTTGTTTACCAGCAGGAGCTTGGTTGGACTTATACAACCCAAGATAACAGAGCAGGAGCCCAAGAATAAGAAGCTGGATCCTAAGCATAGCGCTGGAGTCCAAGTTTAAGGTGTCAGAGTTCAAGTTTAAGGTGCCGGAGTCCAAGTTTAAGGAGCAGGCATCCAAGTCTAAGGAGCAGACGTCCAAGACTAAGGTGCAGGAGTCCAAGATCAAGTACAAGGAGTCCAAGATATTGTTGGAGGACTCCAAGTATTGGCAAATCCATATTGCTTCCATGACCCCCGGGCCATATACCAGAAGGTTTCTAAGGGGATCTTCCTTCTGAGAGTGAATAAAAGCATATTTTGACCCCTATACATATTTCTGAGATACATTTTACCTTACTAGAGAATGACAATCCCTTCTAGCCAGTCCCTGGCTACAATTCAGAAAACACTTTGGGGAATAGTGGACAGGAACCCCACACTTCCTCTTGGGAGAGCGAGATAGAAGAAGTCCAAATTGCCCTATCTAAGCTATCTGAAGACACACTCATTTGTTTCAATCATCTTTTCAAAAAAAGACCACTACCTGCCTTATATACGGCCTAGTCTTTGCCTTTTGTTGGTGCTTCAAGCTCATTAGGAGACAGGACACAGAGGCGTTGCCAAGACTTATGCCTGGCTCCAGAAAAACTACTTCTGGGAAAACCTTCACCTACTGATCCCAGATAACATTGCTATTTGCCATGATTGTCAGCTTCAAAGACCATGCACTGCCTCTCACAAATTCAAGCTAGTCTCCCTGCAACATGCATTTAACACTGTCAGTATTGACACCGTAGGACCTCTTCCTTGCTCCCACTCTGGCTGCCGCTTTATCCTAATTGCTATTAATCATTTTAGCAAGTGGGTAAAAGCTTGCCTGACTAAGGACATTAATGCCAAGACAACCACTGCCTTTCTGATACAGGATGTGTTCTTTTGCCATGGTTGTCCTCAAGTGTTGCTATTTGATAATGGGACTAACTTCAATGCTAAGTTAGCAACCTTGGTTGCCAAGGCTTTGGGGTCTCATCAGTCTTTTTCTGCCCCTTATAATCCTTCTACCAATGGGGTGGTCAAGCGTGCAAATTCCACTCTGGTTTCTATCATGAGGAAGCTTACCTACTCCAATGATGCAAACTGGGATCTATAATTACCTGCTGCTCTATTTGCATATTGTCTTTGCAAACATTGTGTCACTGGATATTCCCCTTTTGCTATGTTGTATGGTTGTGAAGCCACCACTCTGTTGTTTCTGGGGGCCTCCCTACTCTACTCTGATAAGGCCATGAACCCTGACAACCATATCAAAGATCTAGTCAATTTTATCATTGATATTCAGGCCACTACCTACATGTTTGCATATAAGACCAAGATGCTTGAGCTCTCTCCTGACAATGCTGGACAATCTCCCTTGCCTGAGTTCAAGATTGGGGACCATGTTCTTTACTATCAGCATAGAGTAGGAGGACGCTCTCATAAGATGGACTCATTGTGGATTGGACCCTTGGAAGTGACCTTCAAAAAAGGATCAGAATACACTGTGAAACTCCTCTCCAGTGGCCAACCGTTTTCTCAAGTGCATGCCAAGTTTCTCTGCAAGTACCACCCCCTAAGGCCAATCTAGAGGGGGCAATGTTGTGAATGCTGCCATTCATCCTGTTTTGATTTTGCCTTTAATGAGTTATTTTGAGGATGAATCTCTCTCTTTTGCTTTTGCCCTTCAAAATGAGTCTGGCTCCAAATCTGGAAATTCAATTGTTAAGTTTCATGATTCTGCGCAACTCACTTGCCCCACTTATGCTTGTGGAAAGTTATCCCACTGTCTATGTACTGTTTTATGGTAAAATTACACAGTATATATTCCCAATCTTTTCATTTAATAAACTTAAGTTCTATTTGCATTTTTGTCTTTGTGTCTTCACATACTTTGGCGCCTCTCACGCCTAGCCTAGCAGATATTATTCAATTAGGGCCACAAGGTAATCACATAGTCTTCCCTGCTATTCCAACCAAGACTTAGTACAAATTCAATCCTAAGGTTATGATTTCTTGTTATGACTCTGTGCCGCGCCTCAGATCACGACATCCTCAAACATGATTGAGCCAATGCTTCTATTCCTGGGAATAGCCAGTAGAAGGAAAGAAATCTAATTAGCTCAGACCGTTGACCAGCACTACATCTCCATCATGGAAGACTTAAAGAAAGATATTAGCAGTTGATACTACCAAACAGGTTACTCCCTACATGGAAACACCCAGCAGCTACACAAACACACCTATGTTCCAGAAGGTCCACTGCGCTTAGAGATACTGAAGAAATACCATAACTCCCTAATGTCAGGACACCCTGGTTGTACAAAGACTCTCAAAGGGATCCAGAGAACCTACATATGGCCCAGGATGAATCCAGAAATTGAAGGATACTTCAGTGGTTGCAAGACATGTGGACATATCATGCCTAAGCAAGGAAAGCCAGAAGGATTACTACAACCCCTTCAGATTGCAGAAGGCCCCTGGAAGTTAGTTTCCATGGACTATATTGTGGAGCTACCCAATTCAAAAGGATTCAACACCATCCTTGTAATTGTCAATTGCTTCATCAAGATGGCTCACTTCATTTGAACAACAATACCAAAGTAACAGCAAAGGAAACTGCCACCCTATTACAGAACCAAGTATTTATGAACGACAGACTTCCACCAGAAGTGGTCTCAGACAGAGGCCCACAATTAACCTCCAAGTTTTGGGCCCAAATCCTAAAGGACTTAGGAATAAAAGATTTTTGTCTACTATATATCACCCCCAGAACAACGGACATACCAAGAGAGTAAAACAGGTCCTCAATTAGTACTTATAATGCTACGCTAACTTGGAAAAGAATAACTGGATAAAACATCTACCAATGGCTCAGTTTGTTTACAGCAACCAAGACTACAGCTCCACTGGTATGTCCCCCTTCAAAGCCAACTACAGATTCAACCCCACATTGGATGTCCCTCCCACAGAGGAAGCCAACAACCCAGAAGGACAAGATTGAGTCAGCAACATCCACACATGCCAAGAAGAATGTGCCCAGAACCTGAGAATAGCAGTAGAAGTATACATGGACTTTGCTGACAAGAAACAAAGCCCTGGCCCCCCAATTAAAGTAGGAGACCTTGTGTACCTCATCACAAAGAACATTAAGACCACTGCCCCGTGCACTAGTTTGAGCCCCCAACAAACAGGTCCTTACAAGGTCTTACAACACATTGGTACTGTAGCCTACTGACTATAACTGCCCCCCAGATGGAAGATTCACAATGTATTACACTGCTCCCTGTTATCAAAAAAGAAAGGACTTTCTCTCCTGAACCAGATAGTGAAAACAGCTTCCCCACCCATCAAAGTAGGAAGCTTCACAGAACACTAGATCAAAGCCATCCTGGGACACAAACTCTGATACCAAAAGCCTCATTTCCTGGTCAAATAGAAAGGGTATCACAATGAAGAAAATAAGGGAACCAGAATCCAACATGGAGAATGTCGTTACTCTGCTGAAGGAATCTAAGTCTTGGGATAAAGAGACGTTCTCTTCAAGCTCAACTATGGTAGGGGATAATGTCAGGGCCTAGAATGCCCTGGAAAACCAGCTGGTCTTCCTAAAGGCAGAACACCCTACAGCTTGGGAACCCTTACCAATTGTCTCCCAGAGCAAGAAAACCCCCTTTTGATTAAAAAATGGCCCAGGATTTGAGAGGCACACAAGCCTTGAGTCCCTGGATTCAATTCTTTTATCAAATTTGGGCCTCTTAATTATCAGGAAATGGTACATCAGGAGCGCATTTTTTTGATTGCACAATAAGGCGCTCAATTGCTTGTGGGTTCTATAAATAGCTGTGGCACCTTGGAATGCTTCATTTCAAGAAATATTCATGTTATACCAACTAATGAGCATCCAATTCCAGGCTCAAGTGCGCAATTTCTAGTCAAAACTTCAAGTTTAACTGAGAATGATGCCATCAGATCTCTGGTGGCACTAAAGGCCAAAAAATTACCAGTAAGTATAAGTAGTGAGGAGGAGAATCCCTCCTCACTGTTGACATCTTAATCAACCAAGTTTATGTCCAGAAATCATTATCTTATTGCAAGAAGTATCTATTTTTTCTCAAATTTAAATATTCTCTTTGCATCCATTTGGGAATCCACAACTCAATATAAACTTGCCTATCCATACCCTCCTGGCTATACTCCTGCTACCTCAGTCAATCCACCCTGCGCTCTTGATTTGGAGTATTTTTATCCCCATCATCTGGATCTCCCTCCTGGTTGTGCTAAAGAGACCATCTTGCGTGCTATGAAGGAGATTTCTACTGCTCCCTCCTACCCAACATGCCTCCTGCCCAGGACTTCAGTAAGTTGGGGTTTGTCTACATCACAGTATTGAGTCTGGCTGACCAGGTTGTGCCCTACACTGGGAGTTGTCATCCTCTAGCTACTGCAGTCAACTGCCTGGTCTGAATCACGCCTATTGTGTACATGGCCTTACAGGTCTAGCCTGCCTCCCCTGTGGGAGTCCTGTTGGACTCTGGTATGGGCCTTGACACTTTGGTGTGTGTGAAAAGGAAACAAGTGGCTGCTTTTTTATAAAGCAGCCATTGCTTCATATCTGATCCAGCCCTACACATAGTTAATCACATTTGGGAGTTGAAAATAAGATTTATTTATACAATTGAATAAAGTTTAAATTAAATTCTTAGAATGTTAACCTTTTAAAAACACAAAATATCATAATTGAAATTTTCAGTACATTATAAAAAACTTATTAGTATAGGTATAAGATTGAATCAACCAAGATTATTTTTTACTTCACTTTATACTTGTTTGAATTAATAGTACAAATAAATCCCTCACATAATAAATTTATTTATCTCAAATATATAGAATAATATCTCAAACATATAGATTATTTTAGTTTATCTGGCAGATATATTGAAATAAAATTAGTTTAATTAATTTTGGATAACCTTATTATATATTGATGTTCTTAATTTAAATTATTGGTCATTCTTGATGAAATATGGTGTCAAGAGTTTGCATCTTGTGAAGATATTTTTATTGCTTCCTTTATTCATATTAGGTTGATAAGAGATCTGTAGGGTAACATATATTATCTAGAAATTGAAGTTGTGCTATAATAGGCTGGAAGCTTGCCATTGGCCCAAGAGATATAGAATATGGGGTGATCTTCAAAGACAAAAGAACAAGGTACCAGCAGCAGCTACTCTTGTTTCTGATGATTTTTGACAGGAGTTGTTCAACACTCAGATAATTTTTACTGCTAGTAGCGACTCAATAGCAATAACTAATGCAAATAGAGAATTTGTGCTCTCTAATTGCAAGAAGTATATTTATCAGCTTTCTATATATCAGAAGGGTTCTTTATACAGGGTTTTTAAATCCTCTTGCCAGGATTAGCATCTGGTGATTCTAACTCTTACTGACCAGTCTAGCTGTTTTCTAGACTATCAGTTTTAGCACCCAGAGTTAGGCATCCATGCCATGCAGCATCAGGTTAAAATTGATTACTGGGCCTCTTGTATCCTTTATTTTTATTACAGGATTGTGGCAGCATCTTTTCTAAAGTTTATACAACATTAAGTAATTGACTATCTATTTAAATGGGTGCTGGCAGCTTGCATAAAGTGGGTATTTGTCTTTCCAAATAGGGATGATTTCCTGGGATCTTTCCAAAATGCTTGAAGGTTTGGTAGTGGCACATCCTGCAGTAATACTCTGATATTTCTTAGAGTCCTCACTCTTTTCTAGACAAAATAGGCCACTCAGGCGTCTGTTCATCAACCTAGATCAGATTTGAAAGAATAGGCTATTATTGGAACATCTAAATTATCTGAATCTATCAGTAGAGCCAATATATGAATTCTATTAAGATTGATAAACAGTGTGCTGGCAGGATCTTGTCTGCCTACTGAACCAAGAGTGTGATGGGCCAGTTAATTCATAGAGCTAAGAATTCCTGACATATGACATCTAAAAAATTATAATACTTTATTGGAAATTATATAATTTTGGCTATAGCATGTCATTTTTCTTGTCTTTAGTTTTCAAAGTATCCTTATAAATGTCAGAAAACTGGGGATTATTAATTAATATTTCTATCTGGAGAGCTCAGCTATCTAAGTTTGGACATTCAGGAGCCTCAGTATAACCCTGCAAATTTGGCTGAAGATATTAATTCTTCAATATTCATAGATGTGAGAAGTCTGAATTGGCTGTAATTATGGAGTGCTTACAGATGTTTTTCCTGCAATCTGTATTATCAGGTAAAATGTAACATATGTTGCAAAATCTACAATTACTCCCTCTTGGGAAAGTAATTCCCTAAATAATTCCACAATTACTGAATAATTGGGGGCACTTTTATCAGATGCTCATCTTATACGGGGATCAAACATTTTGAATCCTAAAGAGAACACTGCCTGGAAAAGCCTTGTGACTACCATGACATCCATGAACAATATGTGACTTTTCATGATACTATATAATCCTTTATATTGATATCCAATAAATTATCATTATCTTGTTAATTTTTCTCTTAATCTCATTTATTATACTTCACAGAATTATATAATTGACATATATATTTTCTATCAATAGAGATTATAAAGTTTAAAGAAAAACTAATTCTTTTTTAATATAGCTTAGGATGCAACTCTTATTAAATTAAGAATCATATTGATTAGAGATACACTATGTCTAACAGTATCATGAATGATAATTTTCTCATACTATGCCTCAAGACGCTGGACAGGGATTGAAGGCAACCATCAGCATTTAAACTGTCTACATGTAGCATCCTCCATGTTGACAATCCCCCAAAAAAATATTTTTGTATCTTTACCGTATGTTTATTGATTTTTTACCTTAAATAATTGTTCCTAATGTTAAAAGCTAAACTAGATTTTAATTTTCAAGTTTTAAGTAAAATTGTAAAAAATAAAGCCAAAATAAAATTTGGGATTGTCAACATGGAGGATGTTATATGTAGACAGTTTAAATTCTGACAGTTGTCAGATTGAACCCTGGTTGGTCTAGACTGTGAGTTGCCAGCCCAGAAGACCAGGTGCCTGGCCACCTGTTGTTTTTGTTGCTGGAATAAAAAAATAAAATATTTGGATTACATCACTGCCAATGTAAACAGAGTTGTTTTTCCATATAATTCAACCCTTGGGGACCTTGGCAAAATTCAAGTTGAACCAAGAAAAGCCATGAGATTCATGATCTATGTCAATGCTGTGTCTTGAACTGGGACAGTTGGGACCCTGCCTGTAGCGCTCCTGCTCCTTGGAGGTCACCAAGGTATGTCCTGGGTCAAAGCCAGAGACAAAATGGGTTAGGACAACATCCTCAGAGATACTAGTTCTATGAAAAGAACAAACATGAATTATCTGATAACTCCAAAAGGGACTCATCATTGCTCTTAATCACCATTGGTAATTAATAACTTTGAAAAAAAACCTATTTCATAGTATTGCATGGTCTACAGAGCAGTTTCATCATCTAGGAGGCTGTTTGCATGATAAATTTTAGTACAACAACACCCTGGATCTCAGGGTTGTTTTTACTTTTTTACTTATTCCTCAAACATAAGTTTTCTATGAGTAAACAGAATGAAGTTATGCCTCTTCTGATTCTCTTAACTATCTCCAAAATCATTATTGCTAGGTAAGTTCTCTGTCACAAGAAGGGAGAATACAAGATGAGATATTATCTATTAACAGAAGGAAGATCTCTTTGGAAAACTTCTTATTTGCCACTGTTTTGGTGTCCTTTTGACCAGCTACTTCTTCAGGAAGGACATCTTAACGCTTTAGAAAATATCAGTTACTCCAAACTAACCAGACGCGTAACCATCAAGATGCAGATCAATTGTCTAACAAGGATCCTGCTTGCAACCAAAAGACCTCCAAAAGATCCTGCAATTTTCCAGATAGCCTCCTTCTTATAGTGTCTTTTTTCCAATGGTTCCACTTCAGAATGGCTTTTTTAAAAGCATAAGCTATTTTTGATCACTTTATTTTATAATAAAATAAGCTTATATACTTACTTTCTCAAAAGCTTAAAGTATTGGTTCACTTTTTTCTCAATTATAATTTAAGCTTTTGGCTTACAAACAATGATATTTTTAGGAATTTTGAAGAATGTGCCAATTATGGGTGGTGGGTTGCTAAAAAATCCATAAATTATTAGTAAAATAAATGCAC
The DNA here is from genome assembly GCA_014839935.2 of Entomophthora muscae. Classification (NCBI taxonomy): domain Eukaryota; kingdom Fungi; phylum Entomophthoromycota; class Entomophthoromycetes; order Entomophthorales; family Entomophthoraceae; genus Entomophthora; species Entomophthora muscae. The sequence goes on along the minus strand of QTSX02004992.1, from coordinate 369,106 downwards.
TATTATAAGGCTTGGGTTGTTGAGCTACTAATATAATTATGTATGTCTGAATGGTTGAGGTCTGCTGCTGCTTGCCTGCGCGCCCTGTTGCGCTTTCGTGGGGGCGGGGGGGCGCGCCCTTCCTTTCTTTTGGCGCCGGGCGGGCCCCTTCTCAATTTCCTTTTTCCCGGGGCGGGGTGGTTCCCCCGGTCCCGCGGGGGGGGGGCGGGGCGCCCCGGCGGGGGGGCCCCCGGGTCCCGGGGGGTTTTCTTTTTTTTTCTCGGTTGCCTTTCCTCCTGCTTCCCCCGGCTCGCCCTGCCTTCTTCGCTCCTTCCTCTTTTCTCGCCCCCCCCCCCCCTATCAATAAGCAAGTTTTTACCTCAAGCAATTATTGCAACGTTCAAAGGTTCATTGTTTCTGAAGTTCCACTATGATTCAAATAGAAATTAAATTCCCATTTCCCAAAACGCTTGAAGTGCTAACTCTTTTCACACCAAAGTATTAACTAGTTCCTTATTCCAGCACCAAATTTTGATGTCTTTTGGTCTATTATTTTAAAAAATCTTTATTTATTTATTTTATCTTTTTATTTTTTCACTTTATCTTTTTTAATCTCTTTCTCTTAATATTACTCTTTTACTCTTTAATTTATTTCTTTTTTCTAATCTATATCTTGTTCCTAAACCATACTATGTGACTTACCCCTAGGATATCTCTTTCTTCTCTCTGTTGGCCACTATAGATGACTTACACCTAGGACTTCTCTTTATTGTTAGCCATCATAATTATCTTTCACCAGAGCCTTCAGAGGCAAGAATTCATTCTCTAAATGCTACACTCTTCTCTTTGCTCCCCAAGTGGCTAGCTTGTGAGTTTTTAGAGTAGCCAACTACACTTCCTGGGCACCTATATAATACATTGTATTGAATAGCTGCTTTTCTAGACAGGTGCCCCATTGGTGGTGAAAGTTAGCGAAAATTTAAAAGGGGGTAAGGTCCTGGTGCGGGGCGGGGGGTGTGTCCCCCTTTGCCGGTTCCTTGCTCAGGCCCCCTATGCTTGAAAAGTGATAGTAAAACTCTATCTTAAAGCCACCCATAATATATAGGCAGAGAAACTCACATACCCTTTTAGGCAGGAATAACCCAGGTGTATTCACATTCCAGCTGGTATTATGATTTCAGTGCTGCTTCAGCAATCTCTCATCCCAGGGGTCACTGACTGCATTATCCCCCAGTTAGTCTTCTGTAACTGCAATACTGTTGCAGCATTCTCACCTTCTAAGGAAAACCCAGTTGTATTTTCACCCCAGTTGATCTAAGGATTCTTATACTTTCTTGTTATAAACATCCCTGTGTACTATATTTAACCTTCTCAGATACCAAGAGAGGGCTACCCTATTGGCATCCCAAGGAAAATTTTAAACCCAACCACCTTAGTTGAGAAAACCCCCAGCCATCAAATCTGGATAAACAAAACAACAAACATTTAGCTCTCTTAGGCAACTGTTCTATACTTGGAAAACATCTGTCTGCGCCTGAAAAATAGATCCACATGTAGATCATCACACTGTCCTAGTTAATAGATATAAACCATAATAAGAAAATATGTGCTAATACAGATTTGAACCTGCAAGGTCCCAGCTAGCTTTCCTGCCTAAATAGCTTAATAGTTACCAAATTAGCTGAAAACACTGTGAAATGTTTGATTCATAAAGAAGCCCCTAATTATTGTGCCGTTCTTCAGATAAAGCTCCCTATTTCTGACACCCAGAAACCCAGAGAGATGGGGCCCAAGAGGTTTTTCCTGAAAAAGAAGACATGAGACCTCTTATTGAAATTAGATATCTAATATCAAAATTTTGAAATAAATAGTAAATGAGTCTTTGGCTCACTTAATTGATGCCCTAATTTTTTATGGACTTAAAATATCTAAATGCTATCCTATCTAGTCCAGAAATGACATTTAATATTCCAGATGATTTTCCCAAGGACCCTTGGCCCAACTATTTCAGACCCCTTGGCTTACCTTATGGGACATTACACTCCCCATAGTATTCACTTAACCCAGACTATTAGTACTTCACCCTAGAGAATATTTTTCTGTTTGACCTCTTTTTCTAACAAAAAAATCCCAAATTAACTGACCAAAAAGGGGTTCAATACTACCCAACTTCAAGTATCCAACAACAAGTACAACTATCTATCCAGGTACTTGGTCTTTGTGAAATCAGCTCCCACCCCCAAAGCCCAACTGTCTGCCTTTTGGTGCTCTTACTACAGAGACATCTTTAATCAACTACTTGGAATAGTCTACATCTGTAAAGCCCCAGCATATGAGGGATCACTTGGGCCAGGTAGGGTAGCATTCAGGAACCCATCCTCTAGGAAACATACCACCACAATGTATGGCTGTGGAGGGGTTCAAGCCAATAACTAACATGCCAATGGGGACAGAGACCATTCCCATGTGGAATATCTCCCCAAGCAAACAACATCTTTCTAAGAGGGGATTGAATCTACCAAGGAAGAAAGTAGGCTTCCAGGTAGCTGAGCAAGAAGGTCAAAGCCAAGGGATGGAACAAGCTGGGTGTCAGAGCCTTGTTGTTGTTCATAAACATACATGGTTTCTCTGTAATAGGAGGGACTGGGGACAAGGGTGTGGTATTGTACCAGACGCCTGGTATCACTTGGCACCATGACTTATCAAGATACTGAGGAGGAGTAGAGGAAACAAAATCTGCTCTATTTCTTAGCAATACAATGGCTGTAAAGGCCTGCACCAGGAGCAACCACACCAATCATTTATACCCAAACGGCTCATATTGGGAGAATTTGGGTAATATCATGGCTATTGGAGTGAGATAAAAGCAGGAGCAAGTAAATGTCAAGTTGGGTTTAGGAAAAGACTTTATTAACTGAACAATAATAAAGAAAGGTTATACCAGGGTTATATAGACTCTGAGGAAGATTGTTGTTGGGAAATAAGGGGATAAGATGGGAGTTGTGGAGTTTGAGGTGGCCTTTGCCAAGAAAATAAACCAAGTTATTTTTAACTAAAAAATAAAATCATTAATGGCTGTTTGAGTAGCCCCTGTTATTTCCCCAAGGCTGTTGCCAACCCTTGGGGATTATTACCACTGGCCCCACATATTATGGGGCCAGGGCTGGGGCCACCCAAGCCAATGGAACATGGAAAGGCAGGGAGTATGATGCTTTGACCCCCCAGTTTGGGTGTAACATTATCTAACATTGTTTTGCAATTTCAAAATAAAACTACAGCCTCTTATTGGCTGTGTAACCCACAAGGTAATTCCTGGTTCAAATTTGAACTAACTCTAATTTTCTTTAGGTGGTTGTCAACTCCAAGAAACATTTTGGGTTTGATTCCTGTCCCTAACAGAAGGGATTGACAAAAAAATGATGAAAATCAATTAATTCAGGTAATTATGAACATATACTACCTACTAATATTTTCTTTTTAGGGATAAAATTAATAATAGAAGTATCAACAGATCCCAGGCCATAATTACTGACTTCAGGGGTGTCAATAAACATTAATTTGATGTTTCTGGAATAGCAGGTTGATAAACTAGAATCTGGTGAGAGCCATGACAATGCAGTAAATTTTCATTACCCAACAGGCGGCCATGGTGTGCATGTGTCAGGAATGAAGTATGGAAATAAGATTCCATGAGCCACCAGAACTTCAAACCATTGACTACTCCAATTATCTTATCATTCATCCAAGAAGATCCAGAAAGAGACAAGACAAGATAATTCAAAAGACAAGGACAGGATTGAAGAGCCATAAGGTTTATTGAAGCACCATAAGGAGAATGATGGATAAGGGTCAAGAGAAAGGGTAAGGTAATTTATACTCATCAATTCTTGAATTAGAGGAACCAAGGATGCTACAAGAGGGATATAGCATTTCAAAGGTATATTGGAGCATGTAACAGTGGTTTAAAAGTGGCACCAATAGATTTCTCTTGGTCTCAGCTTTCAGAAATGCCTTTGAATTTTGAGATTGGTTCTCTAGCTGCAGATTTATGATTTTTTGAGGATCAGCAATTATGTGCAAGAAGACAGATAATTTGAAAGGTATTTGGACTGCAAAAGCACTCGGAAATGTTGCAATAGAATTAAGTTAATATAAAAACCTACTTTAAATTGAGTTTGAACATGATAAAATCAAGTAAATTGATATAAAATGTTGTTAGGATTCTGAGTCCTGAGAGAATGTTATAGAATTCAAAGTTTTCAGTGAAGTAAAAGAGTATTTAGTGTACAGAGGTGTAGGCTGCAAGAGACATGGTGAATCTAGCGGACACTAATGGGGGCCAGGAGGACATTCTGAAAGAGACTAGTTGTGGTTGCTCTTTGTAGAAAATGTCTTTGGTGGTACTGGGCATGGGTCCAGTCTGATTATAGACTGACTGATGGCTAAAATCCCAAGGCAAGCTGTGAGTACAGCTGAGAAGTTGAGACAATTCATTTTCTTTTTGGGGGGTGAATAAGGCTTAGTAGCCTGTACCTGTTGTTGTAAGGTAAGTGTGATTTATGTTATCTTTGTTGAGGGGATGTTTCTCCCAACAATAGCACAACCTATGACTATAGAGAGTGTTGTTTATAGTTTATAAAAAAATAAAAGTTATGTAAATGGGGGGAACACTGGACTGGGGATCCCAAGAGTCTATACTGTGATTGCGGAAGTTTGGCTCTGGGTTGGGACCTGCATGGTCCCCCATTTGTTTATTGATCACTGGTTCTCCCTTTTATTATTATTGTTTTGGCCTGGGGTCCCTGCTCCAATTGGCTCCCCTGGGACCCCAGCTGTGATTGGCCAAATCTCTGGGATCTGTCAGGAATGACAATTTGGATGCTCCTGAATCCCAAAATACAGAAAAAGAGTCAAACCCTGGACAAAACCCTTTGCAGACCTCCAAACCCATAGGCTGGGAACCCAATGTTCCACTACCAATTGACAAAGTTGTTGCCAACCCAGACAGGACCCAAACCTTTAACTGTCATGCAGGATTCTGCAAGAAAACCACCAGTGCAAGATGCCAGGAATTCCCCCAAGGTGCCAATACCTGACACCAGCAGTTTGCTTGGTGAAATGGGCAATTTTCCCAATGAAAGTTATTCCAAACTTCCCCAAAGCCCATGAAGAGGCACTGAACCTGAAGAGGCACCCAATACCCAAATTAACAAACAGAAGGATTCACAGTCTTCTCATCTTAAGCAGCCAGTGGCAAACCGCCAGTGCTAAGCGCCACACTGCCATCTAAGACCCCTGATGCCAAACTGCCCAAGCTCAGAGAACCTGACCAGGAAATGGAGCCTGGCAATGTGGTTAAATACCTGCCAGGCTGAGATCAATCCCTATTGTCAATTTTAAAATAAAGGTTATGAGATATTAGTTTCTCCAATTATTGCTGTATTTTATTCTTGTCATCTGCCAGTTAACTTGAAGATCATCTGACCCTTCTGCTAAACCTCCAGCTATGTACTGTTTTTCAGGTGCTCCATTTGGTCCTGTTCTATTTCACAGAGTACCCTTAAAGCCTGAGTATAAGGACTACACCACCAGCAACATACTAGCCTGGGATCCCTTGGCCAGAACTACAGAGTTAATCAGATATGTCATGGCCTGGGTGACTCCCAGGGGAACCTTTGGTTGAGGGGAAGGGTCAAGCCTGGAAGGCCCAGTAAGTGACAGGGGCCATATGCATCACATAATTGGCAGCAGTAGCCCAAGGACGCCACACTCCCATGTGGGGTATCACTTGCTCAGTGAGCCCCAGCATGGTCAAATAGGCAAATCCAAGCTTACTGTAGTCATATGATGAAGCAGAAGGAATGAGAGGAAGTTCTCCTGTGGTGGGGCTCATGGTCAGGCTTGGCTGGGAAAGTTGTTGGAGCAGAGGAACACCAGGAAAGGAGGGGTGCAGTGTGGAAGCAGGAATTATTTCTTGGTCCAGCACTCTAGGAGATGGGGTAAAGGCTGGCAGTGGTTGGTTGGAGGCAGCTAGAAGTTGCTCTGTTTCCCAGCGCTGGCATTGGTACTGGAGGTACTCTCTGTTTGAAAGCACCAGCAGTATAAAATTTGTAATAATGTAATAAACCCCTGCAAAGTATAAATGCTCAGTGTGCATTAACCAACAAAGTTTATTAGATGAAGATGTCAACAAAGAAAGGGGATGCCAGTGTTCCCAGCTATATCCTGCTGGGAAACTGCAATTTGACTTACTGGCAACTTCTTATTGGTTGTCAATGGGCTATTCTCAAGCTGGGCCCCATTGGTGACTCCTGATTTGTCAGTTAGATGGATCCTTTCATTATTTTTGCCCTGGGGAAGCTGGTAGGGGGATTTTGGTCCATTTGGCAACCCAAGTCCCCAATTCTGGGTTTCAGAGGGTGTGGGCCAATTAAAAAATTTTTTGCTTGGCTTTAGGACGGTTTCCAATTGCCCCCAGGCTTGGCCTTGACCAGGGTTTGATTCCCCACTTGGAATTAAAGTTCCCTTTGGGTAAATCTGCGTAATCAATGATGCAATTGATTGGTCGTGTGATTGCTCAATTGCAGGCGTTGAACCTATGTAACATAGGGTTTTGTCTGGCCCATTCTGGGCCCTGACATCATCCCCCACCATAGTTGAGCTCTTACAGCTTAACTCTGGATGCCTGGTCTTGTACGTAGTCAGGAGGACACTAGCATTGGCAAGGTTATCTTCAGGTTTCCAGGTATTCTCTTTGGGTGGGTAACCTTTCCATTTGATCAAGTAGTGTAGTTGTCAATATCTCATCTTGTGGTCTAGAATCTGTTCAACCTCATGCTCTAGAAAGCTTCCTACTTTGAGCGGGGGAGGGGCAGTGAAAACAACTTGATGAGGGTGTGAGGTACCTTTCTTCTTGGACAATAGTGATTGGTGAAAGACGTCATGGATCTTCCAGTTAGACAGGAGCTCTAATCTGTAAGCTACTTCTCCTATGTGTTGCAGAACTTTGTATGGTCCTGTTTTCCTAGGGCTGAGGCTTGCACATGGCGCTGTAGTCTTGATATTCCTGGTGCTGAGGTAAACCATGTCCCCAACTTCTATCAATGGTCCAGGGCTTCTCCTCTTGTTGGCAAAGTCTTTGTAGGTCTGTACAGCTTGCTTCAGGTTTTGGGCACACTCTTCTTGGGTGGTATGGATGGTAGCCACCCAATCTCGTCCCTTGGGGTTGCTGGACTCTTCTGTGGGAAGGTGGTCCCAAGTAGGGTCAAATCCGTAGTTGGCCTTGAATGGAGACATTCCTGTAGAACTGTGGTCTTGATTATTGTATGCAAATTGCGCCATGGGTAAGTGTTTGGTCCAGTTGTCTTGTTCTGCATTAACGTAGCATTGGAGGTACTGTTCCAATACTTGGTTAACTCTTTCAGTTTGTCTGTTGCTTTGGGGGTGGTACGCTGTGGATAGTGATCTCTTGATTCCCAGGTCTTGTAAGATTTGGGCCCAGAACTTGGATGTAAACTGGGGGCCACGGTCAGAGATAACTTCCTTGGGTAAGCCATGATTCATGAAAATGTGGTCCCTAAAGAGGGTGGTGGTCTCCTTGGCTGTCACGTGAGTGGTGGTAGGAATAAAGTAACCCATCTTTGTGAATCTGTCAACAATCACAAGTATGGCGTTGTAGCCTTTTGACTCTGGGAGCTCTACTATATAGTCCATAGATACTGACTTCCAAGGGCCTACTGCAATTTGGAGGGGTTGGAGCAAGCCTTCAGGTTTTCCTTGCTTGGGTTTAGAGCAGCCACATGTTTCACAACCATTAATGTATGTCTCTATCTCCAGCTTCATTCTTGGCCACATGTACGCTCTTTGGATACCCTTTAAGGTCTTGGTGCGGCCCAGGTGTCCAGCCATGGGGGAGTCGTGGTACTCCTTCAGAATCTCCAATCTCAGTGAACCTTCAGGTATGTAGGTTTGTCCATTTAGTTTTAGGAATCTTCCGTGTAGTGAATAACCTGCTCTGTAATATTTGCTGTCAATGTTCTCAGCTAAGTCTTTCATGACAGTAATACAGTGCTTGTCCAGGGTCTGAGCATGTTGGATTTCTTCTTTCCTACTAGCCAGGCCTAGGAATAAGAGCATGGGTTCCAGCATGTGTGGAGATAATAGTGATTGGGTGTTGAACTCCTCTATCTCTTTGGAACTGGGGAAGAAATCAGCTCTTTGACTCAAGGCGTTGGGTACAATGTTTATCTTCCCAGGCTTGTAATTGATCTTCAGGTTGTAGTTGGCTAGGAATAGTGCCCATCTGGCCTGACGTTGGTTGAGTTGTTGTGGTTTGAAGAAGTAAGTCAGATTCTTGTGGTCTGTCATGATTTTCACTGGGTGGGCAGCGTCACAAAGGTATCTTCTCCAATGTTTCAGGGATTGGATAATTGCCAGCATCTCTTTGTCGTATATTGGGTAGTTCAGTTCTGGTGCAGTGAACTTCCTGGAGTAGTAAGCTACAGGGTGAAGCTTACTATCATGCCCCTCCTGAAGCAACACCCCCCAAGGCAAAGTCTGAGGCATCAGTTTCTACCACAAAGGGTTTAGCGTAGTTGGGCATAGCAAGGACCGGTGCAGAAACAAAGGCTTCCTTGAGTGTATTGAAGGCTGTGCGTGCTGTATTGTCCCACACAAAGGCGTGCTTTTTGGAGGTCAGGCGGGTCAAAGGAAGGCAGATGGAAGAAAAATTTTGGACAAATTCTCTGCAAAAGTTTGCCAGACCCAAGAAGCTCTGTACTTCCTTACAGTTAGTGGGCTCTGGCCATGATGTGACAGCCTCAATTTTGTCTGGTGACATGGCAAAACCTCCTTTCAGGACATGGTAGCCAAGGAATTCTACTTTGTCTTGAAAGAATTCACACTTGGGTAGCTTTACAAATAATCCATGATCCTGGAGTCTCTGCATTACCATTTGTAGGTGTTTTGTGTGTTCCTTGGGAGTTTGGCTATAGATGAGGATGTTGTCTAGGTAGGCTACACAGCACTGGTCCTTGAGATCACCAAGCACTACGTCTACCATGGTTTGGAAGGTGCTGGGAGCATTGCAGAGGCCAAATGGCATAACCAAGTATTCAAATAGCCCTTGTCTTGTTTTGAAAGCCGTTTTCCATTTGTCTCCAGGCTTGATATGTATCTGATTGAAGGCGTCCCTTAAGTCAACTTTGGAAAAGATGTTTGCTCCAGAGAGCTGATCTGAAAGGTCTTCAGCGTTTGGAACAGGATAGCGGTTCTTTACAGTAATCTTGTTGAGATTTTGGTAGTTTACACAAGGCCTCAATTCTCTGCCCTTTTTCTTGACAAACAGCAGGGGAGACAAACAAGGGGATTTGGATACACGGATGTAGCCTTTCTTCAACATGGTGTCTAGGTATTCCCTGAGAGCCCCCTGCTCTTTCATGTTGCATCCATATACAGGGCCATGTTTGGGCTGGGTTCCAGGGATCAAGTCAATAGCATGGTCAAACCTGGTGTGCTTGGGGAGAGCTGTGGCCATGGTCTCAGAGAACACTGATTTCCATCTCTCTAAGCAGGCAGGTATTTCTCCTTTGCAAGGCGCCACCACCATGCTGTTCAATAGGGGAGATGTTTGGGTGGTCACATAGGGTAGCTTCCAGGTTGTACCTGCATGTACAAATTGCACCTGTTGGCTGGCATAGTCAATATTAAACTCATGCTCTACCCACCAATCAAACCCCAACACCACAGGTTGGGGCAACTTGTCCATTACCAAGAATTTGACCTTGATCTGGGCAAGACCCAGCTTCATAATAACACTTCCTTTACTCTCAAAGGAGGTGTCAGTAGACTTATTTCCTAGGGTGACCAGGGTGGGTTTATCTTCCAATTCTAGTCCCAATTTTTCAGCTAAGCCTTGTTCAATATAATTGTGGGTGGCTCCACTGTCCATGAGAGCTGGTATCTTCAACTCCTGGTCTGAATACAACAAGGTGGCTTGGATAATAGGGTAAGACTGAGAAGAGCTGTTTATTGCAGAAATAGTGGGGTTCTGGGCAGTGGAGCTTCTTGTAGGGCAGTCTTTGGACAGGTGGCCATTCTGATGGCAGTAGAAACATAAGCCTGCTTGTACATGGCGCTGGTATTCTTCTGGGGCCATGTTCAGGCAAGGGCGTGCAGCAGTTTGGTTTCCTTGTGGCTGGTAGTTTCTAGGGGGGCCCCATACTGTTGGGGCTGGCTGAAATCCATCCTGCAGGCAATGGCTAGGAGTTTGTCCTTGGGGAGGTTGCAGCAGTGATGGCGCATCAGGTTGGTGTGGTGGTTATTCAGGCCATTTCTGAAGTGCAGGCCAGAGATGTTGTCAGGTACTTCAGCAGCTGCAGCAAGTCTCAAGAATCTCTGGATGTAAGCTTCCAGGTCATCTCTACCTTGGCTCAGGCAAAGAAGGCCCATATATGCTTGTACTTTTGCTCCTGCGGGGGTGGTGGCACTATTCATACGTTCCAGGAAGGCCTCATACAACAAGATCAAGTTGGGGTCCTCCTCCAGCAAGTTGAGGAAAACCTCTCTGGCGTCATCTTTCAACTGTGCTGCCACCATCATCACCTTTTGGGTGTTGTCACAATAGTTCTCAGGGTGGGCCCTGAACAGGGCGTTAATCATGACCATGCCTTTCTTGAAGCTGGCTAGGTCCATCTTGGGTAAGTCAGGGAAACTGGTGGGTGCGTAGGCGTTCTGGTTTGAGGTAGATATGTTGACGTTCTGTACTTGTGCAGTACTTGGGTGGGATTCAGGTCTAGGTTTGTTGTGAGCAATTGTGCAGTGGGTGCAAAACTGGTAGGTGTAGTAAGCTGCAATCATAAAAACAAACATACAAAGTGCCCCTATTATCAATTGAATATAGGGGCTCAGGCTTACAAGTTTGGATAAGGTTGACATACTGTCATGGCCTGGGTGACTCCCAGGGGAACCTTTGGTCAAGGGGAAGGGTTGAGCCTGGAAGGCCCAGTAAATGACGGGGGCCATCCACATCACATAATTGGCAGCAGTAGCCCAAGGACGCCACACTCCCATGTGGGGTATCACTTGCTCAGTGAGCCCCAGCATGGTCAAATAGGCAAATCCAAGCTTACTGTAGTCATATGATGAAGCAGAAGGAATGAGAGGAAGTTCTCCTGTGGCGGCGCTCATGGTCAGGCTTGGCTGGGCAAGTTGTTGGAGCAGAGGAACACCAGGAAAGGAGGGGCGCGGTGTGGAAGCAGGAATTATTTCTTGGTCCAGCACTCTAGGAGATGGGGTAAAGGCTGGCGGTGGTTGGTTGGAGGCAGCTAGAAGTTGCTCTGTTTCCCAGCGCTGGCGTTGGTACTGGAGGTACTCTCTGTTTGAAAGCACCAGCAGTATAAAATTTGTAATAATGTAATAAACCCCTGCAAAGTATAAATGCTCAGTGTGCATTAACCAACAAAGTTTATTAGATGAAGATGTCAACAAAGAAAGGGGATGCCAGTGTTCCCAGCTATATCCTGCTGGGAAACTGCAATTGGACTTACTGGCAACTTCTTATTGGTTGTCAATGGGCTATTCTCAAGCTGGGCCCCATTGGTGACTCCTGATTTGTCAGTTAGATGGATCCTTTCATTATTTTTGCCCTGGGGAAGCTGGTAGGGGGATTTTGGTCCATTTGGCAACCCAAGTCCCCAATTCTGGGTTTCAGAGGGTGTGGGCCAATTAAAATCTTTTTTGCTTGGCTTTAGGACAGTTTCCAATTGCCCCCAGGCTTGGCCTTGACCAGGGTTCAATTCCCCACTTGGAATTAAAGTTTCCTTTGGGTAAATCTGCGTAATCAATGATGCAATCAATTGGTTGCGCAATTGCTCAATTGCAGGCGTTGAACCTATGTAACATAGGGTTTTGTCTGGCCCATTCTGGGCCCTGACAAGATACAACCAAAAAGGTCCTTGATATTTTACCAAACCCTGCCTGTTCAGAGATAAATATAACTTCCTTCCTGCCTACCAATTAGACATGGAACCACCTGTCACCCCCAAACCAATTCCTGCTTCCGCCACCGAGCTCCCACAGGACCATACCAATAAGCTTTTTGGGATTGTATATATTACTCTCACAGGAGTAATAGATACTATTGTCCCCACTGCCGGTCTGTGGTTGTGGGTGGGCAAGTCAATGTCCTACCTCATTAAGTTAGCACCAATCCTTTGGTGGGCTCTGCTCACCCAGTCCGCAACCTGCCAGTTCCCAAACGCTAGCGAGCCGGGCAATCAGGGTTGATTCCCTAAAAGACCAGTGGGGGGCAGTGACTTTTGGGTGCTTGAGTTGTGAGTGCCTGGCAAGTGGAGGTGGTGGAATGTGACAGTATTTAACAAGATGCTATACCTTTTAAGTTTCAACTTTTCCTTTGAATTAAATGTTGCAGTTTCTTGCATTTTTGGTAACTGTTGCTGGTATTGTTGATCAACTGGGATATTGTTCTGTTTTACTCTCCATATTGGGAGTAAGGTTACTGGTGGTCCCCTATCAACCTCTATATCAGAAATATTCCTGGCAGTGGCAGTTATTATCAGTGCTTGCACTGTAAGAGCCCTGTAGGCTGTGACTAGACATGATTCATCATCTTTTTTTAAAAAAAACTGCAACTCAGTGTGACTCTGATAGGTGGATGAAGCCCTTGTCAAGGTTAAAGTCAATGTAATCATCTAGAGCTGTAGATTTTATGGGAGAAAGTCTGTAAAGAGGTGCTGCCTTGAGCATAGCTTTACATAGATCAATGACATGCTTTATGTTGCCTTCAGGCAAGAAATCTGGGATTTCTTCCTTTAATGCATGTTTGTACTCTTTGAGTAGATGTTTGAGCACAGATAGATATGACTTGCTTGTGAGTGAGCTGTTGGCACTAGTGTTGCAATCAATATCAGCACATTAGTTGCTATATATCTCACAATACAACGGGGCACTCATCAAGTTGCCTCATGATAGACCTGACATCATGATCTCACTTGACCCCACCAGATTAGTGGGTCCTTATACTTCCTTATAAGGAGATAGGTCAGTTACTATAACAATCCCAATAACCCCTATGCAGAACACTATCAATTCATATCACCCCTTAGTGGCCCAGTGACTTTCTCACATGGTCAAAGATGGTCTGTTTCTAATCAAACAAAGATCATCATATTTTAATTCCTATTTCTATTCTCTCTTGGCCTGTTTTCTTCCTCCAATCTCTCAAGTACTGAACTATAATTAGTCCAGCTGCAAAATTACCTGGATGAGAAAGCATACTTCACTTTTAACTATCTAGGTGCTTGGTTTACTCTGCTGACTTAAGTAAATTTGAGAATAAGTGCATCCAAGGTACACTTAAAGCATGTAAATGCTCTATCCAGAAAGGTTTATAGAAGATTTCAAGTATGGGATCATGACAAATCAAAGGATCAGGTACAGGATGCCTTGGTTGAAAAGTGGTGCAAAATTTGTTTGGTACAAGCATAGCTTTTAGCTTGAAAAAACCTTTACTAATATTATATTTGATAAAAACCTATGTTTAAAAAAGATATATGACATGCGTCTTACAACGTTTGATGAGGGCTTTCTGATGATACTTAGAAATATAGAAAAGGAGCTGCAACTCAGGGAAAATAATAAGAGCAAGCAAAGCAGGTGTTACAAGACACCAAAGTGAGATTTAATGAAATTAAAGCCCAGAGATACCTGCAAGTCAATTGTAACATAGGATAGCTTCAACCATTTAAGTATGGACTTTCAAAAAGGAAAGGTTTTCAAAAAAATGGTCTTTAAGCTTGCCATACCATAGATTAGTCATTTATCTTTTGGAAAACAGCCAGCCAAAGGTTTTTTGATGTCTATGATGATTCGGGGGTTGCTTCTACCTTTTCAAACTCCTGAGAGGAAGCGACCTCGTCGTGAGTAATCACATCAGAGCCCGCCGAGGGCTCTTCGGCAGCGACAGCAGCGTACGAGGGGGCGGCGTGGGATTCAGCATCCTTTTCTTTAGTAGCCTCGGGGGCAGAGTCTTGAACAACCTGAGAATACGAAGGAGTTGCGTCGGAGGACTCAGCGTGCTTTTCTTCTGATGGCTCAGGAGATTCGGCAACTACCTCAGCGTAGGAAGATGTAGGGGTTCCAGACTCGATGTGAGCAATTTCGGGAGTCTTTTGAGAATCCTCCTGGACAAGAGGGGGAAAATCAGCTTCGTTTGGGATGTCGGCTTCACCTTTAGCGGAAGATGAATCAAAAGTGGTGACAATAAATCCCTCTCCTTTCTTGATAGGCTTTGTTGAGACAAGAGTTAAGACATAATCTCCACTTCTAAACTCGACTTGACAGTTGGCCTCAGCTAATCCACCATTCAAGTATGCTGTCAAGGGATAGAATCCACAACCGGTGAAGGGGCCAGGGACGACATAACGGATAGGCTCATCGGTTTTAGGGCTAGCAATAACTAAAGGGTCTTCGGGGGCATTGACTACTGCAAAGCAAGCCCGAGAGAACTTGCTGATAGTTGCTTTGTAGTAGTCGAGAGTAATAACTTGGATGGTTTTAGAAAAATAATTAGAGGTGAGTACCTTGGTCGGCATCTTCAGTCCTGTGGCGTAAATAATCCTGGATAAGTTCCACCTCAGTGGCACAGGACTGCTCGTCAGGAGTGAAATCCACGGCAATGTAGCGCTCAGTGTGTAGGATAGGAGTATAGTTCTCTGTCTCAGGGTTGACAACATTGCCAGACTCATGTTGATGGAAAGCCTTGGAAAGAGTTCTTCCCAGCATGGACGCAAGCATTTTGCCGCTATCTTTAAAATGAGTCACGAGTTCCAAGCTTCCTTTGGTGGGAGCCTCAGCTGGGAACTCATTCACAGCAGTCTCATGACAGGACTCGGAGCAGTATTCACGCTCCAAGAAGGAATGCTTAATAGGAGCATTGGTCTTTTTAAAACAAACACTACAGAACCCTTTTCCCTGTACTATTAGTATAGTTATGAAAAAGGTACAATACTTCAAGCGTGGGAACTAAAGTGGAAGCAATAGGCTTCTCAGTATAAATCACTTCACCAGCTTCAAAATCTTTTGTGGCAATTGCATAAAACTTCTTAACTCCTTCAACAGCAGCTGATTCAGGTTGCTTTGGATCTTCGACCAGCTTGACATTCTTCTCTGGTGCTGGAAATTTATCATAAAATTCCATGAATTCCTCACGCTTAGTTTTAAGCTAAAGGCTTAATAAAAATCATAAGGAAATCTTACTTCAAGAGAGAACAAAGCAAGCACGATTTCATTAACAGGCTTAGGAACAATGTTCTCAAGCATGAGAATCACTTCAACGGGGTTGGGGCAAAAAGCTATAGCCCGGAATAACTCTGTGGCAGCTGCTTCAAAGTATTCAGGACCTAAACCATTAGATAAGATAAAAGGCAAAGATACCTTCTTTGATCAACATCTCACCCTTGGTCAGCTGGCTGAAAAAGAACTGTTCAAACTCAGCAGGCTTAGGAGCAGGTTCATCTTTGACTTTTTTGTAAATGGCGGCCAGTTTCTTGGCTGATTCGGCAACCATCTCGTCATGAGTTTTCTCATCCTCATCCTTAGCTATGGATTTCTGGGCGTTTTTCTTCTTCTCTGGTAAGATTAATACGTGCAAGCAGGTTGATTATCAGAAATAAAAAACTTACTCAGCTCCTTGCGGAACTTGCTGTCGTTTCTACGCTTGTGGTCGAAATAAAAGGCATAACCCAGGCCTGTGATGGCCGAAAGACACACCACAGAAATGAAAATATTCTTGTAGTTGATTTCCATTCTAACCTTACACAAGTCAAGAAGATCTAACCAAATCGACTTGATTCCAGGTCTTGGGGCGTGCCTGGAGCGTATCCGAAAATTTTGCCTACAATTTCGACGGTCAAAAGGTGGAGCAGATAAGGTTTCATTGGCTCGAGGCGTGCCTATTTTAACTATATCTTTTGGGCTTCCTATTGGTAGTTGATAATTACAAATGATTCTGCCCAAAACATTAACTGAGTGATATGTGACATTTAATATTGGCTGCTGAAATAATTTATTTATGGAAGTTCATTCCACAAGTTCAGGATTTTACCACGTATATCCAATTTGTCGCTATACCATTCAGATCAACCAATATTGAATGCGTATTAAATCACTCAATTAATTAAGTCCAAGTTCCAGATAGTCAGCAGCTGTTAGTTCATCATGTGATTAAATACGATTTGATGCAACTCAAGCTTTGAACAAAACCCCAAATATGTTCACCAAAATAACCAAAATCCTTGTTTCATGCTTTTTCTGGAAACCCGAGATGAATTAAGTAAAAGGAGATCTAATCAATTTAAACATGTGTTGATTAAGTAGTCTTTTCTATATAAATAAATGGTTATACCAAACATTTAAGTACACATATAATTGCTTTCACTTATGTCCAGGTGTAGGGCATGTATCTATATAACTCTTGATAAAGACAATCTTAAATCCAACCCTAAACAACCCATGATACTGTAGAACTAGAACCAGTTTGACAAAATGCGGGATTGTCAAAACCTCGGACCAAATTTCAAAGCAAAAACGTGAGCAACTCAGCGAGTTAAAAATATAATATTTAATAAAACCAACCATTTAATGTGACATTTTTTGATTTATTTAAATATGCAACTTCTGAATCTCCAATGCAAATAGATCAACTAATGTATGTCAAACCTGATCAAGCAAATGAGGGATGCATTCAGGCTGCAGCAGATCTGAGACATTGGCTGCTTTATAATAAATCAGCCATCCATCTCAGATCCAGATTTAGAGCCTTACTAAGTTAACTGGATATAGGGCTGCAGTGGATCTGAGACATTGGCTGCTTTATAAAAAAAGCTGTCATTCATTTCAGAGCAGGAAACAATTCCAGAAAATTGCATCCAGTATTATTCTCTTATAATTGTTTCCTTCCCATGCTACTGGTGGCAGATTGTTTTTGTCAGGGAACCAACCCTGAGCTGCTGGCTTGCTAGTGTCTTGGAACTGGTGGGTTGTGGACTGGGTGGGCAGAGCCCACCAGAGGATTGGTGCTACCTTAATGAGGTAGGACATTGACTTGCCCACTCATGACCACAGGCCTCAGCTGGGACAATAGTGTCTATTACTCCCGTGAGAGGAATTTATACAATCCTAAAAGCTTGTTGGTATGGTCTAGGGGGAACTCGGCAGCGGAGGCAGGCATTGGTTTGGGGGTGATGGGTGGTTCCATGTCTAATTAGTAGGAAGGAAAGAAGTTGTATTTATCTCTGAACAGGCAAGGCTTGGTAACGTACCAAGGGCCTTCTCAGTTGTATCTGGTTAACTCTGTAGATCTGGCTAAGGAATTCCAGGCAATATGTTGTCAGCAGTGTAGTCCTTGTACTTGGGCTTCAAGAGGTATTCTGTGAAATGGACAGGACCAAATGGAGCACCTGATGGACAGTAAATAGCTGGCAGTTTGACAGAAGGGTCAGACAATCTTTGAGTTAACTGGTAGATGACTAGGATAAAATATGGCAACAATTAGGGAAACCAATATCTCATAACCTTTATTTAAAAATTATGATGAGGGTTGATCTTGGCTTGGCAAGTACTTATACCGTGCTGCCAGGCCTCATCTTCTGATTGAGTTTCCTGAGCTTGGGCAGGTTGGTGTTGGGGGTCTTAGATGGTGGGGTGGTGTTTGGCACTGGCAGATTGCCATTGGCTACCTCTGGATAATAAGACTTCAACCCCTTTTGTTTGAAAATTCAGGTATTGGCAGTGGACAGGTGTTTAGGTTCAGTGCACTTCCTGGACTTTGGGAAAATTTGGGGCAACTCTCATTGGTCAACCCGCTTATTTCACTGAGAAAACTACCAGTGTCAAGTGCTGGCACCTCAGGAAAACTCCCGGCATCAGGTACTGGCAGTTTGCTTGCAAGAACTGTGATATAGTTGAGTATTTGGATCCCAGTGGGTTTACTTTATCTTTATCAATCAGTTGTGGGCTGTCAAGTTCCCACTCTTTGGAACTGGTGGTTTCCAAAGGGGTTTGTTCAGGGTTTGACCCTGGCTGTCAGGATATCAAGAGTACTGTGGGTGTCAGGGATCCACTCTTTGGGAAGCTTTTCCCCAATTGAATGGAGAAGAGCTTCCAAGTTGAATTTGATCAGAGTGGAACCTACTGGAATTCCTATCATTAGCATGTGTAAAAGGTGACCAAATAGACAAAATCTTCCCAAGAAGGGAGTGAAGTGGTTTAGAAGATAATAGACACTGGTGTACCCTAAGACTAACCAGGGGGCCTTGAGGTAGATGATTGGGGGGAATCAAGCTGTTTCAACATAAGGGGCATGTCTTTGACGCGGACCAAAACGATACCAAATTGAGTCTTCAGATTTGTCAGTAGGAGTTGGTTCAGGGTTTTTGAAGTTAACATTTGCTTACCCATAATTGATTAACACACACAAAGTCCATAAAAGGAAGATAAACTTCATGTTGTTGGTGGAAACCCTTTAAAATCTACTAATCAGGTGTTTAGAATTGAGAATATAGATTTATTGGTTTGATAGAAATAAAGAAATTGTTGGAGCAATTTAGATGGGAGGAATGTGTCAGTTTAAATACTGAATTCAAGTGAGAAAGGAAACATTGTGGTTACCAGGTGGATCTGCAAGAGTGATTTGAGAAGTATTGCCTTGCAGGACTGCAGCAGGCTGCAGCCTGCAATGCAAAAAGAGGAAGGTTGGGATATTGCATTGCAGAATTGTACCTTGTTTTGGTTTGGAATGGAATCTGGGGTTAGATGTGAGATACTTCTCTGGCTTGGTTGGTTTGTTGACTTTGATTGGCTTCCTAAGTCTCTGACTAATTGATTTGGATGATTTCTGAATTTATTTTCCAGTTGATTGGTTGTTTTATATTGACTGGATTTAAATTTATATGCTGAATTGATACTTCTGTCATTGTTATGGGTGTCTGGAGCCTTGAATTGAATTTAAAATAGATTTTATATTTTGATCTATGATTTTACGCTTGCTTTTGATTTTGCGTTTGAAATTGCTTAATACACATTCATTAATCAATTCTGAATGTATTTTTGAATTGATCTCATTAGCAGATTTGGCTTTGTTCTTGGTTTCTATTTTAGCATTTATAAATGCTATTTCTGGTTTCTCCATCTTATTAACACAATTTAATTCTGATTTGTGATTTGTGTTAGGGATGGAGTCCCTTACAGTGAGGCTCCAGTAGGTGAGGGAGGAGCCAAAGCAGGTACTGGCATGGCCCACCAGATGATGGGACCTAACTTTACCAGGTAGGAAAGGGCCTTCCCAGCCACAGCCCAAGGCCTGGCTGCTGGCAAGGCAGAGTCAATCAATCCTGTGAGCGCCAGGTAAAGCACCCCCAGGAATTGACTGTTCTGGCCAGTGGCGTCAGAGGTGGGTGGGATTGAGATGGTCGGTTTAGGTGTCAGGGGTGGCTCCATGGGGACCAGGTAGGCAGCAGGATTGTTGTACTTCCCTTTGAAGATCAAAGGGTAGATGGTGATTGCTTTGTTGTCACAGACAATTTGATAGGGTTCCTTGGGTGTGTTTGGACAGGTGTACCGCTGCAAGTCTTCCAATGTCCAGGGTTTGTGGTCAGGATTTGGGAGGGTACTTAGTGAAATGCACAGGGCCAAATGGAGTGTTGGGTGGACGGTAGTAGTCAAAGGCTTTGGGTTTGTCAACTGAAGTCTGGCTATCTATCCCAGTGGATGGGTACTGACGCTTGGATGTATGCAGATGGAAGAGTATCAAAAATAGGTATGGAAGCAGATTGGTGAACCAAAGGTTCATTTTAATTTTATTTGGTAAGGATGACAATACAGAACTTTTTCAGGTGCTTTTGGTTTATATACTTACTCACATGCAAGTGCCTCTGGGCATTCTTCTGGTGCTATCTGTGTGGCAAGGCTTAAATCTCAGGTTCTGCTGTTTGGTTGGCTGCTTCATGGTCATTTTTGGGGTTTTCAGGAACAGTTGTTTGGCTTTTTGGTGGTCCATCTTGGCTTAGCTGGCCATTGGTTCTAGAAGGTTTGTCTTCTGGGGTTATGGGGTTTTTTCCAATTTGATCACCTTTTTTGGGCTGGCTTGACAGGCTTTCCTGAGGCCAAGGAACTTGATTAAAAAAGGGGTCCCCAATTGGGGACCCCAAATTACTTAATGGAGGGTGGGCTTGAACTGGGTTTACTGGGCAGCTAAAAATAGCCTGCCTAGGCCCAGCCAAACCCAACAAGGCCTGGGCGTAGCTTTTAGGGCCCAGAATGGGCCCCGCAGCTACTGCCAGGGCAGGAATGGTTCCCGCACCTGGATTTTCTTTGAAAAGCAAAAATCCAGGTGCAGACAAACCTCCCCGCCCACTAGCTCCTCCTGGTGGCTAGGAGCGGGTTTGATTCCTGCCCAGGGCATCAAAGTTGTTACTTTTGTAACACTGGCTCCATGCTTTGGGGTTTGGGTAAAACAAAATTGTTACTCCTGACACTTTTTCAGATTCTTTTAAAATTAATAAAACATATTGTTTTCTTTTACTTTTAAAATGTATGAAAGTAAAAATTATAAGCTTTTAAAAACATAAATTTTTATCAAAAAATATAAGTAAATATGTTTTATCTTCTGGAGAAGGAAAGTTATTCTCACCTTCTGACGTTTTTAAAGTAGTTTTAAAAGCTATGGCAACAACCGAAAATACCTCAGATTTAAACAAAATGATTTCAGATTTAAACAAAATCCAACTATCAGGTTAAAATATACACTCTTTTAACAGGGTTTATTGGCGTTAATGGGCAAAATGAGTCAACACAGCAACAAAGAGCTCATGCGCAAAGCAAAACTATTCAAAATACAATCCAAAATACATTGATTCACAAACAAAATGGTGTGAGTTGACTTTTGATGTACATATGTTTACTATGTGAATTGGTGATGAAATACACCCAAGCAAGGTGAGTCAAAACTCAAACAAAAACAAAACACAATAGCAACTCACTAGGTAAACAAAATCACTCATTCAATGTGTGTAATGGATTGTAATCATGAATGATAGCAAGGTATCTAAAACAAGACACAAGATCTGAAACATAAATTTTAAAAATATTGTGTTGGGTGTTTGAATTTGGAAATAAAATCTAGGAAAATGGGTGGATTTTTTTTGAGTATTCTAAAATGGGCTTGTAAAATCAAAAAAAAACTAATTAAAAATAAAAAATCTATAATTGGGATATTGGGTGGGAAAAACTCTAATTAAATATCCATATTCAGATAAAAGCAAAAAATAAAATTAGGGAGTAACTTAATTGAAATTTATTTAATATTTTATTAAATTTTAAAATGGAAGGAACATAAAACCAGAGTAACAATGCACCTGTTGTGCGCCACAGTTGCAGTCGCCCCTGCGGGTCAAAGAATAGAGTTAGTGCAACCCAAGTGCCTACTCAAGGAGGAGACGGGAGAGGAGAGTTCCATAGTGACGCTGCACTGACACAGCCGGTTCAAGGAGCACAAGCTGCTAGAGTACAGAGCATCAACCCTTGGGTCCTGAAGCTGACCCAGAAGCCCACCAAGGTCACCACTACAAAGAAAGTTAGAAACAAGGAGGTAGAACTTACTTCATATGTGTTTGATGTTGTGTACTGGCAAGAGTTGGTCCCGTCAGCCATGCTGGAGAAGGTGAATCCTGTACTTGATACTAACTACAAGCCCTACGTCAGTGATGGCAATCAGGAGGATGACAAGGAGCCCAAGTTCTATCAAACCAATGAGGGGCAGTTAGTGTTGAAGAAAGTTGCTGTGTTTTACACCAAGGTGCCCATGCCTTGCAAGCCTGTCACCAATCAGGATCCTGTCTTGTCTGAACCCACAAAGCCCGCTCAGAAGCATATTCCTGATATCAAACACATCATCCTGCTTAAGCTAATATGTGAATCAGGCAATTACAAGGCAGCTGCGGCCATTTTTGGGGTGGATCCCAAGTATGCTTCCAAGACATTCAACAAGTTCATCAATACTGGCCAAGTCCTTGCCACGGAGAAATCCTTGTGCGTGTCAACCATGCTCACCAAGGAGCACAAATGGGCAATCCGCCAGTGGATAACCCGGGATTGCCATCTTAAACTGGCAAATATAAAGGCCATGGTCAAGTCTACTTTTGGGGTTGAGGCTTCAATTTCCTTTTACTATCATCTGGTGAAGGGAATGTGCTTTTCCTGGAAAAAGCTTGGGGTATCCCCCTACAACAGAAACAGCCCAGCCAATATTGACATCCATAAAAACTATGCAGAGGCATACACTGCCCTCAAAGCCAAGAAAACAGTCAGATTTTATTATATTGACAAATTGGCATTTGCCTCATCAATGCGCAATGCATATGGCTATGTCCCCAAAGGCTCCAATGACAGGATGGCTTGGCGTGCTGCAGTCTGCGCCACAGCCTACTCAATGGTGGCTCTCCTTGGTCCAAAGGGGGTTGAGCTATACCAAATGATACTGGGCTCCCACAACAGCTGTACCTTCCTATCATTTCTACAATTGGTCCAGGAGCACCTGAGGTGCACAAGCCCAGGCTTCACCAATGTTATTGTGCTGGATAATGCTGGTCTCCACAAAGTGGCTGACATTCTTGAGGAATTCCCAATGATTGACACCAACAGCGCAGTGGGCCCCCAGCAATTAGCCGCGGTAAATTTGCACCTTCTCTTCCTCCCTGCTTATTTGCCATTCCTAAATCCCATCAAGGAAGTCTTTGGGTGGCTCAAGCGAGTTGTCAAGCAAGGAACCCCAACTGAGACCAAGGACCTCTTTAATTTGCTGCAGGCCGAGATCCACACCCTCCCAGCCAAGACCGTGGCCAAATTCTATGGACATGCTGATTTGTTCATCCCTGTGTGCCTTGCCAAACAGCCAATCAATTAAAGGCTTAGCTTGTCCAACTTTTTTATATTCTCTAATTTACTATTCAAGATTTATTAATTATCATTTTATATCTAGATGTTTCCAAGCCCGCAATCACATTCAGTAGGACAATCAATGAAGGTTAGTAATTTATTTATTTATAATCATTTTTTATTGTGTTGTCTAAGGGTATCCCAAACGCTTGATCCTGGATTACACAAACACATTAATATCACTTTTGGCAAATAAATATAATAATCAAAAAAAGTTAATTGTAATGTGTACAAATCAGAAGTAGATTTTATTGAAATATATTATCATGCTTTTATTAAGACCTTCTCTGGGATATATTCTGCAAATCCCATTTTCTAAAATAAGAATTAGAAAATTTTATTATAATAAAAATAATATGAATTGTAATGAAATTTATTATAAGAGAGAATTTATTACAAACACCTGTAGTGAGTTCTTCTGTATGTACCCACCCCACAATGGAGGTGGTACACAACCTTCACCGCCACACTATGGACAGTGGATATGCCCTTATTAAAAAACTCCTGCCTGCTGGTAAAGGGGAGTAGGGTTAGGTGCAACTGGAGGAGCAGCTTTTTGGGCGGGGCTGCAATCCCATAGATACCAGCCAGGACCAGGGCGTCCTGGATGATGTGATCCACTGAGTCATACCTGGGGGGACCTTCTTTCCGTCAAGTGAGAGCCGGGCCTCGTTGATTCCTAGAAGGACCCTGTCAAGATCCTCCACGCTGGTGCTCATCCCAAAGAAGAAAAGATACCCAAGGTAAACCACCAAGTGAAGCCTTTGCCCAGCAAAGGCTTCCATAAACTCACATAATTTATTATAAACCATACTGATCTTCTAATTGTGCCTGGTCTTTGCAAAGATAAGATACATTGCCAAGGAGAGCCCTGTCTCATCTGCACTCCAGGATAGCCCAATGTCTGCCAGGAGGATATTAGTTTTCTTGACAGCTGTTGCATCTGCAACAGCCAATTTTCCCACCATGCGCCCAAAGTTTTCCAGAAGGTAAGATAGGGTGTGCTCCACCGGGAAGCAGAAGCAAGCAGCCGCATGAGCCCAGCCCATCTTTGGTACATTATTGAATGGTAGCGTTGCCAGGACATCCCAAATAAGCTCAATAAAGTTTACACAGTAAACTCCACTGAGGTTAACCGGGTCCAGGTGAACCATTTGGGCATCCTTGTAGGCAGTAACTGCCCACTAGAATGCCCCCTTGCCATGCGTCAGCCTGGCCAATGCCTCTTGCAACATTGAAAAGGACCTTGGATGCGGTCCTCCAGCTCTTGCAAGACAGGGGGGACAGATACAGCTGCTTGGCCACATGAGTGGCGTAGTTGGCGTAAGTGTGGCAGGGACAAAGGGGACCAGGACTTGGGAGAGTTCACTGTCTATTTTCTCTAAAAAACAGGTAAGTATTTACAAATTTTTATTATTTTTTATTTTACCTTCACATGTTTCTTCCTTGCTGGCTGCTTCAGCAGGCTTGGCCATTCTTGGTGCAAGCAATTGTGCTGGCAATTCAGTATCCTCTGTTCTGGCATTCTTGGTTGGTTTGAGATGTTCATACATCTCCGGGTTGTCAACCCAGACAGACGGCGCAGAAAGATTATATTCCTTAAATTGCAGGCCCTTGAGCACTGTCTTCTGGATGTTGAGAAGACGCTTGATGGTCTTCTCAGGGGTGTCTGGTATTTTTGTCATTAGGGCCTTTGCAGACACCTTGTCTATTTTGTCTCTGTCAAGGACAGCAGACTTAACTTTGGCTTTGACCTTGCAGTCAATGTCTTTGATTTTGGCAATTTCCAAGTTGAGATCCTTCAGAAGCTTCTCCAATTCTCTCATTATTTTTACTAACCTTTTCATATGTTTTTATAGCTTTTGCCCCAATAAATTCTGTATTATTCTGATACTGTTGCCTCTTTGTTTATTCCTTTTTGTTTTCCCATCTACTCATTATCCCATCTTTTTACCCATTTTGTATATGTTTTACGCTCATCTCAACATGTGTTGTTTGCTTTGTGTTGGCATTGTTACCTTGATTATCATATTATTTTTGGCGCTTAACATAGCCCCTTGTGAAAATATTAACAACAATTTGGTGATCAGCTAGATTTCAATTAGAAAATTATAGTGTTAACTGTTTTTAGATAAAGTTTTTACTGATCCAAATTAAAAACCTTAATGTTAAACTTTAAGCCAATCAGGAGCCAAGTGATAAAGTGATTGTTGTGACATAAAGGGTCATTCAATTATTCTTTGATGCATGTGTGCTAATTAATATGATTGGCTGGATGTTTTGCCATTGTACGCCATTTTTGCTGTGGCAAGTTGTTGGTGGACTAGTGCTAACCCAGCAGCTGATTGGGCACTAGTCCACCAACAACTTGCCACAGCGGCAATGGCGTACAATGGCAAAACATCCAGCCAATCATATTAATTAGCACACATGCATCAAAGAATAATTGAATGTCCCTTTATGTCACAACAATCACTTTATCACTTGGCTCCTGATTGGCTTAAAGTTTATCATTAAGGTTTTGAATTTGGATCAGTAAAAACTTTATCTAAAAACAGTTAACACTATAATTTTCTAATTCAAATTTAGCTGATCACCAAATTGTGGTTAATATTTTCACAAGAGGTGTGTTTAAGTGCTAAAAATAACTGTGTTCTGGATCTAGATACATGGCATAGTAAATATATGATTTTATAGAAATAATCTGAACATAAAGAATAAAACCAACTATAAACAAAGAGAACATGAACAATTGAAATTCAAAAAAAAGATAATATAAATAGAAAATGTTTGGTGACAGGGGTTTATTAGGGCGGGGGAGAGTGATGCCTAGGAGGAAGAATAGCACAGGAAGGAAGACATAGAGGCAGTGCTGGCCTAGGGGGTCTGGGATTGGGTGGGTTGGGCTTGCGGGTGAGGGGTGTTGGTGGCAGGGGTGAAGCAGGAGGATTTTGCGTGATGGCTGCCATATAACGCTTGTTGTATTCCTCATTAGTCATTGGCTGGATGGGCTGGTAGGTGGCAGGGGCCTGAGGTAGAAGGTGCTTATCCTTACGTGATTGGTTGCCCATGTTCACATGGGCAACTATTTGCGCAAATAAGTCAGCCACCATCTGGCAGACAAAGAGAAAATTGTGGTCAAGGACCCCAAGATAGAGGTTGTTGAAAGCCTGAGAGCGGCGCTCCTGTAATATGGATCCCATGTTGAAGAAGACAACATCAGCAAGATGGACGCCTGAATGGCTGGAAGGGTAGACTGAGGCCTGGTGCCCGCGTTGCTGGATGGCCTCAAGGACAGTGGAGCTACCCTCCATCTGGTGGCTCAAGAAAACACGGTACTTGGAATTTGAGCCATCCCAGGAGTCAAGTAATCCACTGAGGATATGGCTGTATGAGTAGCCATCAATGAAATCTGGGTTTGTCCAATAGTAAACAAAACCCTTGGCTGAAACAGCCATAAATGCACCAATGAACATCCCCTTCTTGACCTTCTTCCTTCCTTTTTGAGTGGCAGCTCTTCCTTGCTTGCCAAAATCATCAAAAGCTATTGATAGCTTGTAATAGGAGATGAACATGAAATTATCAATTAGACTAGTCAGGAATTGGACCAGGGTTGATTTGATGGCGGTGTCATACAGGGAATCCTCAGCACCATCCCATTGGTTGCCGGCAAAATTGGTAAGAATCCGTATTGAAGCCACCTTCCCATACATCCAGAGCAGCACCATGCACTCAGACACCCAAATGCCATGGTGCACAAGTTGCTTCTGGACCTGGGTCAAGGAAAGCTTGGGATCCCACTGGAGGAGGTCAAGCATGATTGGGTATGCCTCAGATATTTGTGACTTGGGGGCCTTCTTGGGCTTCTTGGCTGTCCCAATCAGATCCCCCCTGTTCATAAGATTGTTGAATTCCGGCATGACAGTAGCTTGGGTAAATTGCAACTGGGCGGCAATATGTTCCCAGGACAGACCCTGTAGATTTAGTGCCACAATTTCCTGAAGAATTTGGGCGGTGATGATTTATCACTTGGGGCGCTGGGCCAGGGGGGGGCTGAAGCCTGATTGGCTGGTGGCAGGAAGTTGTTCCAAATCAAGGTTGCCATCCTGATTAGTTGGTTGACAGGAAGCTTGTGTGGGGGTGGGTACGGGAGCAGGGGCAGAGCTAGATGCTAAGTGACTCTCAAACAAGTCAAAGCCATAGGGGTCGGTGGTCAGATACAGGTCACCTTCCTTGTTACCCGCCTCAAAGGCTTGGGTGTAAACAGGTGCCTCCACGTTCTGAGCCTTGCCTCCATTGAAGCTGGCTTGGATGCTGCTGGCTTGGCTACTTGTGTTGTTGAAGATGTTGCTGTTGAAAACCATATTGAAAAAAAACCTAGCATAAAATCACTAAAAGTAGAAAATTTAAAATTTAATGATTTATTTTTATTGTAATCTCGAGTCCAAATTTGGAAGGTTCTCAAAGCCATTCTATACAAATCTGGAGCCATGAAAATGAATAAAATGCCTCTGTTCCTAAATTGGATAGCTGTTGATTGGCTTTTAAACTGTTATTTTTCTATTTTAGGCTGCTCATACTATACATCTTGTGTGAGTTCATTTTGTTTTGTGCTTGTGTAACCTTGCTTTTAGATTGCTCAAGCTTTGTTTTGTTTTAGTTCTTCTGTTGGTGCCTCATATGAATCCTGATTGGATTATAATATACTCTGGAACAGCATTCATCCATTTCACTTGTTGTATCAGTTCATTTTGTTTGTGGTTTGAACTACACTGCTTGATGTTTGATATAATTTTGTATAATGGGCTAGTGAAATTTTGTTTTTTGTTTGACAGTTCATTTATTAACTGAAATTTTATAAATTAATTGAATCCTGAATCTCACGCAACATGGATTTTGTTCAAATCTGAAATCATTTTGTTTAAATCTGAGGTATTTTTGGTTGTTGCCATAGCTTTTAAAACTACTGTAAGAATTTCATATTCCCCTAAGTTAGGAAAATCCAAAATACAAAAATATGACCAATTAAACACGCTGATTATGGTTAATACTGTAATTGGCACATTTTTAATCCACCACAGCCCTAAATGGATGTAGTAAGACTTCAGATTTATGCTCTGCATCAATGAGCAGAATGGGGTTGGTTAGAGCATATTTTTAAAATTAGAATTAACAAATAAAATTAAAATTGAAAAGGTGCTTTTAAAATTTTTCATTTTTATTAATTTATTGTTGGCTTTCACCTCACCCCCTGATTTCAGACTGAATTTATACACCAGATGCCTTTCAGGTGATATATAAAATGAAGGAAGAAACTTTTTTTCCAAATTGGTTTACAGAAAATTTGGATTTCCCTAGTTAGGTGAATCTGAATACTGAATTTAAGATGACTCAAATGTGATAATTACAGCATTTACTGTAATTGTTGCATTTTTCATCCACTGTAACCTCAGGGATACATGCATCATAAATCCAGAATTATGATGTATGAAGTTATGTTTCCTTTAGGTCTAAATTTTTTTAGGAGGCATGAAATAGTTAACAGATATGAAAAAGCAGGGCTGTCAAACCTAACAACCAGATTTCAGATCAGAAATGAAGTGATTTTACAACTATCTTGATTCCAAGCAATTGATGAGGAGTGCCTTTTGGGGAAGCTTCAAATATGGAATTGAGAAAGAAGAGAAGTATATTTTATTGAATAATACTTTAGACTTATATAGCTTTAGCTGTGGCAGAGATTTAGTTGGATTAAACCTAGGGATTGGTCATGTGCGGGATGGGTTTGAGTCACTGGATACTTAGACAGTCATGTGATATTGCTTGGTTGCCATTTCCAGTATGTTGAACTGTATATTGGGAGGGCACCAAATTGGGCAATGACTGTATGTTAAGTGGGTTGGCGGTAGCCAGAATAATTGTACATCCAGATCCTTGACACAATATAAAAAAAGGGATGTTAAGTGTCAGACACCCACCCACTTGGAAGTAATCTCCCAAGGTGGTGAATGATAGCATAGGGATTAAGACCAGTAACCAAGCAACTCACAGGCAGGGACATCATGCCTAGATAAAAAAGTTCCCCAACTAGGCAATAGTGGCCTAAAAGCAGATGGAAGCAGCCAAGGAAGAAGTATGCTCCTAGATAACACAAGAGGAAGGTAGGAGTCAATGGGTGAAATACCTGTGGTTTGACAGCTTTGTGTGCAGACTTGTAGTTCTGGGGTTCTTCCTTTTGAGGTGGGTTGTGAGACAAGGGTGTGGCAGTATATCATACTCCTGAGATCACTCAGCGCTAAGATCTATCTAAAAACTGAGTTTTGGGAGAGGTGCCTGAGTCTGAACGTGAACCTTTCAAAAGGCTGGAAAACACAGCTGGCAACAAGACCATCCAATAGATCCATTTATACCCAAGAGACTTCATAAAAGAAGTCTTGGGTAATCTCATGGTCAGGATTTAAGAAAGGTTTAGTACAAAATAAGGATGGACAATAATTCACTTTGGGGTGAATGAAGACTCTATTGATTAGAAAAATAAAATATCATAATTTACCATCTTTATATAGCCTGAAAGCTAACTGATAGTCTGGAGATAAAAAAATAAAGGAGCTCAATCACTTGGGGATGAAATTGGGGAAATTTGGAGAAAACTGGAGATCCTAGAAAGTTGAAATTTAAGCTGGAATTATTTGCATTATTGAACAAAAAACTGACCTAAAACATATTAAAGCATTAGATGCTTTAACTAATTTGCCTTCCAGGCAAGAGAAAACAGGAGAAGCCCAGCTATTTCCCAGTTAACA
The DNA here is from genome assembly GCA_014839935.2 of Entomophthora muscae. NCBI lineage: Eukaryota > Fungi > Entomophthoromycota > Entomophthoromycetes > Entomophthorales > Entomophthoraceae > Entomophthora > Entomophthora muscae. The sequence continues at coordinate 339,314 of QTSX02004992.1, read as the reverse complement.
CTGGGGAAGGAGAACAAGGACCAACAACAGAAACAGAGATCAATGGAGAATCCAGAGCAAAAACAGGGTGGAATTGGTTGTAACTGTCATCAAGATGGGTAATAGAATCTAATAGAATGATTGTTGTAGCCTCTGATTGGCTGGAATTAGGTTTTGAAGGTAAAAATTTGCTTTCCTTAATATTACTAATTATTCTCTTAGGTGAACAAGTAACTAGAAGCAAGGAAGACCCAGGTTTGAATCCTATTGAAGTTAATAATGGCTCTGGAAGCAATTCCAAGTCCAGTTCAACAGGTAATAAGGAACATATACTACATAATAACCCATTGCCTTTAGGAGATCCAATAGAACCTAAAGGAGAGAAAATTTCTCCCCCTTTTCTTAGGAATAAATTGCTGTCAGTAATTTCTGGAAGAACATTCCTGACATTATGGATCCATAATGTATTTGTGCTGATTCTTAAACAAATCACTAGTATTTTTGAGTAAGCCCCCAGCTTTGTTTTAGAACAGCTAAAAACTAGATGTGTATTATTCACAGTATTAAACATACTTAACAACAGAATTCATAAAGATATACATTTTTCTTATTGATTTTCTTTCTAATCCAAAATATATCATGCATTCATTCACCAGTAACCAAAATAGAAAGCTGTTTCCTAGGCTCAATAGAAATTTTTAGGAGTACACTTGTGGCACTCCTGCTCCCAGGGGGTCATTATAGAGTGTCCTGGATCAAAGCCAGGGACCAACTGGGTTGGGGTGTCATTCTTCAAGTGACAGTGTTCTAATTTCAGCACCTTATAACTAGCCTAGAGTCCTGCAAACTCCTCTTAAATCTTTCCTATTAGCATTCTGAAATATGCTCCTGTTGAAACAACAGGATTGACCCGTCAGCAAGGTTCCAAGTAAGCAAGTTTGTGACCTGTAATCCAATTATCCAGTCACTTGAAGCCAAACTAGGAAGTTGACTCAAATTTCCAAATCCAACAAAATGAACAAAAGATGATCCCTTATGGTGGATACCCTGTTTTGGCGTGTGAATCATTACCAGGATCAGGCCACCCCCTTCATCATACCACTGTGTAATTAACACTATCATGTTCCTGTTATTCATGACTCAAAATAACTATAAAATCATTATCTCTCAATAAAGAATATTATCTAGTTTCTAAATATTTTACCCCTTGTAACTCTGCTAAAACAGCACAGTTACAACATTGGTAGCACAGGTAAGTTTTCCATCCTACCTTATCTTGCAAAATCCTGCCTGCTGCCTGTACTTGCTGCAGTCAATAAATCCTCAATATAATCATGTCTGGCCTCCTGCTAGATTGGGCATTGTACATGCCTGGTGCCAAAATACCCAACGGCTGTGTGCTTTACCAGAACATGGTAATCTTGCTCCCCACCTTCAACGCCTTGTTGGCACAGGGGTTCTTCCAAGCACCTGTCATTACTCCTTGAGCAGCTGATGAAAGAATTATGCCAGCCTACGTAGCCCAGAGACTTTGAAGCACTGCCTTGGAACCTTTTTGCTGGAGACAATGACAACTACACCACAGCATGGATCCAATCTGCCCAGAGCAATCTGACACAAATAGAATGCCCACAACAGTTCTGGATTGCAAATATTTCTATTTGGTTAACACACAACGCTGGCACCTGGTGCAACAAGTGGCATGAGGACCACACCAAAAAAGATTAGTACACCTCCAAGCAGTTCTCTCTTTGCAAGGTTTGTGCTGAAGGATATCACACTTATGATTATACGCCAAGTGAATAATCTCACCCAGACAGGCACAGTGAAGGAGCTCACCTGAGCATACAAGGAGCTTCAACTATGGGCCCCCTCTGATATGGCCTTTGACACCCCAGCTACCCATCTCATGTACTATAACACATTCAAGTTGCACGTAATGAGATATGTAAACATGGACCAGGTGACCAACTTACAAAGCCTGTATTGTGAGGCAGAGAAAGCAGAACAAACGTCCAATGCTCTCCACAAGGTGAAATCTGGGAAAAGAGAGCAACCCAAAGACTCTCAACAAACTGGAGCTCCAACTGTCTGTCTCCTGGGAATAACAACAACAACAAAACTCAAACCACAAACCCACAGGCTCAAATGGGCACAGAAACAGAAACAGGAACAATGGACAGTCAAATTGTACCCATTTCTGTATAGTAGTCTTAAAAGCTATGGCAACAAGCAAAAACAATTCATATTTAAAAAAATGAACTCAGATTTAAACAAAATTATATTGATTTACAATAGATTTGGATTCATTTCAATTTTGTTTAAATCTGAGTTCATTTTTTTAAATATGAATTGTTTTTGCTTGTTGCCATAGCTCTTAAAACTACTCTATCCCTGCCACACAAGAAAATCACAATAAGGGAAAATCTTGGGGAGAGCATTAAGCAAGCCAAGCTCTCCCTGAACAACCCCTGACTCTCCCAGCAATGAGTACTTCCCCAAGGACATGGACCAATGCCCAATGATCCAAGTGCCCTTGGAAGACCCAGTACTTTACACCATTTCCAGACGTCCCAATAAACTGATGTTCTATTCTTTCCGCTTTCACATTTACACATGCTCACCACTCCTGGACTCAGGCGCAGACCAAACCCTAGTCAATAGCAGCTTTGTAGCAAAGTTCAAGCTGACCACTAATCCTTTGCGGATTAAAAGCATGGCTTTAGCCAATGAACATCACACTGCTGTGACAAGGGAAGCTTCCCCCTTCTCTGTCATGTTAGAGAAACTGCATTCCATCATCCAGGGCCCTGTCATTGATTTTCCCAAGTTTAATATTGTGCTGGGGCTGTACTGCTTGCAAAGGAATAACCCCCATATAGACCGGGCAACCTCAGTATTGACCATCAAGCATGAAGGCGTCAATCACCAGATCTACACCAACTCAGTGGACCAACTCCTGAGCAATCACGTCTTTATACACATTCCTGAAACCCTGGATGAAAAGGAGAACCTCAAGGTAATTGACTTGGGCTCCTGTCAGTACAAGATCATACATTTAAAGGATCACCAGGATATCACTACTCCTCAGGATTGTGACATTGTAGCCTGCTATCTAGAGATATTCAAAGAGTCTCTACCAGGGTTGCCACCAGAGAAACACCAACAGCATACCATCTAACTCAAAGGAGCCATACCCAAGGCGCCGCCTATCTACCAACTCACCACAAATGAGGATGGTGCACTATGCGCTTACCTCAAAGAGGCGTTGGAAAAAGGACTTATCCACCACTCAAAGTCTCTCTTTGGTATTGCTGTATTCTTTGTGGCAAAGAAAGATGGTACTCTTCAATTAGTCATGGATTACTGAGCCCTCAACAAAGTCACCATCAAGAATTTTTACCCACTTTCACTCATTGACAACCTCTTTGACGCCCTGAGCAGCAATATAGTCTTCTCTAAGATTGACCTAACCTCAGGCTACAACCAAATCCACATCACGGAGGAAGATATAACCTAAACTGTAAAGTCACTCCCCCCTTTAGCCCTGGATAGGATAATATTCCCGCGCCACATAAAGAAATCTGCTCAGAAGCTGGCCAAGCCCCTTAATTCCCTTGAGGATTTAGCCCATACAATTGATGGGAGATTTGTGTTGGCATACCCTTCCCAGGTGGTAAATACAATGTGATGAACTTGGTTCCCACTTGGGAGGAATCTCTGATTAATTTAGACTACTTTTTGGCTTGGGCCCATCCACACTTGAAATTAATTAAGTCTAAGCATTCAGGTTGAGCTACTGCCAATTCTTTAAATGCCAATTGGATTGAATAGTGAGCTGCCCCATCCATTTGACCCCAGCCAATAAGAGTTGAAGTTGGAAATTGGTGTAAAACCCTCCAGCTTGCTGGATCTGCCTGGCAAAATTTTTCTTGCAGCCAATCAAACCCGCGTCCCTGGGTCAGGTGACCTTGAATTTTGAATTTCACTCTTAAAACAAGACTGGGGACTTTTGGTCCCCTGCTTGCTAATTCTTTCAAATTAAATTTTATAACTTTCCCTCACTTGAGTTTTAAACTTAGGGTTTTTTACTAGTCCTCTTTTTATCCTTGGCTTATTTCAGTATTATTATTGCTGTTCTTTACCTTGATCACCTTTCCCTGGCTTACAGCATTGTTTCTGAAGCCTCTATAGTTACCATTAGTGTTATTGCATACACTTACCTTAGTTGCTTTCAAAAATCTAGTTTGAACTTTAAAATTAGTATTATAACCGCTATATTTAATTACTTTAAGTTTGAAACCATTGTTCTTTTGCTTTTGAGTTACTTATTGCTTGTTATACGCTTTAAGTTTTATAAACCTGCTTTCAAGATTAACTGTTATTCCGTGGCCACCGTCCTTGCTCCTCTCAGCCTCTACTTTGACCTTCTTGTTTGTATTAGCCCTTTGGTTGTCCTTCCTTTGAACCACAAAATAAAGATAAGAAAAATCTTAGAGGAATCAAACCTGTTGCTGCTGACCTCAGATTTTGATACTGAGAGAAATGTTGGTGCCTCTTGTCAAGTTTGTTGTTTACACCTTGGCCCCAACTTTAGTGTTGATATGGTGTACTAGCACAGATCTGTGGGGGTGTATTTACCACTCATTTCACCATGTTAATGCTAACCCAGATCAGTTTGTGCATTATCTGGGGAACATCCTTAGACCTGCCCAGGATATCTTTGCCATCAGTGAGAATATTGTAAGAAGCTTGACATATGACAACCTCAAGTTCTCTGCCCTTGATTCTGTTCCATCCTCAACCCCTAGCCTGGCCCCTTTTCTTCTCCTCCCTTGGAGATCCCAGTCTCACAGGTCCCAGAAGAGGATTTGGGTGGCCAGAGTTAGATCCCAAGGGTGCTCCCTGGTTACTTGGTGGAATGCTATTGATGGGCTTGGACTCATACTTTCCCTGTCTATCTGCCATGTCCTCCCTATGGATGCCTCTTTGAGCGGCCATCCCAGTCTTGCACTGGGTGGTGTCCTGGTGGATTCTTCCCCTGGTGTTGTGTTCTGAGGCGCGGCACAGACACACAATGGGAAATCCTAACCTTAGGATTGGATTTGTACTAAGTCTTGGTTAGATGACAGGGAAGGCTATGTGATTACCTTGCGGCCCTGGAAAAATAATCTCTACTAATTGTGGCTAGAGAGAGGCGCAGAAGTACTGAAGACACAAAGACAAAAATGTGAATAGAACTTAATTTTTATTGGTGAATATTAAATGGAATATATAGTGGTTAGGAATACCACAAAACACTACCAGGACGGTAGGATCACTTGCCATCAGCATTAGTGGGGCAAGTGAGTTGCGCAGGATCAAGAAACCAAACAATTGTATTTCCTGATTCAGTCATCAACTCATTTTGAGAGGCAAAAGCAAAAGCAAGAGATTTATCTTTGAAATGGCCCACCAAAGCCAAAATTGACACATGGTGTATAGCAGTATTCACAACAAGATCTACCCCAACTCAGTGGACCAACTCCTGCACAATCATGTCTTTGTACACATTACTGAAACCCTGGATGAAAAGGAGAACCTCAAGGTAATTGACTTGGGCTCCTGTCAGTACAAGATCATACATTTCAAGGATCACCAGGATACCACTAGTCCTCAGGATTGCAACATTATAGCCTGTCATCCAGAGATATTCAAAGAGGCTCTACCAGGGTTGCCACCAGAGAAACACATACAGTACTCTATCCAACTCAAAGGGGCTGTATCCAAGGCGCCGCCTATCTACCAACTCACCACAAATAAGGATGGTGCACTATGTGCTTACCTCAAAGAGGCATTAGAAAAAGGACTTATCCACCCCTCACAGTCTCTATTTGGTTCTGCTGTATTCTTTGTGGCAAAGAAAGATGGTACCCTTCAATTAGTCATGGATTACTGAGCCCTCAACAAAGTCACCATCAAGAATTTTTACCCACTTCCACCATTGACAACCTCTTTGACGCCCTGGGCAGCAATATAGTATTCTCCAAGACTGACCTAACCTCAGGATACAGCCAAATCCACATCAAGGAGGAAGATATAATCAAAACAGCAACTTTGGTAAGTTTGAATCCCTGGTGATTGACTCCCTGGTGATTGACACTTTGTTGAGTACCAGGGAGTTGAGTGCCACATATGTGAATCTATTAGTATTTTTGGCTTAACTGATTTTAAGCTAATTTTTACTAGTAATATAGGGGTTCAAAACCAAAAACCAAGATTAAATTTACTTGAATTTGACTCTGTTTAATAATTTGGTTAGCTAAAATACCAATTTAAAGGATAATTTATAAGTAAGTTTACTAATAGAAATGAAAAAACCTGTGTTCAACACTCTAAAACAAAAAGTGGTCAGCTTGACACTTTTTAAGTCAAATCCTAATTTTATTAATAAAACACATATGCGCTTATATAAATTTTATTATTTACAATTATATTTTTATTATAAGTGTCCATAGTTGTTGATTAAGCTCCCAAGCACCACTATACTGAATTTAGTGGTATAGACATTAATCAAATACCCCACTTGTTTTACATTATGACATTTCTGGGTTTGTGAATTAAGTGGTGCCACATAAATTAAGCCCAATTTATTAAGAGATTTCATATGTAATTTATAAAAAAAACAGAAGCTTGAATCCCCCTCTGTTTGACTCTATCCACTTGCTACACAATTGATTTTGGATTTAATTAATCAAAGTATTGGAATTAAGGCTAAATTAATAAGTGACACACTATGGGTGTCACTCAACACCCATCCACTTGACACTTTAACTTTGGGATTAGTACAGAGAGCTTATTAATGTTGTAACCAACACTATGGTAAATAATTCACTTCCAGCTCTTCACAGCATACCTTAATCACTAATAAACACCTTCCTACTCATTCACTATTTAACTTATGTTGTTTTTTATTTTTGAGCATATGAAACTGCCTTGCTTTTAGGTTAACTTTTGAGCCTGTTTTAAATTTAAGCAAGTTTTATACTTTAAATTCAGAACCTAAATGTAAAAATGCGGGATTGTCAAATCCTTGGTCCAAATTTCAAATCACTTTTGCGGGCAACTCAGCTGAGTGAAAAATAAAATATTTAATAAAATCAAACATTTAATTTGACTTTTTTTGATTTATTTAAATTGGCAAATTTCAAATCTCTTGAGTAGATAACTCAACTAACAAAAGACAAAACTCAGCAAACAAATGCAGGAAACATAAATCAGAAATGCAGGATTCTAATGTACAATTTGAGATTTCCTGTATTTCAAACAAATCATAGACATCATGGAAAACTTAATGAATCTGAAATTGCGGGATTATCAAATCCAAGAACCAAGTTTCAAATCATAATTGCAAGAAAATTGAAATAAATATAATTTATGGGTGTCTCAAAAAGGATGCTAAAGGATCTAGAGTAGATTTGTGCTAATTCTTTTAGGAATAATAGGCATTCTCAAAAATCACCCTATTCCATTTTAGGACGGCTATAATTTAGATGCTTGATTACAGTAGATTTCAGAAAATACTAGTAATAAAATATAATTATATATTACAATCTGTTTTACCATGTTGCCTTTTCCTTGGCGTGTTGATAGTTCATTTGCTGTTGATAAGGTGTTTGCATTTAATTGGATGGTTTCACCTCCAGTTGCCTTGGCAATAGGAAATCAAGCTGCCTCCGCAACCACAGTTGGTCTGGGGGAGGCAGCTTGATTTCCTATTGCCAAGGCAACTGGAGGTGAAACCATCCAATTAAATGCAAACACCTTATCAACAGCAAATAAACTATCAACACACCAAGGAAAAGACAACATGGTGAAAACAGATTGTAATATATAATTATATTTTATTATTAGTATTTTCTGAAATCTACTATAATAAAGTATCATTAATAGCAGTACATGAATACATAGTGCAGTAACTGGTGGTTTATCTTTTCCTCTCCTTTCTTCCTTGAAAAGAAGTTTTTTTGGCCCTTTGGCTACGCCAGGGGCCAAAAAACTTTTAAAAAATTTCTGCGTCATCAGGAGAGTAGCTCATAAATCATTATATGGGTTTATGGTTGCTATATTAGTGATTTAGAGTGCAGAATATTGCATCATTTCCAGTTTAGACAATTTTACATTTCACTTAATTTCATGTCTAAACATGGTTGTTGAGATTGTATTTTCCATTTGATTTTATCCAGAGTGGAGCTTCTTGATTTGAGTTGATTTGTCCTAGTTTCTTACTTTACATTCAATTTGGATTCCAGTTCCCGCAATTAATATCTGAGTTTACTAGTGGCATTCAAAAGTGATTTGAAATTTGGTTCTTGGATTTGACAATCCCGCAATCTCAAAAAACATAGTAAACTTAATGAAAATGGTTGATGGATTTGAACGCTTCAAATCTGATTCCAGTTAATTCATTTTGTCCATTGGAAATATGAAGTTTGACTTGAACTTTGCAAAGTGTCTATGAGTTCCCGCATTTTTAAAAATTCAAATAAAAATACAAAGAATTCAATTTAATTAAAAAAGGCTATCCCGCAAAAGTGATTCAAAATTTGGACCAAGGATTTGACAATCCCGCATTTTTACATTTAGGTTCTGAATTTACAGTATGTAAAAAACATAGTAAATTTGATTTTTCTGCTCAACTCTGGCATACTTGACAGTGAGAATTCAGCTTTTACCAGCTGATCAACAGTGCCAAACTTGACAATTTACTATGTTTTGAATTTTTAACTCCCAATAAAAAATTCCACATAATATTTTTTTTATTTTTTTGCAATTATAATATACTACTCTTCCTGCTACTCCCCATATAATTTTTATATAATTTTTAATTATACTTTTACATTGATTCAGCACTAAGATGTTAGCTGAACCTAACATCTTTGATGCTTTGTCATAAATTCACTTATTTTCTATGTTTTAACATTTATATCTATACTTTGAGTTTCTATTTTGCTTCTATTTACTTTGTTATGTTTTTTTCTTGATAAATAAAACTTTATTTGCATACTTTTCATTTAACTTTTGCCTTGCTTTACCTCTTTGTGTTTTATATCTTTCATACTGTTTTATTTACAGAACTAAACTTTTCTTTAGCCAAAATTATCTAGATCTAACAAGCCTACCTAGAGCCAAGCCTCAAAGGGCTCAAAAGAAACTGCATCCACCCTCAAGTGTGCCAAGAAGCCTGCAAAGGTAAAGTCTCCAACTCCATCTCCCCCACCCCATCTCCTCCCACCCCATCTCCTCCCACTCCATCTCCTCCTACTCTATCTCCTCCCCCCTCTGCCCTCATATTCAACTTCCTCCCAAGTCCTCAAATAATAGTGATGACTCTCTCACTGATCACTCATTTTACAAGTCAGAGGCCAACTCCAAACCCACCAAGGAGCGCTGTACAAAGAAGACAAAGGCTGCCAAGGAGCCCACCTCTTCTTCTGATAAGAAAAAGGAGGCATCCAAGCAGGCCTTGAGAAAGCTTTCCCTCCTCCTCCTGATGGCTCTTCCCCCCTCCCTCCTCTGACCCCCAAGATGAGCCTAAGGAGTGCTCCAAGAAGTTTAAAGCTTCTGGTCACATGGCTGGGGATCCACTGGCTATCCACAACATATGCAATTTAGACAGGGAGTTCAAAGTTCCTAAGTGCTTCCCCTGGTACTTCCCAATTATGTCTGTAAAGGGCAGCCCTAGTTACGTTGCAGATAATTACATCTTCAACTGTAATAATCAAAAGTGCCAAACCAAGAGCAAGCACTTTGTCTGTGAGGATAAGACTTGTGGGGCCCGCCTGAACACCAAGGGCTGGGAGCGGGTTACCGCCAAGAAGGGGAGCACCCATGTGAGCCCCCCAATCACCTGATCACAAGGATGCGTAAGTGGTACCTTGTTCAAGTAATCCCCACCACCTCTCACCTCTGGGCTTCTGATCTGGCCATAAAGTCCCTGCAGCATTTAAAGCCCAACAATCTCAAGTTGGTGCCAACTCAAGAGCAGTTGGTTAAGTTCATTAGCAACAAGAGGATTGCTGCCAATCCCCCTCCCCCCAAGGCCTCTGACGTCCTCTTGGAGCTTACGCTCACCCACAAACTTAAGCAGCTCCCAAGTGGGGAGCACTTCCTCCTCCACAACAATGGGCCCAGCTCTAAAGACTGGATTATCTGCTATGCCACTCAGCAGGACCTGCTGGAGTTAAAAAGGGCTACAACCTGGCTAGCTGATGGTACCTTTGCCACTTTCCCCCAGATGTTCAAACAGCTCTGGATTATGCCCAGATTGACATCTGGGTGATTTCACTCACCTTCTTCCTTCTCCCTGGGGCCACCGAGGCCATCTACACCCGCGCTTTCTCTATCCTTTGCAGAGCACTCTCCTCCTTCCCCCCCAACAACAATGCCAAAAGACCCCACACACACACCTGCGCTAACCTTCCTGCCACTGACAAGGACCAGGCCACCCTGGACTTGGAGGAAAAGGTAAGGCTCAGAGCTCTAGGGCCTCACAGGTGCATAATGGACTTTGAGCCTGCTAAGTTCAATGTACTTGAGCAGCTGTTTAGTAGGAAGGTGCAGGGGTGTCACTTCCACTTCCACCAAGCAGTTACTTGTAACGTGCAGGCCCATGCTGAGCTAAGTAGGTTGAGCCGGAGGGAAACTTCAGACACCTGCAAATTTGTGCTTGCACGACTTAGTGCCTTGGCTTTTTTAAAGCCAGAGCACACTATGCAGGGGCTCAAGGTTCTCTCAAAGGATCCTTACATAGCAAATCATCTGGATTTCAAGCCTTTTCTCAAGTACTTTGAGCCCCAGTGGGTTGGGAAAGTTGTCACACAGAGGTGAGGCAAGGCCTGCACCAAGGCCAGTTGGAATGTTTACCGGGCGGCCATCAACAGGGAGCTGAAGACTACTTCAGCTCTAGAGGCTTATCACAAGCATCTTAAGGCCAACTTTGGGCTTCATCCAAAGTTTAACAAGTCCTTCTCCCTCCTGCAGCATGAGCAAGAAAAAACCATCTCCAAGCTCAGAGATCTTGCCAACTGCGTCCCCCTGCCAAGCCTACCACCCGATCCACCCTCTTCACCAAGGCCATCCAGGGTGAGGCTAAGCACAAATACAAGGCCTCTGAGCTTAAGCAGCAGCTTGAGCTTATTGCCACTGTCCTCCTGGAAGGGGCTAAAATGAAATAGGGGAAGAATGGGGAGGAATAAATTTGCTTGCTTCTATGGGTTTAAGTTTTTAGCTTTAATTTTTACTTTTTAGTTTTGATCAATCAGTTTTTAGTTTTAATTTTTCTATTTTTTGATTTAATTAGATAGCACTGATTATTTTATGTATACATGGTAAATTTGAGATGAATAGTTATAGTTGAAAGCGAATGAATACCTTAATTTTTGTTAATTTCCTAATAAAACAAAAGATATTCACATTTATACTTATATGAACTATATCAAATAAATATGAATATTTCTTCATATTTTGCATAACTTCTATTGTTGTGTTTGTGTTTATTTTTGTTTCATTGGAATTTTAATTTTTATGGTAATCAAAAATAATTTTATAATGAAGAGTGTAAATTCCCTAGTAAAATGAGAAATAGTTGCTTATTTCTCCTTATTCTCGTTAATTAAGATACACTTTTATTGCATTTTTGAGCTCTCTGGAATCACTTTAGTATACCATAGCTGTATAGCTTAATTTTTTATATTAAAAGTTTTCAACACTTCAAGATCCATTAATTAAAAAAATTCCAGTTGTTGATCAGGGAAAAAGCTGAATTCTCATTTTACTATAGTGTCGATCACCAGGGAGTCGATTTTACCACAGTTGCCGGACCATTGCAGAATGGTTACCTATTGTGTGAACTAGAGCTGCCATGGTAGACAACTAGTTTGGTTGGAGGGGAGAATAATTTTTTCAGCGACTTAAGGTTTAATCCCAAGCCGAACATGGGCCTGGTACCCTGACAGATATAATCTACGGTTTGGTGCTATGGCAAGGCTAGGCCAACGAAATTCAGCGTTTAATAGGATATTTTGAAAGTTGAGTTTATAAAAAATGTAAAACAAGATATGTTCTTTTCAACGATCTCTTATACACTTAGTGTATACTGAAAGGGTCGGAATCCCCTGTCTACACAACATTAAGGTATGACCCTAGGTAGAAAGGTGTTCCGAAGATATCCCAGGAAACAAGCTAACCTAGCAAGACATAGAAATAGAGCATGGATACTTTAAGTGAGAAGATAAATTAGTTTAAGCGGCGAGGATGCAGAGATGAATCGATAATGCTTGAACAGGCTGTTTATACAGAAAAGTTAGGGGAGATAGTCTTTCCAGCCGGTTGATTCTAAAACGTGGGCTTTTTCTAAAACCTGATGTTTCATATCCTGCTGGTATTGCATCATCTTTTCGAGGAATGGGGGGCCGAGGATGCGAATGGCAAGAAGGGCCGCATTGGTGGAGTTGTCTATGGCGACAGTAGCAACGGGAACTCCTCGCTATAAACATGAGAAAATATCAGAGTGTTTCTTTACCGGCATTTGTACAATGGAATGTAGTGAGTCGACGCCATCAAGATGTTTGCCGGAAATCGGAACTCCAATAACGGGGAGGGGCGTCATGCTAGCTACCATCCCTGGTAGGTGAGCTGCACCACCTGCAGCAGCAATGATGACCTTGATGCCACGCTGGTGGGCGGCGCGGGCGTAATCAACCATGCGGTCAGGCGTGCGATGAGCACTCACGATGGTAAGCTCAAATGGCACGCCGAACTGTTCTAAAATACGAGCAGCATCTTTCATCTTTGGGAGATCGGAATCTGATCCCATAATCACCCCAACAGAGGGAGGCTGGACAAGTAACCATCTTGCCTCATCTGCGTGCCCCCCGGGAAGAGCAGCTAGAACAAGGGCAAGCCTATCCTGGAGCTGGGCAACATCATCGGCTACGATAGTAACATGTCCCATCTTGCGGCCATTGCGGCTTTCGCGCTTACCGTACCAGTGAACAGTGGCTCCAGAAACCTTGAGTGATTCATGGATGGTGGCTTGAAGATCAGTGATGCTATCTGACGCGCCAAGGACATTAACCATGGCAGCGCAGGGCACTTTAAGAGCACTTGAGCCGAGAGGCAACCCTGATACTGCACGTAGGTGGTTTTCGAACTGCGAAGTATGGCATGCTTCGATCGTATAATGGCCTGAGTTGTGAGGACGAGGTGCAATCTCGTTGATGGAGATATCGCCCGCCTCGGTCAAAAACATCTCGACTCCAAAGATACCTGCTCCCGAAAACGTAGCAATGGCAGATTCCGCCACCCTCTTGGCCGATTCAAGGATACTTCCTGAAACGCATGCAGGTGCAAGTACAACATGGCAGACGTTATCCTTTTGCACGGTTTCTACGACAGGATATGAAACCACCTCGCCTTCGATTGAGCGTACAACCATGCAGGCAAGTTCTTTAGTATACTTGACCCAACGCTCAACGTAGAAGCCCAGGGGATTAGCAGCAAACATCGAAGCCGCATCGTGGGCACTTTTTTCATCGGAAATGACAAAGTTTCCTCGTCCATCGTACGCCAAAGCTTTTGCCTTGAGCATAAGAGGATAACCCCATTCTTCCCCTGCTTTGGCAAGAGAGGCTACATTGCTGACTTCTTTGAATTCTGAAATAGGCAGGTTATGGCTGGCCAAGTGAACTTTCTGTCTATATTTGTCTTGGATTAGCTCCAGGGTATGTGGAGTGGGCTGGATGCTTCCAGGCGCCTCTTTATCGAGCTCATACAATGCTTTGACGTCAATATGCTCAATTTCGACCGTCAGCACGTCGACGCGTGACTTTAGCTCTTTAATTTTAGCACTGTCTTTAAAAGCCCCATCGATATGGGCTATACTTCCAGATAACTGTTTAGCGGGTCCATTGGGTGCTTCATCCAAGATTACAATCGGCATGCCCAGACGATGGCCAGCCTCAATCATCATCCGACCAAGCTGACCACCGCCCAAAACTCCAACAATCTTACTATCCATCTACACTAGTCACAATTAAACATTTGCTCAATAAAATTCTGAAAATATATAGCAAAAATAAAAAACTAGATAAAAGAATCTATGAATCTCGAAGGTGAAACTTATGTTTTAGAGATAAGAGGCATGATAGTCTTGCATTTATGCAAAGCGAAGTTTTGTTGAAAAGATCCAAGTACAGCTCTTCACTTGCACAACTGCTAACTTGAAGACTTTTAGGAATAACTTTACACTTGCCAAAAAAGATGGACAACTGCAAGTTTAGCTGGTTTTATAGTGTTGATTAAGAAGTTTGAATATCGAGATGCAACCAAAATGACAAACATGGCTAAAAGGATCTTTAAACTAAAGGGAAACAACGTTGATTTAAAAACGTAGTAAAAAACAACACTCACCTTGAAAAACTTCAAAAAGCCTAGAGAGAAGTATCTAAATGGAATAAGCTTGTTGGATCGATACTTTGGTTCCATTTTTTGTAAACATTAGGTCACATGACTCCTTATAAGATTCAATCACCGCACACCTTACATCGAGTCGGAAATAAAACTTGGATGGATCAATAGTCACATTCCACAAGTGACTGGATCTAATTTTCAACTGCAAAGGGTCGGTCAAAGGTTCAATAGCAACCTTTTTACTTTTCCAAAAAGCCCATATTTAAAGAAACATTATTTTAAATAAAAACGATGAATAATTATAGTAAACCCTGCCGTTATTAAAAGTTTAGTCGTAGATTCAATTTTTACTTGGAAAAAGAGCTAAAAACGTAAGATATTCATCAACCAGCATCACGAAATTACCTTTGGCCAAGGTATATCGGACAAGAAACGAGGAAGAACCTCGATCATTTTGTTGTATACAGGGGAGCTCTTTAAAGCTGGATAGTATGCTACAGCTTAATCTGTACTCTTTACAGCTGTTGAGATAACAAACCAAAGTCAGCCAAGAGCAAAACCAAGCCATGCATCAAAGAATATAAACAACCAATACACAATTTCACATAGTTTAACAGTGATATGACATTGATGGGCAAACAAATAACATTCATGTCAAGCACCAATCCACCATAGCCCCACAGCAAATAAGTATCTTGGGAACAGCACAGATCAACTGCAGTGGTTCTATAACCTGTTGATATAAACAGAAATATACACTAGCCTAAAACAAGATCAGTCCAGAACAAAGATATAATGGTTCCACTTTAGACCAATTGCACACAACAAAAGTACCATCCAACCAGGTCCATACCGCAAAGATTTCAAGCATACAACAAAGTTAAAGCCAAACCCACAATCCTGAAGATGAGACAGCTAACAAAGTAAACCCATACCCAAAAAACTGACCAAGCCACATTATAAAGCAATCTACATCAACTGATATATTGGCCAGGCAGCAAACATGCTATTTCAGATACCAAAATAGCCCCAGTCACAAGAGCAACATTTTCAAACCCAGAACAGCACACTTTCTAAAAACATGGATCACTCTTGTGACTCAAAATAGAATTCAGTTCTTCCAAGAACAAATCCACCAAGATCTATTCAAAAGACCAGGGTACTATCTTCAATAGTTATGCCTCCACATTTGGCTGCTCAGGTTTGAGAGAGTGTCTCAAATATTAGCACAGGGTTCAAAAAATTACTATCATTGCAATATTTCTGCTTCCTGCCTCAGAGGGATTTTGATTACCCTTGCCTTAAAAAGGCTTTCAAGAGTGAAGATAGCTTTGGTATCATGGAGAAGCAGTACCAGGAGCAGCTGCAAGCCCAGGTTATTGAGCAAGGGAGCACAACTGCTATGACCCCGTCTATACTCAACTCAACTTAAGTCACAGGGAGGATGAGCTGCATATTTTTCCAGGCACAGCACTGGGTTTTTTTGGCAACCAATAGAAGGTACCCAACACCAGGCCCAACCTGAGCCTTTGCCACATGTGGAACCCTGGGCAACTGTGGCCCCTCCACCTCAACAATCCTGTGTCAGGGATCCAGTCTTGGGCGGCCGGCCTGTTGTTTTCAGGGGTAACTCAGGCTGGGTTTTTTGTGGGCAATGCCCACCACAAGAGGGGAGCTAACTTCAAAAGGTAGGAGGCAGACTTCCCCACCTAAGACCATGGGCTGGTGGCCGGGATTATAGTGTCAATTACCCCTGTGAGGATGATGTACACAATCCCAAACAGCTTTCCAGTATGATTGGTTGGGAGGTTGGGTGCGGAAGCAGGCATGGGTTTTGGGGTCACGGGTGGTTCCATGGACAGGTCATAAGCAGGGAGATAATTGAATTTCCCTCTGAACAACTTGGGTGGTGAAAATATCCATGGGCCTTGTTGGTTGTATCTAATTGCAGATTTTATGCAGGCCAAGGGATTGAGTTTAATTATCTTTTCTGGGGTGCATTCCTTGTATTCAGACTTCAGAGGGTAGTCGGTAAAATGGACAGGTCCAAAGGGTACACCAGGAGGACATAAAACAGCAGGTGGTGGGGCAAGCGGGCCAGGAGATCTTGAACTGAATTGGTAGACAGCAAATATAAAATAAGGCAATAGCTGTATGAGCCAAATTAACATAACCTTTATTTAAAAATGGCAATAAGTTTGGATCACAGGGTCCTGGGGTCTATATAGTACCCCCTTCAAACTTAACATTTTCCATGGAGGGTTCATCAGGGCATTAGGAAGGGCAGGGTTGGGGGAACTGGGTGCTTGGGTCCAAAGGCAGCAAAATGACACTTGGCCTGGGAGTTCTTTCATTGGTCAGGAATCTTGATTTGGCTACCTGATTATCTTACTTTAGTGTCAAGGTCATGGGACCGGGCTGCAGGCCCATGCCTCTTTCCTGGGTTAGCTCTTGATTGGTTGCTGGTGTAGACTTTGAGTTTGAGAAGCTACTAGTTGCCAAATCAGTGCCTCCATTAGGCGCTGTGATTATTCCTTCATTTGGCATGATGATTTCTTTGATTTGTCTCTTTTTACTGCATGGGTCAATACACTCGGTATCAGCTTGTGGGGGCTCAATCCCAGAAAAACATGGGTGGGTGGTTCCGCGGTTCACAGGCCCGGCAGCCCAAAGGAATCCAGGTTCAGGGTTCAATTCCTGCTCCTGGGCCCGGGTTTCTAGAGAGGGAGAATTGTTAATCCTGACATCCTGGGTCAATCCAAACCAACTAAATCAAGCCAACCCTAGTCTGGGTGACACTATGGCAAGTGCCCCCCCAAGCGGCGCCTAATAATCAATGAGGTTGCCAAGGAAATAATGAGCCTCAATTAAAGCAGCATGGCATTTGCCAAAACCTACGTCCATCTACAGCTCACCAAGTGGGTAGTCTGACAAGAAATCTGGGCTGCTGTTAAAGGGGTAACACAGAGATGGCAAATAAATGAAAGAAGCAACCCAAGCCCCAGCCTAGTTGTGCCTCCCCTAAAAGCTTGCCCCCTCCCAGATGCCATGCACCTCCAAATCACCAAGGTCATACTTAAGCTCAGGCTTTGGAAGATCTGTGCCACCAGCAGCACTCTGCAACTTGGGATGCCCAGGCTTGTTGTCTCACTTAAGTTATAACCAACTATGTTGGCAATGGGGCAACCATGGCCATGATTCAACCCACAGCCCCCAAATAAGTTCTGCTATACCCTGATGCTTATCCAGCATCTAAGATGAAGCAATTGAAATACCTTATTACTAGTTGGAATTTTATCTTCAAGATTATGGAAAAGCAGGGGAAAGAAAACTCCAGATGCTAAAAAAGCAGAGACAGGCATCTTTATTGGTAGGTTTCTGGTGGGTGTTGCTAAGGGGAGCATGTTCTACAGGGCCTGGCCTGCTACACCAACTTTATGGCAGATTTCTCCTGGATCTAGTCAATATCTGGAGCCAATCCAGCTTAAAGTTCTGTGTATTCCTGAGCCATCAGATGTGATACAGAGAGAAGGGTGTAGTGAAGATCCAAGAAGGCAGGCATGAGAAATCAGTGTTCCCTGCCGGCCATGCAGAGTTTCACCTAGGGGATGTATTGCTTTCCAACATTGGTAACACAATCAGAGATTCTAACCCCAGAACATCCAACCAGGTGCTTCTTGCTGCCCTCAACCACAACAGAATATTTCTGCACCCAAAAGCAGCAGGCCTGTTACCACACTAGCTCTTGGTGCCCCAAACAGTACACAATCATCCAAGGACATTCAAATGTCCCCTCACAAGTCCCCAGTATATACACTGATTGGTGTGATCTCCAAACAGGAGTACAATGCCATGGATAATCAATTCCTGCATATAAGCACAGCCGTTCACCCATCTTCAGTTCTTTTGGCCACCACACCCCCACCCAACCTAGCCAGCCAACCCAGTCCATTGAAGCACAGCCATCAACCTGCCAAACTAGTACCTCCCCACCACCCCTACCTGTTTTTTTAAATAAACCCTCATCCAAAAACTTATCTTAAATAACTATACAATATAGTTTACTTTATATATCTTGGATTATTAATACAATAGTATATTAAAGACATGTAGACTTTAATGCCAAACTGCTTTACTAAAGACATGCATCCAATACAGGCGGTTTAAACAATACTTATACAGCAACCCTAGCTTTTATTGGATTGCTGGATCAGAAAGGTTTGAGAGGATGCAAGTGCACAGGAACAACCAATCTGAGCCCCCTTTGGCTTTCCCATTGGTATTGGAAATCCGCTCTAACTAAGGGCACCTGTGGCTCATTGTGCCCAGTGTGGATTGGTTGACCAAGCCTGCTTAATGGAATATGCTGCCCTTTTGGATCATGATCTGCGCACTAACCTGGGGACAATCTAGCACCCAACTGGTGGCTTCTAAGGTGCTAGATTTTTTACAGGCTGGCAGGCTGATGGGGATCACAAATAACAGTGTGTTCTGGTCAACAGGCTTGGTTGATGAATCTAGTCTGGTGATAATAAACCAAGGGTGTGGGTTGTTAGAGCCAGATGTCAATGGTAACAAAAGATCCAGGGGTATTCTGATTGGGTGTCCCTTTGTACAGGTATTTTCTTGCATGTGCTTGATTTTATGCTCAGCTGAAAGTGAGCTTAAAATAAAGGCAAGGTGATCTATTTGCAGCAAAAGGATGATCTAGAGCACCTTAAATCTCATTCACATGTACATGTGATAAGGTCAACATAAAAAATAAGTTGGCGGTAAAGAAAAAGGAAACAATAAAGTCATAAGAAGGAAAGATAATTTTAATAGTAGTATACAAAAAAACAAGCATATAAGGGTTTTACAACATCTTTGATTACTCCCTCTTGGGAAATTAGTTCCCTGAGTACCTCCCCAAATGATTCCCTGACTAATCATTATTTTGGTGGCACTCTTATCATTTGCCCATCTAGTACAGGGATCAAACCTTTTGAGTCCTAAGCGGAACCCTACTTGGACAAGCTGTCAGGATTCACCTTTCTTTTAGCTGCTATTTTTAGCCACTTTTTATTCTGGTTTATATTCTTCAAAATCAGCTATGATTATACATTCATTTTTACTTCTCACATCTTTTACTATGCTCTCCCCTTCTTTTCCTGCATTTACCACCCTTTTTGGATTCAAACTTGGGTTTTCTTTGCCTCACAACAACTTTAAAGTGATTAGTACTTATGGTTTGAACTCACCTTGCCTTGTAAAAAATTTGAACCCTGTAACTATATGCTTGAGTTAGTATTTTTGCTCTCTAAACTCTTACCTTTTGCTTTACACTTTATTACACATTTCAAGCCTCAGACCTAGTTTTCCCTGTTTTTTCACTGTATAACAACAACTAAGCAAAAAAACAACCAATCTTCTACTCCTCTTTGTCTCCTTTAAATGCAGTTAATGTTGTAACTGTGCTGTTTTAGCAGAGTTACAAGGGGGAAAATTTAGAAGCTAGATAATAATCTTTATTGAGAGATAGTGATTATATAGTCATAGTGAATCAATGGATAGCAGGAAAATGATTGTTGATCACACAGTTGGATGGAAGAGGGAGGTGGCTTGATCCTGGTAATGAATCAAGCGCCAAAACAAGGTATCCACCATAAGGGATCATCATCTGTTCATGTTGTTGGATTTGATAATTCAAGTTGACTTCCTAGTCTAGCTTCAAGTGGCGGGGTAATCAGATTGTGGGTCACAAATCCGCTTGTTTGGAACCTTGCTGGCAGGTCAAGCCTGCTGTTTTGTTACCACCCAACTGAAGGTTGGCCTCTTCTGGGGGTAGGTTGTCAGGAGCACGGGCGTCGTACTGGACTAATTGTTGTTCTGTGGCGGGCAGGGCAGTTTCTTGTTGTTTTTGTCTCGCTTTGCAGGGTCTCAGGCAATCATGGTGTAGGGTCTTGTCTTGCTTGCGTTTCCCAAGTCCTTGCACAAGGTAAGTGTTGTTGTAGTTTACCTTTAGAATGATTGCTGGCCCTACTTTCTCGGGTTATAGTTTGCTTTTATCAATGTTCATGACCCAAACTTTGTCCCCAACTTCATGTCTATCTCAGATGGGGACAAAGGTTTTTTTGCAGACGTTCACTTTCCCTTTCTGTTTGCTTGCTGTTGGTCTCTATAACTTGAGGGTCTGAGCGCAGGGGGACTTCACTTGAGATTTCCAGTTTGGGTCCTGTTAATGCTTGAATGATATTTGGCTGTGTGCTGTATACCAACTCAAATGGGCTTTTTCTGGTGTATCTGTTCACTTGGGTTTGACACACAAGTAGTGAAGTTGGTAGCTGCTTATACCAGTCTTCAGGTCTCCTGGCAGTGAGCTTGGCTAAGGCTTGCATGAGACTGCCATTAAGCTGCTCTACGCGTCCATTAGCCTATGGGTGGTATGGTGTTGTTACAGTGTGTTTGACCCCATTTTTTGCAAGGTATAAATTGGTGGTTTTGGAGGTTGATTCTTTGCCTCCATTGGTTATCAGGAGTTCTGGCTTTCTGAACTTGCTGATTATTTCTTTGCCAATAAATTGTTGTACATCATTGCCAGTGTGCGCCCTTACTGCTTGAGCTACTGGCAATCTTGTAGCAAAGTCTATGGTAGTGATGATGCATTTCTTATCATTGTGTTTCCCTGGCATGAGGCCAACAACTTCAAGGGCCCATACTTTGAAGGGTAGTTGTGTGCAATAGGAAGTACTGACTTTGGAGGGGTTTCGCTTTTGGCAAACTTTTTGCATACCTCACATTGGTCTAGGACTTCTTGAATATTGCAATATAAGGTTGGTCACCAGGCCTTGTGCTTAAGGAACTCATATAGATTTTAGCTCTTGGTGTGTCCAAGGTCCCTGTGATAGCGTAGGATGGTGTCTACCCGCTGGTGTGTGGGGATATAGGGAATGATTGAGCCGTCAGACATTTTTCTGTGCAGGGTCCCATACACGTCAGCAAATAAGTGTTTGTTTTTGATAACTGTTTCCTTTGTTATGTTGGTTGTACCAGGGGGAAACCCTTGTCCTTTGTTTGTAGTACCAAGAGGGGCCAGTCTGGATCAAGCCCATTTCCTCCCTTGTGGCACAGACATATAGGTGTGAGAGGGCATCTGCCATGGCAAGCTTGGCCCCAGGTTTGTACTGTATGAGCATATTGAATCTCTCCAAGAGCTCCATCCAGCAGGCTTGGCGGCGAGATAGATTTGCTTGGGTTTTGAAATATATAAGCAACTTGTGGTCGGTTAATGCTGTGAATTCTTCCTGCCGTTCTAGGTAACAGCGCCATTTGACTAGACAGTGCACGATAGCCAACAGTTCCTTGTTGTGGATAGGGTATTAACACTTGCCATTTGTCAACTTTCTCAATTCATAAGCTACAGTCAGGAAGTCACCATCATTGTTTTTAATTTATAGTACTCCCCCAATGAATGCATCTGAGGTGTCGGTTTCCATTTGGTATCCCTGTCACATTTCGGGTAATGCAGGTTGGGAGCTGTTGTGATCTTCTCCTTGAGGCGTCTAAAACAGAGGTCACATTGGGGGGTCCACACAAACTTATATTTGGAGCCTGTTATAGCAAATAAGGGGGGCAGACAAAACGCCACAGTTGGGTATAAAGCGGCGTACATAGGTGACCATCCCCAAGAAGATGCAGAGTTCCAACTTATCCTTGAGCAGCAGCATCTTGTAGATGGCCTGTATCTTCTGACTGTTGGGTTTGATGCCGTCTTTTGAGACTATGTGTCCCAGGAAGGGTAATTGCTCTCAAAAGCACTGGCACTTGGAGGGCTTGGCCAACAGTTTGTGTTGTGCCAAGGTGGCAAAGACTGCCTCTAGGTCTTTGTGGTGCTGTTCTACCAAGGGGCTGTAGACAATGAGGTTGTCCAGGTAGACTAGGGTATGCTTGCCTATGTGTGGCGTGAATACTTTTTTTCATGAAGGTCACAAAGGTGGACGGGGCGTTTGTCATGCCAAAGTTGAGTACCACATATTTGTATGAGCCGTATTTAGTGTGGAAGGCTGTTTTGGGGATGCCTTCCTCCTTGATGCAAATTTGGTTGTAGCCTGCAGTCAGATCAATATTGGAGAAGACTGTGGCTCCTCCCAAGGCATCAAAGAGATTGTCAATTAGTGGTAACAGATAACAATTCTTGATGGTAACTTTGTTTAGGGCTCAGTAGTCTGTGACCAGATGCAAGGTACCGTCCTTCTTGGCCACAAAGAATATGGCAGCCCCAAAAGGAGACTGTTAGGGGCAGATAAGTCCTTTCTCTAACGCCTCCTTGAGATAGACAAGTAGGGCGTCGTCTTTGTTTGGGGTCAGCCTGTAGATGGGGCGCACTTTGGGGACAGCCCCTTTGAGTTAGATGGAGTGTTGGATGTGCTTCACAGGGGGCAGCCCGGGTAGCGCTTCTTTGAAGATTTCTGGATGGTGGGCCACAATTTTGCAATCTTGAGGCGTGAAGGTATCCTGGTGATCCTTGAAGTGTATGATCTTGTATTATCAGGAGTCCCAGTCAATTGCCTTCAGACTTTCCTTTTTGTCCAGGGTCTCTGTGATGCGCACAAAGATGTGGTTGTGTAGGAGTTGGTCCACTGAGTCAGGGTAGATCTGGTGATTGACACCTTCACGCTTGATGGTCAACACTGAGGTTGCCCAGTCTACGTGAGGATTGTTCTTTTGTAACCAGTCTAACCCCAGTACAATGTCAAACTTTGGGAAGTCAATGACGGGACCTTGGATGGTGGAGTGGAGGTTCTCAAGCATGACAGAGAAGGGTGTGGTTTTCCTTGTCACAGCAATGTAGTGTTCATCAGAAAGGACCACGTTTTTAATCCACAAAGAATTAGTTGCCAGCTTGAACTTGTCCACAAAGCTGCTGTTGAATAGGGTTCAATTTGCACCCAAATCCAGGAGTGCTGAGCCTGTGTAACTGCAAAAACAGAAAGGATATGACATCAGTTTATTGGGATGCCTGGCAATGGTCTACACTACCGGGTCCTCCAAGGGCACTTGGATCATTGGGCATTGGTCCACGTCCTCAGGTCAGTACTCATCATTGGGCAAGTCAGGAGTTGTGTGGGGAGAGCTTGGCTCACTTAATGCTCTCCCTGGGCTTTTCCCTTGTCTTGATTGCCTTGCATGGTGGTGATACAGAAATGGGTATAATTTGACTGGCCATTGTTCCCACTTCCATGTCCATTTGAACCTGTGGGTTTATGGTTGGTGTTATTCCTGTTGTTTCTGGGGGGTGGTTGAGTGGAGTGCCCGCCTGAGTGGGAGTCCTTGGGTCTCTCTTGTTTTCCTGTTTGTGCCTTATGAAGGGTGTTGGAGGTTTGTTCTGCTTTCTCCGCTTTGTGGTACAGGCTTTACAGATTAGTCACCTGGTCCAGGTTCACATGTATCATCACATGCAACTTGAGGGCGTTGTAGTGTATGAGATGTGTGGCTGGGATGTCAAAGGCCATGTCAGATAGTGCACAAAGTTGGAGTTCCTCGTAGGCGCGGGTGAGTTTCTTCACAGTGCCCATCTGGGTTAAGCTCTTTACTTGACGTATGATCATGAGCGCAGTGTCCTTAAGCACAAATCTTGCCAAGAAGTCTTGCTTGAAGGTATCCCAGTTCTTGTTGGTGTGTTCCTTGTGCCACTTGTTGCACCAGGTGCCAGCGTCATGGGTCAGGCAAAAGGAAATTTCTGCAATCCAAATTTGCTGGTGGCATTACATCTGGGCCAGCTTGCTCTGGGCGGACTGGATCCATGCGGCAGCGTTGTTGTTGTTGGCCCCAGCAAAGGGTTCCAAGGCAGCACTTCATAGTCTTTGGGCTACATAGGCTGGCATGGCGCTTTTGTTGGTTGGTTGCGCCATGGAGGCAGGAGCCTGGAAGAACCCTTGTGCAGACATGGCATTGAAGGCAGGTAGTGGAATCACCGTATTCTGGTACAGGACAAAGCCATCAGGTATCTCAGTACCAGGAGTGTACAGGGTCCAGTCAGGCAGGAGGCCAGACATAATTCTGTCAAGAATTTGTTGGCCACGGCGTGTGCAGGCAACAGGCAGAATTTTTCAAGATAAGGTAGGATGGAGAACCTACCTGTGCTACCAATGTTGTAACTGTGCTGTTTTAGCAGAGTTACAAGGGGAAAATATTCAGAAGCTAGATAATAATCTTTATTGAGAGATAGTAATTATATAGTCATAGTGAATCAATGGATAGCAGGAACATGATTGTTGATCACACAGCTGGATGGAAGAGGGGGTGGCTTGATCCTGGTAATGAGTCAAGCACCAAAACAAGGTATCCACCGTAAGGGATCATCATCTGTTAATGTTGTTGGATTTTTTAATTTGAGTTGACTTCCTAGTCTTGCTTTAGGTGGCCGGGTAATTGGATTGCAGGTCACAAACCTGCTTGTTTGGAACCTTGCTGGCGGGTTGAGCCTGCTGTTTTGACATTAACTTTTCTAATTGTTGCAACCAAGTTTCCCTCCTTGCCTGCCAACGTATCTTACATTACACAGGGGGCACTCAAAGAGCCGCCCCTTGACGTATCTAACAACATGGACCAATCCAAAGGCAGTGTCAAATTGTGGGCACTTTCCCTAATTAGGAGCGCTACCAATTTGAGCTGCTGATCCCCGCACAAGTTATTCCTTGGCTTCAAACCTTACATGGAACATGCCGCTATGCCACCCCCTTGTGGCCTTATGGATTTCCCCATATAGTATATTAATTACAGTATTCTATAATAAACAATACCTTATTCTATTCATTTCAGTCCTTTCTATTGGACTGTTGTCTTCCCCAAATCAAATACTGAATCCTCATTGGTTCAGTTGTAACAGTGGTAGCAGTGGTAGGTTCACAAATTACCTAAAAGAAAAATTCCCCCAAGAAAGGACAGAGTACGGGCTGTATGGCCACTCCTCACTAAGAGACCTTCCTGTCAATTCCCAAGGAAGACACCCCCAACGGGTACATCATCTATCAAGATCAGCTGGTACTTACAAGCGTGTATAATTGACTCCACCTTGGGCAGCACAATGTGATTGTCACCCCGCCCCAGTCAGACCTTTCACAATGCATGCTAAATCTCCAACTTGAGTCTTTTGCAGGTGGTATTGAAGGGGCTGGCATTATCAGTTGGCTCCACTCAACCAAAACCCACCTTTTTATCTGTCAGGTGACTGGACCCATGTGAGTCACCACCGCTTTGGGGCGCCTTACAGGGCCTGCCATAGTGTGGTTCACCAACTGGGCCAGCCAGGAGATAGATTTCACTTGGGTGTTGTTCAGGAATGCCTTAAAATCCTGCACCATGAAACCTTTTCACCCATCATGGTGGGAACTCCCCTCCTAGCCATTAAACAGACCAGGTCCCTCCCTGAATACCTTGCAGCCTGGCAACAAGCCCTTGCCGCCGCCCCAGAAGCTGTCACTGATTGGAACATCATGCTTCTTACACTAATAGTCAATGGGCTCAAGCCTCATATCTGCAAATGGATTCCTGTGGGATGCTGGAAGTTCATTGAAAATTGCTACAAGGCCATTGTGGAGGCCAATAAACAGGCCTACATGGGCTTTTGTAGATCCAATTATGCACCATCCCAGTCTTGCCCTGCACCTAGCAGCGCCCACAATCAGGTGAGCTGCCGTCAGCCCCACCAACAAGAGAATGGGGCTAAGCGTCCCCGCAAGTAGAAGCTTCAATTAGCATAAATTGAGGACCCAGGAAAATTCTGGGGGTTGTAGATACAAGAGGTTCTACAACCCCACCTTACCCTTGCCCTCAAGCTCTCCTTGCAAAGAATCCCTGCAACTACAATGTTCATGATGTTGAAACCCTCAACGTCTTCCAAGTTCATAGCAACAACCCCGTTCTCCAGGCCAGCCAATATTCAAATAAAATAAGTCACTTGGCCTATCCCTTCTGTTTCTGTGGGAACACCCACAAACTTTTGGTAGATACTGGGGCCAACCACACTATGGTTGACCAGACGTTTGCTGACTCTCAACAACTAGACTGGGTGCCCAGCTGCTTCAAGGCAGTACAAGTAGCTGATTCCCACAGAGTGGCAATTAAACATGAGACAGTACCCTTCTCTGTGAGAATGGGGAACATCCAGGTTAAGCTCTCTGGACTAATTATGACAGGGCTCAGCCACAACATCATTGCTGGTCTTGACTGGCTTTGTCACAACTGTCCTTACATCAACTGGGATACATCTGTAATTACCCTCAATAGAAATGGGGTGGGTTTTCAGATATATCCTATCAAAATGAGCAAATTATTGCATGATAACGTGTTTTTCAGAATCACAGAGACAGGAACGTACAATTTCAAGGGGGGAAACTGGACTTCAATCAATGCTCAGTCAAAGTTATCTGCACCAAACCACTTGCGGCCCCCCTTGGCTACTCCTCCCACACCAGCACTTTTCACACTCCTTGAGGAGTATAAGGACATTTTCAGTGAAACACTGGACCAACTAACTCCTCTCTGGGAGATACAACATGCTGTAAAACTACAAGGGTTGCTACCCAAAGCGCGTCCCCTATATCAACTGACGCCCAAGGAAGACAAAACTCTACGTCAACACCTTGTGAACACACTTGACAAGGGCTTCATCTGCCCCTCCCTCTCATCCTATGGGGCTGCAGTCTTCTTCATATCCAATAAGGATGGGTCCCTTTGCTTAGCAACTGATTACTGTGCCCTAAACAAAGTAACTGTCAAAAACAAGTACCCTCTGCTGTTGATTGACAACCTGTTTGATACGCTTGCAGGTGCAAAGGTCTTTAGTAAGATTGATCTCACCACGGGTTACAAACAGGTCCGCATTGCACCAGGGGATGAGAAAAAACTGCCTTTCAAACACTAAAGGTTGTTTGAGTATTGGTTCATGAACTTTGAATGACCAACACTCCATCCACCTTTGCCATGTTGATTAACAAAGCATTTGAGGAATTGATTGGAAAGTGTGTGGTTGTGTACCTTGAAGACATTATACTCTTCAGTCAAGATCAAACCACACACTTCCAACACCTCTGTGCTGTCCTTGACACACTCTAAAAGAACCAGCTTAAGGCCAAGCCTTCCAAATGCAAATTCCTCATGTCAAAGCTTCTATTCCTTGGGCACACCATCTCTGCCCAGGGGATAAAGCCCAACACTGCCAAGATCAAGGCAATCACAAGCATACCACCCCCCCACAAATGTGGGTCAGGTGTGTACATTCTTAGGCATGGTTGCCTACATGCGCAAGTTCATTCCCAATTGTGGGGGACTAATTGCACCTCTCACTGAGCTCCTAAACACTGAACAGCGCTTTCATTAGACCCCTTTCAGAGATCAAGCCTTCAAAACGTTGAAGTAAAGACTTAAAACTGTACCTGTATTGCAGTTCCCCAATCAGAACCACCAATAAAAACTCAAGACTGATGCCTCTGATAGAGCCATAGGGGGTGTGCTACATCTGGAAACTGACAAAGGCGCCTTCCTTCCCGTGACCTACAAATCCAGGAAGCTCACCAACTCAGAGCAGTGCTACCCCATACATGATAAAGAGTTAGCGGCAATTGTGCACTGCATCAAGAAATGGTGTTGTTATCTGGAAGGGGCCACCTTTCTACCCTGCATCCTGACAGACCACAAGTTGCTTCAGTACTTCAATACACAGTCCCATCTGACTCAACGTCAGGCAGGCTGGGTTGAGCTCCTGTCCCCCTACCAACTACGCATTGAATAAAATCCTGGAAAGGAACTTGTCACAGCTGACGCCCTCTCCAGGTTATATGTGGTGTTCATCACAGGGGACAACAGCCTAAACCCAGACTGATCAATGCTCTACCTGGGTCCTGAAGCAACCTGCTACAAAGGTCTTAACTCCACAACTATCTCCAAACTAAAAGACAACAAAAGCCAGTTCACTACTGATGCTGGCAATGTTTGCCATTGGGAAGAGACAAGTAGAAGACGCCATACATCACCACCACCCAGAAAGGAGATATCATACTGCATTATCACTGCACCTTGGGTCACATCAGAGGACGTAACCTCATTGAAATAATAAAGCATAATGTGTGGTGGCCTTGTATGCACCAAGACATCTTGGACCTCCTCGAAACCTGCACCCTCAAGTCTGTACTGCCCATAAAAGCCATGGAGCTCTTTGAACAGTGGGCCCTCAACGTTGTTAGGCCCCTTTCTGAGGATAGACTAAGAAAAAAGTAGATAATTACAGCCATTGACTACTTTATCCATTGGCCTGTAGTGTGGGCAACCACTAACCACACTGCCATCACAATCACCCGCTTTATTGGTAAAGAGATTATGGCCTGCTTTGGGAGACCCAAACATCTCATCATAGATGGTGGGCCTGAACTTGTAGGGCATGTCATGAAGGCATACTGTGCCAAAAATGCCCTCCAAAGAATAGTCACAACCCCCTACCACCCTCAAGCCAATGAGTGTGTAGAGGGTCTTAATATTTCACTGGTCCAAATCATTGCCAAACTATCACAGGAACATCCCAACACTGTGTGGCCTGAACACCTGCCCACCGCTCTTCTTATCTTACAAACAAGGATCAACAGAGGCACCGGGTTCAGCCCCAGTGCCTTAGCTTTTGGAACACCTGACAGCTTAACAGGGGTGAAACAAGGGAAATTACAATCCACTGTTCCTGGGAAACCCCTCTTGTTTCCTACCCCCTCCCTGAGCCAGTGGCGTGTCAAGGCTCAGGACATTGAACACAAGCAAATTGAGGGAGGTACAACACACTTGGAGGCCAGATACACTGTAGGTGACCCCGTTTATGCCCTCAACCCCAATTCTGCCAAACTAGAACCCAACCACCTGGACCCTTCAAGATAGCCGCAGTTTATGACAACCACATCTATCAACTTGAAGATGCCCAAGGGAGCACCAAGAAGCTCCACCACAATTGCTTGCACCCCTGCTGCGCCATCCTCACACAAAAGTTGTTTGTGCGGACCTTACCAGCTCTCCTGCAAACTCTAATCCTGGTATCTGACAACAATCAGGGAGAAAGGGGGATGTTGCAACCAAGTTTCCCTCCTTGCCTGCTAACGTATCTTACAATACACAGGTGGCGCTAAATAAGCTGCCCCTTGACGTATCTAACAACATGGACCAATCCAAAGGCAGTGTCAGATTGCAGGCACTTCCTCCTAATTAGGAGCGCTACCAATTTGACCTGCTGATCCCCACACAAGTTATCCCTTGGCTTTAAACCTTACATGGAACACCCCACTATGCCATCCCATTATGGCCTTGTGGCTTTCCCCATATAGTATATAAATCACAATATTCTACAATAAACAACACCTTATTCTATTCATTTCTGTCCTTTCTATGGGACTGTTGTCTTCCCCAATCAAGTACTGAACTCTAATTGGTTCAGTTACAACACCAAGTTAAACTGCAACATAACTGAATTTTTAAGCTCTTTCTTTCCACCATGTTTCCTAACCATCTTTGGTTAGACTTATCACCTCAATTTTTGCACCTCACAAAATAAAGTACAATAAAAAGGCTTGGTTTTCCAACCTTAACAATAAGTTGAGTTTTTTGACTTGCACCCCAACAGGTACTTGTTAGGTTTTGTGGCTTGTGTTTTTCCTTCCAATCTTTTATCTTGCATCTTTCCTTTTTCTTTGAAATTCTAGGTTTATGATTCATTTTGATTACATTTTTTTATCAGTTAGTCAATTTTCATAGTGGTACACACTTTAATTGTTGATAGCTTCAACCCACCAGCAAGTGCTGACCATTACCCAGACTTAGAAATTGAGTTTTTGACCCAATCTTCAGTCATTAAGACTGGTCTCTATTCCATCTTCTTAGGCTTAATAATTGTCTTAGTCCCTAATTTACTTCCTATAAACTTTTAAGAGCTTTAAGTGTGACAGAAATTAAGTGATAATAAGAAGCTGTCTCCATGTGGTGGGGAATCACCCACCAAATCACATAGAGTCAATGATTAACCACCAACGCAGCTTCAGATACCAATTTTTGTGAAATTTCCAAATGAGATACTAGGGTTAAGTAAAATAATCAACCCCAACCAAAAGAGCCCTATATAAATGGACTGTGAGAGAATCAGAGTGTCTTCAGCATAAAATTCAGGACATTGAGATAGCACCAGAGTTTCAGCTTCAAAGGTAGGAGGAATAGTTCTGAGATTGGCAGGCATTGAATTAACATTTGGCGGAGACAAAAACAAGTACCAACAGCAGGCCACCATCTTCCCATAATAATCTGGCCAAGGATTAAATTGTAAGGGATGTAGCGCAAAAGGCCAACTAAAGGATGCATTTTTAAAATAAAGATTAGACCAAGGGATAATTGATTTTATTGAGTAAAATTTTGGGAGGACTCAACTCAGAGTTGAAACAGTGAAAATTATTCAATATATATCAAAATTTGACTAAGCAATACCGCCTGAATCCTGAGCTCCTATTCCTTCCACATTGTCAAGTGAGTATCTAGTCCAGTTTGCAAAGAAACCATGAGTGGCCAACTTCTGATGACCATGCTGATTTATAAGCTCATATCTGGTGACCCTCAAATTACGTCAATTTATCAACGTCAGTTTTCAAGGGGGAATTAGATTCAGCTGGCGGACTAGAGCAGCTGTAACCCATTTTTGATCAACTGTTTGATTTGAATCTGTTAAATTGGTCAATTTTGTTAAAGGTTTTCTGGCTTTTTGAGGCTTCCTACTTGGCCAAATAATTCCCGGCATTATGAAATCTACTGTGAAATTAGTGCAGTTGTTGTTGCAAACCTTACCTAACTTTTATACTTAACACACATAAATATTCTTGGGTCAAAGGCTTTAGTCTACAATAATTTAACCCAAGCCTTCAGACCTTACACAAGCCTTGTGACCACCATGAAGTACATGGGCAATATGTGGCTTCTTGTGATAATATATAATACTACTAATTTTTATCCAATAACGTATCATTCTCTTCTTAATTTCCCCTTTATCTTATTTACAGTAGTTTTAAAAGCTATGGCAACAAGCAAAAAAATTAAGCTTTAAATGAAATTAAAATGAATCCAAATCTATTGTAAATTAATATAAATTTGTTTATTTTAAATTTTGTTTAAATCTGAGTTCATTTTGTTTAAATCTGAATTGTTTTTGCTTGTTGCCATAGCTTTTAAAACTACTGTACTGTAAATTCAGAACCTGAACATAAAAATGCAGGATTATCAAATCCTTGGTCCAAATTTTGAATCACTTTTGCAGGATGGCCTTTTTTAATTAAATTAATTTTTTTGAGTATTTATTTGAATATTTGAAAATGCAGGAACTCAAAGACACTTTGCAAAGTTCAATTCAAACTGCATATTTTCAATGGACGGAATGAATTAATTGGAATTAGATTTGAAGCGTTCAAATCCATCAACCATTTTCATTAAGTTTACTATGTTTTTTGAAATTGTGGGATTGTCAAATCCAAGCACCAAATTTCAAATCACTTTTGAAGGCCACTAGTAAACTCAGATATTAATTGAAGGAACTGGAATCCAAATTTAATGTACACTAAGCATACTAGGAAACACTAACCCAAATAAAGAAGCTCCACCACAACTAAAATCAAACTAAAAATTCAATCTCAATAACAATAATTAGACATAAAAAGTTATTAAACTTTAAAATCATCCAAAACTAGAAAGGATACAATATTATACACTTCAAATCACAGATATAGAAACTCTGCTACTATTCAAGGCTAAATCAAGAGAAAAAACTACCCACAACTAAACCAATAAATCTAAATAAATACATATTTAATCTAAAATATATTTTTTATTTTATTTTTATGGACTGTCAATTGCATTCTCAACCCACTCCTGCACCAGCCTGCGGGGCAGCCTGTCCACAAGGGCGTCCCAGAGGGTCCAAGAACAGACCCAGAACCCAACACAAGGTGAGTCATGCCAATACACAGGCCTCCCAAGGTGTCAGCGCCAGCCAACCACCTCCTGCATCCTAAGCCAGAACTACCAGCTTGAATCCCAGGAAGAAGCTACTTTCAAGGCCTGCTACCAAAGTCTCCTACACCAGGGTCACTGGGAACACTGAGGTTACTTACACCTCCACTGTTTACCCAGTTGTCACCTGGCCCCGCACTCTTGATCCAAGAGTTGCTACTTCCTTCCCCCGCGTCTTTGACACCACCTACAAGCCATTGGCCACCACTGAGTAACCATCTGCGCCTATTGTGTATTCAACCATTGACGGCGCCACTGCAAGAAAGTGTGATCACACCTTCTACACAAAGGTCCCTGTCCCTTGTGTTGAGCCTGGTAGCCAGGATGCTGTGGTACCTGCCAAGGGCCAGCGTTGGTTGACAGATAGTGAGCGTGAAGCTCTCCTCAACTGCTTGAACGGGGGAATGGCAATTTGGGATATTGCATCCCAATTTGGTGTCACAGCCAGATACATTGCTGACATCAATACCAAGTATGGAAACATCAGGCGAATTGCCAAATCCACCAAGGCTAAGCGGCAGCCCAAACTCCTTCAGCCCGTTCATATTGATGCAATCAAGCAGTGGGTAGCCAAGGATTGCCACCTGGACACAATTGCTGTCCAATCAATTCTTGCCACAGAGTTCAGGCTTTCTGTTTCTAAAACCCTTGTTTACAAAGCAATGGTTGATTTGGGCTTCTTGTGGAAGGTGCTTGGAGTTTCTCTGTACAATAGGAACAGTGAAAAGACCATCAAGGATTGACACATTTATGCCGAGACATATCTGGCACTAAAGGAGACTGGGAATGTCAAGTTCTTCTATATTGACAAATTGTTGTTTTCCTCCTCACTCAGGTCTAGGCATGAGTGGATTGAGAAGGGGTCCAAGGATGGCGTAGTCCATTGTGCAGCTGTCTATTCCCAGACCTATTCCATGGTCACGCTTCTTGGTCCTTGCGGGTTAGACCAGTATCAGATGATTAAAGGCTCCCATAACAGCGGGACCTTTCTTGATTTTCTCTGAGCCGTCAAGGAGTACCTTTGGATAAATTACAGTGGCACAATCAACGTTGCTGTGCTTGATAATGTCAGGCTCCACAAAGTGGATCTGGTTGTGTCTGAATTCCCCCCATCAACAAAAACAGCCATTCTGCCAGCCACTGCCTTGCAGACTGCCCAGTGAGACTCCTCTTCCTTCTGCCTCATTCTCCATTTCTGAATCCAATTGAGGAGGTATTTGGTTGGATCAAGAATAAGGTAAAACAAGGCCTCCCTCAGGACACAGAGGATCTCTTCAACATTCTTGAGATCAGCCAATTTGCAATGCCACCCAATGTGGTGGCGGCTTTCTATGAGCACTCAGAATCCTTTCTCCCAAAAGCCCTGGCCTCCGAGCCAATCAGATAAATGGGCGCTCTGGGTTTTATTTAGTTTGTTTTTATTAGGACTCAATAATTATTATATATATAATAATGTGATGTTTGATTGTATTATAGACATATAAGAATACATAGAAAAGGTAAGTAAAATTAATTATACTAGGTAAGATGGAAATATTTTTATTATAATGCAATGAATATTATTATTGGCTTTTGCGGTAACAAATGAATAAATTTAAAAAAAGATAGAAATAAATTAGTTTATTTAAATAATTGTGAATCCTTGATGGTACTTTGGCTTTTTTAAGCCACAAATCAGACCTTGCATGTCATCATCTGATCCTTGTTATTTCAGTGCCACTATAACCACACAACACAGCAACCAATGGTTTTCATGTATTGCTTACTAATTAGTACTTAGGACGCAAGTCAAGTATATCAAATATGTTTATCAAATCACATTACAAGGGAAAGGTAATTTGAGTTCTAAACAATCATTTGTTTAGAACAATAGTGGAGTGGGCCGCATGATGCAGATAAATTCAATTCTCTATGTTTATCTATGTGATAAATAAACCTGTACTCAACAAGCTAATAAATAAAAACATTTTTAACTTATTTTTAATATTTGACGTGGTTGCAACTTTAACTAATGTCTTGTAATATATTTAGATATATTAATATTATAATTTACATACTAAAATTTAAAATAAAAATTAAAATATTAAAAGTAAAATTATAATTATAAATCTTAAAAGTTAAATATTAAGTTTAAATAATCAAAATATAACAATTTTATTAAATTGTGATTTATTCTAATATCAAATATTTGATATTAAAAATTTTAATATCATAGTATGTATTATTAAAATTTTAATATTAACTTTTAGATACCAAATTTTTTAATATTTAAATATGTAATAGTAAAATTTTTATAGTAAAATTTTAATAGTACTTATTTCAGTATTAAAAAATTTAGTATTAAAATATAAAAAGTAAAAAAAATTAATTTGCAAGGGGAAAATATTTATTGGGACATGCTAACTGCAAAGGGAATGTGATTATTCCAGGGAATTATACCCCAAAATTAAATTTTCAGCTAATGCATCTAATTGGATCCACATACTCTTCTGTACGTGGTGGATAACCATGGATGTGATTGCTAGAGGGGTGGCGCCCTGTACCCTGGTGGTTGCTGATTGTTTGATAAAAGGCAGGCAGGTGAGTGAATTGACTAGTAGGTTTTTTTGGGGGGGGCACGTAGTACCTGTATAGCGTTGCCAATGCAAATGAGTCATACAGGACGTGCTCAACTGTCCTGTATCCCTGTGGTGTCTTCTGGCGGTCAAGGGCTACACGGCAAATATCCATTTAAATAGGTACATCCTCCAACTTTTTGATGTTGGTTTTTAATATGCAGTGGAGGAGGATTCCCAGGTATACCGCAACGTGGATTCTTTGGGAGGTATACTTTTCTGAGAACATGCATAATTTTTTGAATATTTGAACTAACCTATTAATATAGGATGTTTGGTTGAACTTGAAGAGGGTTCTGGGGGGCGCCTGACTTGAATCAGCCCCCAGGCCTCAACAAACAATATTAATAAAGGTTTAAAATTACTCACAAGGACTGCATCCCCGACTTTATTTGATAGTGCCTTAAAAGCTTCATTAAAAATTGCAGATTTCAAATATTCATTTCCTATTTGAAAGTTGGTTTTTATTAAATTCTTTTCATATTTGTTGATGTTTGAGAAGGGGAATCATTGAATGCTTTCATATATGTATTCATCAAAGTTCAGTTTGATATCCCCGCAAATTTCATTCATTTCTTTGATTTTGATATTTGATCCTAGTTCATATGCTTCCCTTATCCATGGCGAGCACCCCACAGGTGGTGAATATTCCCTATCTTGAGCTTCAATATTAAAAAAATTATTCATATTCTGTTGAATTTTTTTATTTATTTGGTTTTTATTTATTTGTTTTACAGGGGCCACCAGTGACTGGTAACCCCCATAAAACCAACTTGGCGTATAAGCCGCCACTTCCGCAACCTCATCCCCATTCCTGGTGATGACTTAAATAAATATAAGTAAAACATAAAAAGACTTACTAATTATTTCCCCTGTGGCCCCCTCAGCCACAGGCGCCACTTCAGCAAACTTCATGAGCATTGGATGCTCTTCATTAATTTTTCTAGGCTTAATTTTTCTTATATTTATTGCAACTTGTGTTTCTTCTTGGTTTTCATTTGATAAAGCTTCTATATTTCTTGAAGAGCTTTGGCTTCTTGATTGTGTTTCATTTTTC
The DNA here is from genome assembly GCA_014839935.2 of Entomophthora muscae. Taxonomy (NCBI): domain Eukaryota; kingdom Fungi; phylum Entomophthoromycota; class Entomophthoromycetes; order Entomophthorales; family Entomophthoraceae; genus Entomophthora; species Entomophthora muscae. The sequence goes on along the minus strand of QTSX02004992.1, from coordinate 303,158 downwards.
ATCTGTTTCCATTTGATTGTTTTCCTCTTCATTGGTGTTGATTTCCTTTTGAATTTCTGTTCCTTCAATTAGTTTGATCTTATTGTTTTCTTTGGCCCCCTGCCAGAACTCCCACAAATTGTAGGCCGCGTTGTTGAACTTCAGACTTGATAAATTTGTTCCCTGTAGATTAAGTAATGCTTCTTTGTTCTTTTCATCTATAATATTTCCCAATTTATCAAAGCATCTTTTTTTGACTGGATTAGTGGCTGGCCCTTGTTACTCAGCTTTCCTGTTACTATTTCCCTGATATTTCTTTCTATTTTGTTGTAAATTGCGCAATTAATGCTATTTCAATATGACCTTTGAATTATGATAGTTGCAAAGATTTGGCTGGGTTTGCGTTTGACTTTGGAAATCCCTTGCCTTCTGCAAATGGGTATGGTTCAATATCCACCCATTCCAGATTATTGGACCTGTCTGTGGTTGATCCTGGTATGACCTCATCCCAATGTGACTCCCTCAGCCACTCTGTCTTCCTATTGAGTGATCACTGTCCCTTGTCAACTATTTAAAGTAGAATCATTACTCCTAATAAAGACAAGTTTATCCGCATTTGTGTTGGCATTTATAATCTTCAAGATTTTCCTGTCCTTTCTGCCAAAAGGACTTTTACATCTTGTTTTCCAGGAAATTAAGGTAAAAGTCCTTAATTTTGCCCTGAAGGCTAACCCAAGGCTAGCTTAAACCTCAAATCTTTTGTTATAAAGATTTCCCGCTGTGTCCTCCAAGATGTTGTCCCCTGGAGCCAAACACAACAAAATGATGCTCACTACAGGGGCTGCAAGCCCCTTGGTTACCCTGTTCCTGCGCACATTCTCTGGTCCTTCTCCCTTTGTTTCTGAAGTACACAATCAACCAAAATTTTCTAGTCCCCCTCTAGAAGAAGACATCTGATGCCCCCTCAAATCCTATAGTATTGGTTCTGTCTCCTGGGCCTGTGTGGGCCCCCTTCCCACTTTCTCTCTCAATTACTAGCAAGCTTGTGCTGCTGCCTGCTCCCTTCTTCATTCTGGTACAGTAGCCATGCACTCTATCCCTGGCCTCTGTCCCAGGATTGTTTCTGAAGACCTATACTCCTTCCTTTAGGACTTCAGTCCCCCCAATTTGATGGAATCCATGGATACAATTGGTGTGCTAGTTAACCGGTTCATCCAGCCTGCCCTAGTTCACCACCAACTTGCCTTAGGATCCCAGAATCAAATATTGAATGGTGTAGCCACCGCTGTATCAAATAACTATGCTCAAAATATGGTCTACTAAGAATGGTCACACAGTCTCTTTGCTTGTATTTCTGAAGACCAGCGCAACTCATTGGCATCACAGAAGTACCCAACTGCCTCCCTTAACTCCCTTTGTTCCTTGCTCCCTGGATACATAAAGGATCAACTATGCAAATCAGATGAACATCAGGCAGTGTGGTGTGAGCAAATTGAGGTCTTTCTGCTGAACCATTGCCAGGATTTTGGGACTCTGGTTAGTGAGCTTATTCAGTTCAGAGAGCATGTCAACTTGAAACTCTAATTGATAGGAGCTCATGTCAATACTTTGGGCCACCACCTACAGCACCAGTACAACCTGGATAAGGCTGCACTAGGCAACACTCTATATCAGGTGCAAAATTATGTGGATGACAGGGTAGCGTCTATTGAGGTGACTCCTCCTGCTCCTCCTGTCAAGACCCCATCTGATTTTGAAACCAAGGTATGGGAGGCAATTGCCAAACTCAAGGCTACCACTCAATGTCAAGCTTCTGTGCAGAACCCCTCTCCAGTTGATCCAATGCCTGACCCTCATATTGCCTCCCTCACTGATCAGGTGGCTAACTTATGAGGTGAAATCAAGTACTTAAGACAACACCTTTCCAACTCTGAGGATTTGTCATCTGAATCTGAAGAGGAAGGTGATGTTGTTAATACTTCCGCTCATGATAATCATGGTTGTTGCTCTGGTCTAGAAGGTCAACCCCAGGTCAACTGTGTGCATGCACTAGATCAACTTGCCAAAGTGACAAATGATGTAGCTGATAGGCAGAACACATTAGAAAGAGAGGTCCAAAGCCTCACACACTTTACCAAGACCCTAAATGGACAAGTTGCCCCATTGGTCACTCAAGCCACTTCTCTGGATACTCATGTCAATGGGATTGCTGGCACCTTGGCAGTACAAAAAATCAAGATTGACAATTTTTGGACTGCTGCTGCCACTGTCAGAGATATTAGTGGACAGAACAGCTCTACCTTGGACACTCTAGAGGAAAGCCTTTGACTCCTCTGGGCTAGACAACCTGCTGCTGAGTTCAAGTTTGAAAGCAACCCACATATTAACGTCCTCAACCCTGGATAAAACAGTCAGTCCTTGTCCTTGTCCATTGACCCAAACTACCAACCTTCAAACAGATATTTGATCCAAAAACCTCTACCATTGCTGCCTTTCTAACCATTTATGAAACTGAAATGTAAAGGGCTACCGACAAGCTCAAGAAAGAACACATCCTCACCTGTCTCCATCCCACTTGCCAAGAAGTAGTGGTCCCAGAACTCCCCTCCATTGCCACTTAGGAAGACATGAAGCGCCTCCTTATTGAGGAGTTTGGAGGAGATCTCAGCTTGGAGGTCAAGAAGGATGCATTAAAGTACATTGCCTTTAAGCCTAAGAAAACCCTGTCTGAGTTTGCGGATTGTTTCTACATTGAAGGCCAACAGTTAATCACCAGTTTCCAGTTAGCTCCCCAGGAAGCCTACACAGCTTGCTCAAATGCGTTGAAGATGAACCAGATTTTATGCCTACACTTTAAGGCACACAAGGCTTTGCTTAATTCCATGAAGAGTATTAAGACTCTCTTACAAGACATGCATTTGACCCATGGAGGAACAGTGGTACACAAAAATAAGGCCAGCAATGCTGGAACTACCTATTGTACGCTGCACATAATGACCCTGGGTGCTGGTGAACAAGCTAAGAGGCAAGTTTGTCATAACTGTGGCCAAATTGGGCACCACTCACACACTTGCACTAATCCTTGAATGGAAGGTTGTGACCCCAAGGAACAGGCGGGAAAAGAGAGGTCAGCTTAGAGACAAAGACGCTCTGTGCTGACCAATCTCCCCTGTCTCTCCCTGATCCTCCGTCTGATGAGGAAGCTCTGTCTTCTTCTGGCCCAACTATCTTTCATCTTTTTCACAATCTCTCCAGTGATTCAGAGCCTAAAGATTCTGATAATGAAGATTCTGATAGTTATGGCTATTCTGTCTTGGCTGTTCCAGAAACTATCTCTGTCCCATACAAGCTTTGCTCTGGAAAGACTATCACCACTTCCAGTGTACCTGCAAGTAAAGCTAAGTCTATGGTGGCTTGCCCTTACCTAGCTCAAGCCCATCAACCTCCTGTCTTGGTCAATTCCTCCAAAGAAGCTGCCAAACTAGCCAAAACTCTCTTTCAAATGTGACTGTATCTCTCCTGCTACAGACTGTATATAAGGGGATTCCTGCATTACAGTGCATGCTAGCTAAATGGGCAAAGGAGCTAAAAGCTGTGCAAGATGTGTTAGCAGTCTTGCCCCCCTTTGGGAAAGATACAACCCATGTGGAAGTATCAATCCAAAAGGTTAAAATCAAAGCCATCCTGGACACGGGATCTCCAGTCAATGTGGTATCTTCCAAACTAATAAAGAAACTTAAGTTGGCCCCTGACCTCAAATACACGCAGTCATATGGCACAGCTGTTATGGCACAGACACAGGCCATTGGTTCCTATTCCGCTCTACCCATGAGGTTTGGGAAACTCCTTATTGCTTCCTCCGCTGTAGTCCTTGAGAATGAAAGCTATGACCTCTTGGTTGGTACGCAATTCCTCCAAGAATATAATGGGATTGTAAACTTACAAGATGGATACATTTTGCTCTTGGGATACAAAGTTCTGTTGATTTTTGAGGAACCTCCGCGCCTTCCAGGGAAACGTCTTAAAACTTGTATGCTTGAGTACCCTACAGGTATCTTCTCTCTTGAGTATAGGACCCACTCTTCCAACATGTGTACCCCTTGTCCTTCCTGCCCTGTGGAAGAAGGGGCACCTCTTCTAGCACCTGCAGCTATTATCATTCCCCTGTGCTCTCAAGTGGTGATTAATTATAAGATTTCTTACAAACTACCTTAAAAGTTGTTCCTGGAACTCTACTCTCCTGAATCCCTAAGCCGTAAAGAACCCTGCCTGTGTCCAGGGATTCTAGATCAAACTCACAAAGAGCCTGTACAGTTATTGCTTGCCAACCTGACGGCCCTACCCATGCAGGTGACCCAAGGCCAGGTTGTGGGACATGGCCGTATACTGGGAGCAGAATAGGTGACCTCCCTATACTCCTTTGGAACTTTTAGTGATTTTAATCTACCTGAGGATAATCCTCAATTTCTCTTGTTGTTCACTGCTGCTGATTCCCCCCAACTGTCTCCTGTTCAACAAAAAGACGTGTTGGACCTACTCAATCAGTTCAGCAACATCTTTGCCTCTTGTCCTACGGACTATGGCCTAGCTAAAGGGGTCATCCATCAGATTGATACTGGGGATGTGCCCCCTTTTTGTGCCAAATCATACTGTTGTAGTAGGGTGGAAGATGCTCAGGTTTCTAAAGAGCTCAAACAACTTCTGGACGCTGGGTTACTAGCTCCTTCCCAAAGTCCTTGGGCTTCCCTGTTACTGATCCTCAAGAAAAAAGATGGCAGACATCACATTGTAATGGACTATTGCCGCCTGAACTCCCTCACTAAGAAATACTCATACCCCTTGCCCAGAATTGATGATGCACTTAGATGGCTAGGTGGCTCCAAGTTTTTCTCAGCCATGGATCTAGCCTCTGGATACTGGCAAGTTGACTTGTCTCCTGAAGATAGAGAGAAGACTGTGCTGATCACTTCAGAAGGCCTTTTTGAACCCACTCAAATGCCCCAGGGACTCTACAATACCCCTGCCACATTTCAACAGGCTATGGACTCCATTCTACAAGACCTAAAGCTCTCTTGTGTCCTCATATAGCTTGATGATATCACCGTGTTCAGTGCTACCTTTACCAATCACTTGGAACATCTCAAGGCTATTTTCATCAAGATTTGCAAAGCTGGGTTGAAACTTTGCCCTCCAAGTGCTCCTTCTTCAAGGAACGTCTCAAGTTCTTAGGTCACAAGGTCACTCAAACTGGAACCCACCCCATAAATAGTAAGGTGGAAGCCATTGACAAGATGCTACCCCCCACAAATCTTTGAGAGGTTCAATTATTCCTTGGTATGATGGGATACTACCAACAGTTCATACCTGACTTTTCTGAATTGAGTGAACCCCTCATCCAACTGCTTTGCAATGTCCCCTTTTAATGGACTGACAGCCAACAACAAGCATTTGAAACGCTGAAGGCCAAGCTCAAGGAGGCTCTTATCCTAGTCTATCCTGATTATGACAAAGATTTCATCTTGTACACTGACGCTAGTGGAGTAGCTGTGGGTGCCATCCTTGCCCAACTTGACAATGAAGGCGTGGATCAACCTGTAGCCTACTTATCAAGGGTCCTCAATAAGCATGAGAAGAACTACAGCGTCACTGAGAAGGAATGTTTGGCCGTGCTACATGTGGTGAAACAGTTTTGGCGTTACATCTATGGGACCCACTTCACAGTAGTCACAGATCACTACTCCCTCAAATGGCTGCAGCAGTTAAAGGAGCCTGAAGGTCAACTAGCACGTTGGGCTCTGCGTCTGCAAGGATACAATTTCACTATGATACACCGTCCTGGGGCCCAACATCAGAACACTGATGGCCTGTCCAGAATGCCAATCCTAGCTATTCATCCTACTGACGCTGATTGTCTACACAAGTTAATAGGGTATCCTGACTCTTGGACCACTGAGCCAGAGGATATCTGCTTGGCTCTACAGACCCTATCCAAGCACACTGTTATTTGCAATAGACAACTCCACAAAAAGGTTAACAATGCCTACCTATCCTACGTTTGCCCTAGCATGAGGATAGCCATAATCCTCCAAGCTCATATTAACACTGGCCATGGAGGCATAGCCAAGACTCATGATTGGTTGTGCAAGAACTTCTATTGGGAGAACATGCGTCTCTGATCCCTGATGTCCTTGCTTCCTGTCACTCCTGTCAACTCCAACGCCCTTGCCTGTCCCAACACCAGTTCAAACTCATCCCCCCAAAGCATGCCTTCCACACTGTGAGTATTGATGCTGTTGGGCCTTTCCCTTGGTCTAGGTCTGGATGTCAATTCATCTTAGTTGCTGTAGACCACTTTAGCAAGAGGGTTGAAGCCAGAGCAGCAAAAGATATTACTGCTAAGACCACGGCTACTTTCTTGCTGCAAGACATTTTCTATTGACATGACTGCCCTCAAGTCCTGCTCTCTGACAATGGTACCAACTTTAATACCTGTCTCATCACTTCTATTGTCAAAGCTATGGGAACTCACCAATTGTTCTCTGCGCCTTATAACCCCTCCACCAATGGAACTGTCAAACAAGAAAACTCCTCTCTGGTATCCATAATGAGAAAGCTCACGCTCTCTGACGCTGCCAACTGGGATATGTTCCTCCCTGCTGCACTCTTTGCTTACTGACTCAGTAGGCACTGCGTGACGGTCCAGTCACCTTTTGCCATGCTGTATGGACGTGAAGCAGCTACCCCCTCAATCTTGGGACCCCCTTTGATCAAATTTGATATGTCTGCAAATCCTGAGGCCCATGTTAGAGACTTAAGCAATTGTATCATTGACATCCAGGCAACTGCATACTCTACTGCTTACAAGGTTAAGGCCCTGGAGCTCTCCCTGTCCAATGCTGCTAGAGCCCTCCTCCCTGAGTATCAAATAGGTGATCTAGTTCTCTACTATCAGAATTGTACAGGTGGTAGATCCCACAATCTGGATTCCCTCTGGTTTGGGCCGTGTAAGTTCACCTTTAAGAAGGGTGTTGAGTATACAGTAAAACTGCTGTCTTCTGGACATCCTTTTGCCCGTGTTCACTCCAAGTTTCTCCGCAAATACCACCTCCCTGTGTCCAATCTTGAGTGGGGAGATGTTGTAAATTGCGCAATTAATGCTATTTTGATATGGCCTTTGAATTGTGATAGTTGCAAAGATTTGGCTGGGTTTGCGTTTGACTTCAGAAATCCCTTGCCTTCTGCAAATGGGTCTAGTTCAATATCCACCCATTCTGGATTATTGACCAGTCTGTGTTTGATCCTGGTATGACCTCATCCCAACGTGCCCCCATCAGCCACTATGTCTTCCTATTGAGTGATCACCATCCCTTGTCAACTATTTAAAGTAGAATCATTACTCCTAATAATGACAAGTTTATCTACATTTGTGTTGGTGTTTATAATCTTCAAGATTTTCCTGTCCTTTCTGACAAAAGGACTTTTACATCTTGTTTTCCAGGAAATTAAGGTATGAGTCCTTAATTTTTACCTGAAGGCTAACCCAAGGCTAGCTTTGAACCTCAAACCTTTCATTATAAAGATTTCCTGCCGTGTCCTCCAGGATGTTGTCCCCTGGAGCTGAACACAACATATTTCAAAAACCTTTTGCAGGAGTGCTTCTAATTTGTTGATCAAGGTATAGATTGTTGACATTTTGTTTGAATTCCATCAAAAAACTGGCTTTTATAGTACTATCTTCAACACATACATATTTTTCATCATCATTAATAAATTAAAGACAATAAACGTAAATATTGGATTAGAATATTGAAATTAGACGTCAACTCTTGATTCTTAGAAATTATGTGCATAACTCAATGCATTTTGTTTAATAAAATACATTGTAAACTAGGTCTTTTTCATTACAATTTAAAATAAATTGACTGTGTTTATATTAGAGAGCCATTAACTCTTAGTACAAATATTGAAAATTAGTCATTTTACAGCCTGTATATTTACCTATTGGTAATAATTCTGTAAACTTTTTATTCAGATTTTGAAAGGTAATAATAATATAATATGTTAATAGAATGCTATTTATTGTCATTAATTGGCTGATTTTCTTTGCTGTGGCAATTGTTCATTTTCTGATATTTACACACTAGTATCCAATTGGTTAGTTTCACATCCAATCACATAGGCAATAGGAAAACAAGCCGCCACCCCAACCACATTCAGTCTTGGGGTGGCAGCTTGTTTTCCTATCACCTGTGTGATTTGATGTGAAGCCAACCAATTGGATACTAGTGCGTAAATATCAGAAAATGCACAATTGCCACAGCAAAAAAAATCAGCCAACTAATGACAATAAACAGTATTTTATTAACACATTAAATTATTATTACCTCACAAAATCTGACTAAAAAGTCTACAGAATTATTACCAATAGGTAAATATACAGGCTGTAAAATGCACTAATTTTCAATATTTGTACTAAGTGTTAATGGTCCTAATATAAACAAAATCCATTTCATTAAATTATAATGGAAAAGGCCAAGTTTACAGTGGATTTTATTAAACAAAATGCATTAAGTTATGCACATAATATCAAAATATCAAGAGTTGACGTATAACTGCAATATTCTAATACAATATTTACGTTTGTTGTCTTTAATTTATTAATGATGATGAAAAATATGTATACTCATAATTTTAAGATATTTGTAAAATGTACAACATTGTATTAATTATGGGAAATGTTGATAATGTAAAAAGAAAATATTATTAATTATATATTGAAAGAGAGATATTAATTTTAATAAGTTGTCACAAAGAAAAGATTTATTTACTAATCAAAGGACAGGAAGGGGATGGAATGGGTGGAATGAATATCACCTTCATCTGCACCTGTGAAAGAGGCGACATCAGAGATAGTGGGGAGTGAATAGGTGGTGGTTTGGGAGTCAGGGTTGGAAGGCAGGTGGCTTGATGGGGGGGTTGGGGAGGCAGGGTTTATTGACTGGGAAGGGGCAGCAAGAGCTGATTGCTTCAATTGCTTGAATTCTTCTTCTGTCACATATACTGGCTTGACAAAACAGATGGACTGGCATGGGGGGAGACAGGGGTCCTTTCTGGACTTATCACTATCACTTGCATAGAAGATGATGAGATCAAATAAGTCCTGGACAGACGCGGAAGGGAAAAGCTCATACCCCTTATCAATTTGGGTGCATAGTTTGTTGTAGGTGGCAGGCTTTAAGCGCCTGAGGGCGGAACCAAAATTGTAGACATACATCTGCAAGATGCATGTTGGTGTGTTTGGTGGGGTAGGACCAACAGGTATGCCCCGCAGCCCTGATTTCTTGGGTTGACCATTCCTGCTGCTCCATCTCAGCACTAAGTACAACTGTGTGCACAGCATTTTGTGTAGCCCACTCCTCCAGCATGGCCTTGAGCTCCATCTGGTGGGCATACCCATCTGTGGTGTTCAATATTGCCAAGTAATAATTGACGCCCAATGGGGAAACTGCAAATAAAACCCCAACAAACCAATACAATATTGGGCTGTGCTTGTACACATCAGACTGGATACACTTCTCTCCAAAGTCTTGAATACTTGCAGATATATTAGCATACAACAGGAAGATTACGTCATTGCAGGCCCTTATTGCCCTTCTTTTGATAAAATTAATAATAGTTGAATTGTAGGGGTCAGTGTCTATCAAAATGGGGCCACTGAGAACTTGATTGGATAAGATTCTAGCAGCAACCACAACTTGCTGCATCCACAAATTCACTGTTCTCTTGTTGGTGAAGATGCTGTGGAGTCCCAACTAGAGACGTACCTGGACCAAAGGTATCTGCGGGTCACTTTCCATAATGGCCATCATAAGGGAATGGGCTGTGTCACCTTTGATTGAAGTACGGGCGCCAGTTGGGGTCTTCTTGGTAGGGGGCCACAGTTGGCGTGAGCTTGTAGGGTTGCAGCCACAGTAGACTTTGCAAACCCCATTGAGGCCGCAATTTCCCCAAGGGACATAAGCTTTCCTTGCTTTTCAACCATTTTAAGAACAATCTCTGTAGTGATTATTTTTCTTCTGTGTCTTGCAGGCTGATTGGCTGGGGGAGGGATGTGTTCATCATGGGAACTGGTTGATGTGTCTGATTGGCTGTTTTGGGGTCCTGGGCTCTCTGGGTGACCCCATGGCTAAAATGACTAGTTCTGTATGCCATTGCTGATAAGGGATTTTGATTAGCAGCTGCCTGTGCGTGATGGGCAAACAGGGCCATACTTGAGGACGCAGGAGAAAGAACACACTCCTGGGTAGTGCTTGCGGAGGGGCTTGTGGGTTGGGAGTGGCAATAGACAGAGGCTTCACCGTTAAGAGACCCAGTGTAGCCCTGCATAATTTTGTCAAGGCCAGGGAACAGCCTGTTGACTTGGTTTTTATTGAAATAAGACATAATAAATTTTTATTAAAATTTTAAACTCAAGAAGAGGAATGTATATTTTAGTCAATTTTATTGTTATATATGTTAATTTTGTGAATATTATGATCTAAATTTTAGACGTCCTAAATCAGAATAGGGTGATTTTTGAGAATGACTATGATTCCTAAAAGAATCAGCACAAATCCACTCTAGATCTTTTGGCATCCTTTTTGAGACACCCATAAATTATATTTATTTCAAATTCCTTGCAATTATGATTTGAAACTTGCTTCTTGGATTTGACAATCCCGCAATTTCAGATTTGTTAAGTTTTACATGATGTCTATGATTTTTTTGAAATACAGGAAATCTCAAATTGTACATTAGAATCCTGCATTTTTTTGCTGGGTTTTGTCTTTTTTTAGTTGAGTTATCTGCTCAATAGATTGGAAATTTGCCAATTTAAATAAATCAAAAAAAGTCAGATTAAATGTTTGATTTTATTAAATATTTTATTTTTCACTCAGCTGAGTTCCCCACAAAAGTGATTTGAAATTTGGACCAAGAATTTGACAATCCCACATTTTTACACTCAGGTTCTGAATTTACAGTATTATACTTCCCGTAAGTATATGCTTGACAGTGGTAGCACAGGTAGGTTATCCACACCCATGCAACTTAAAGAAAAATTCTTCCAAAGAAAAAACTCAGCAGATGGCACTCCCCACTGGCTTGAGACGGTATGAAGAAGATCAGGACGTCCCCACAAGATTCACTGTCTGCAACAATATCCTCATACTAACCAAACAGTACAACTTTCTTGGTACTCAAGGAGTCCTGAATCCCCCTCCAGCTCCCAAAGCAACCAAAATACCCAACACTATATTCCAACACCTACACTCAGCAGAAATTGGAACATTCTTAGGACTACACCAAGAAAATGCCAACCTCTGGATTCAAAACACCCAAAACAGGTTTACACAAGTAGGCTACCCCTACAAACTCTGGGCAAATGAAATTGCTTTATGTGTTACTGGGGCTGTCTCACACTTTGTAAGAAGCTGGTTCAATTATTATCCTGGTCACAACAAAGACTGGCACATGTTCAAGAGCACCTTTCTGGAAAAATTTGCCATAAAAGACACTGATTTTAGATCATGACAGAGCTCAGAACCTTTGAAATGACAGGAATCATTAAGGAGTACATTGCAGAATATGAAAAAATACATATCAAGCCCCCAATACCATCAACTTTGATGAAGCTGGAACACACATGGACTTCTACAATGGTCTCCCCACGCACATAAGACACCAGTTTGACATGAGCTGTTGCAAGAACCTCCAAGATAAGTTTTTGGAAGGAAAGCAGGCTGCACAAAAATCTGACAACCTGCATGTAACCAACAAATAAAAGGAAAGCCCCACAGCAAAGAAGGACTCTCAACCTAATAATCAGAGCAACTGAGCCAATAATACCCATCCTAAAAACAGGAATCACACATCTCAAGCTAACCAAGAAAGCACTGAAGACACCAAAAAGGAGGTGAAATCTCAGTGGAGTGCTTGGGCAAGCTGTCCTCCCCCACTTTGCAAAGATTGTACAGGGACAAAAGAGTGGACTAAATTACCATTATTCAAGTATCCTCCAGCAATTCTATACTGTTTACCACCCAAACTGGAAATAAACTCCTCACTTATCCTTTCTGCTTTTGCAGGTATCAGGGCACAGCATTATTTGACACTGGAGCAGACCAATCCCTTGTTGATGAAAGATTTGCCAACCTCATGAAACTACCCACAGTACAAAGTAATGTCAAGAGAGTTATCATGGCAGATAACAGGAGCACACCAGTCACCATAGAAGCAAAACCCTTCTGTGCCCAAATAGAAGACATACAGACTAACCTTAGTGGTCTAATCATACAAATCCCCAATTAATATGTTATACTTGGTCTGGACTGGATGAGAAAGCACAAACCTCATATTGACTAGGATAGCGCTACTCTCACCATACAACAAGGTGAGGTGCACCACCATGTGTATCCAACCCACCTTGACACACTTATGAGAGACCATGTATTTGTGAAAATTACAGAAACAAAAGATAAAAGGGACCCTAGCAATATCAATTGGAACACCTGCATGTATGAGATTATCCACTTTGAAAATTTAGAAACCTCACACAAACAAGACCCAATTTAACAACAACTAATCCAAGAATTCCCTTCTGTTTTCCAAGAAAATTTACCAGGGCTACTGCCTGACCAAGGCATCCAGCATTAAATCAACCTCAAAGGGAGTGTGCCAAAAGCAAACCCTATCTACCTCCTAACACCACAAGAGGACAACACACTAAAAGCCTATCTAGACAAATAGCACTGAAAAAGGAATCATATGACCCTCCAAATCTTTTTTTGGCATGGCTGTCTATTTTGTAGAAAAAAAGATGGAGGACTGCACCTGGTCACAGACTACAGGGCGCTAAATAAGGTCACATATCAGAACCATTCTTAATGATGGTTCTGTTACAGTGAAATTTTTCTTGGTATATTTGAAAATGGGGGCAGAAGTTAAAGGTCTGTCACCAGGATATGATATTCTTGATAATCCTATCAAGGTAGGTAAAGAGGCAGGAATAAAACTCAAACCCAAAACCTTCCTATCCACTTGGTTGATTTGGTTTTTTGTTTAAAAACAGGCACAAATTTTTCCTACATGTGTATAGCTGAAAGTTACAGCCTTTTAAGCCAACCAGATGATACAATCAAGCCTGGTGATGTTAGCAGTCAATCAAACAAGACAGCGGGCTTCATTAAGCTTAAAGCTTAAGTTAAGATACTGTTTGTGTTAGTAGAATCTTTTTAAGTGTTAAGTTTTAAGTTTAACTGTTGATCAATCAGATATGATTATTGCAAAGCCTTGAGTAAGTTAAAAATGATGAAAAAGTTGAGATATTGTTATGATTGAGAAGCTAAAACAACTCCTTGTTATTTTGATTATTCTGATAAGTAACAGTTTGAAAATCTCCTCTCAACTTCCCTTTCCTCAAATCTATTTAAGCATTTTAAATTTGTATTCAGCAAATGCTCTATCAATAAAGAGTTTAAATCTATTCTTATATTTTATTTTTTGTAAGACCTTTAAAAATCCTCATGAGACCACCTAATCCTTCCTCTTATTGGGGAATCAGGCTTAAATAGTTTATTCTAATCTTGGTTTGTACCTTAGTACATTCAACTGTTCAGATGGAAACCTGCCCCAAATCAGGGACAAGAACCAAGTAATATGAAAATGGGAAGTGGGCCCCAATGGTCCCAGGCAGATGTCATATTGCCTCCTTGTTTTCTTCAAACCATCTATCAAGCAAAAACCTCACTCTACGTCTACCAATCTGTGCACACTAGTCTTTTCTGTCTGTTTGCTTTGGTTTCCTTGCTTGCCTACCTGGGTGCATATGCTTTCCTTGGCTAGTTCAATTCCTTATTAGGACGATATCAAATCCTTGGGGAGTTATTACACCTGGGTATGTTTTATGTGCCAATTGGCTCTATGATCACTGGTTTGAACCCTTCTACATTAATTCAACATGTTGGGTAACTTTTCCCAGAAGGGTGATTTCCTGACATCACAATTAAGAACAGGTATCCCCTACCCCTGATTGATGACCTTTTTGATGCCCTGGAGGTTGATTCTTCACAAAAATTGACTTGACAGTGGGTTATCACTAAATCCGTGTTAAGCCAGAGGACATACCAAAACAGCGTTCAGAACTAAGTATTGCTTAGTTTAATGTGTTGTCCTCAACGTTGGCATGAAAAATGCCCCCAAGTACCTTTGTGACCTTTATGAATGAAGTATTTAAATACCACATAAGAAAAGAGCTATTGTCTACCTTGAAAATATTGATCATAGATAGCCCAACTATAGAGCAACACTGGAAATATGTCTGCCTGGTCCTCTACACCCTTCAAGATAGCCAACTCATAGCCAAGCCCTCAAAATGTGACTTTTTCTCAGCAGAACTCCTGTTTTTAGAACACATTATCAGCAAGGATAGAGAAAGCCAGACCCAGAAAATATACAAGCCATAATCAACATGCCAATACCTCAAAATAAGAGTGAGCTTTGTATGTTCCTAGGCATAGAAGTCTATGTTAGGTGCTTCATCTCTGACTGGGGCGCCTTGACTTCCCCCTTATCTGTGATCACAGACAAGACAACAAATTTTGTATGGACACTGTTGAGAGATCAACACTTTTGGCAATTAAAAGAATGTATGGTCACTGCTCCTATTTTGCAATATCCAAATTGTGAAGGAGTGTAAAAACTAGAAGCTGACACCTTTAATTACGCAATAGGAGGAGTACTCTGAATTCAAACTTCAGAAAAGGACTTCCTCTCTGTAGCATATGGATAAAGAAAGCTTTCTGATGGTGAGCAAAGATATTCAATACATGACAAATAACTGATAGCTATTGTCCACTGTCTAATGAAGTGGCAATGTTATCTGGAAGATGCACAGATATTCAAAGTGCTAACCAATCACAAGTCATTGGTGTTCTTTAAAACTCAACAACATCTATCTAGAAAACAAGCTGAATGGATGAGCCTCATACAAAGGCACCCCAAGATAATCAAATACAAACCAGGCAAGAAAATTCTTATTGCAAATGCCCTATCAAGGCTATACTGTAAAAATCTTGTATGCACTGATGAAGATCCCAATCAGCCCCTGTTAATAATGGGGAATCCCCAAGAGGTATTCCCACCTGGTACACCAGTGGAAATACTTGAGAAAGTCATCAATAACAAACATCTGTTCAGAAACGTATATGTACTCTACACCGCATACTACCAAGTGGTGATGCTGTACCCTACGTCCCGTCAACACAAAATATTACCACAATATTTTGATACCACAGAGATCTGGAACACACCTGTAGTAGGAACTTGAATGAATATCTCAATACAGGCTAATGATGGCCAAAAATGATGGATTAGATCAAGGACATGCTATACCAATGTGAAGTATGTGAAAAGTACACCCACTCTAAGGCACCCCAAGTCAGTAATGCCAGTATCAGTCACACAACCATCCAAGGTATAGGTACTGAACATTTCAGGACCCAAGCCTGGAGATAACAAAGTCAAAAATACATCATGATAGTCATTTACTATGCAACAAGGTAGCATGTGGCACAGGCCACAAAAGAACACAAAGGAAACAATGTAAGACAATTTATTGGAAAAGAAATCATAGCAAAGTTTGTAAAGACTGAACTCCTAATTACAGATGTAGAGACTGAACTCAAAGCCATAGATACCAACATTTATCTTGCCAAAAACAGAATAAAACACATCATAACCATCCCCTATTACCTACAAGCAAACAGAAGAGTTGAAAGACTAGATAGTTCCCTTGTGAAAGCCCTCAGTAAACTGTCTGCTAACAATCAAAACTTTGGGCCGCCATTGTTGTGTTCTGAGGCACTGCACAGACACACAACAGGTAATCTCTAACCTTAGGATTATATTTATACTAAGTTTGGTTAGTTGGCAGGAAATGTTATGAAATTACCTTGTGACCCTGAATGTATAATCTCTACTAGACGTGGCTAGTGAGGCGCCAAAGTACGTGAAGACACAAAGACAGAAATGTGAATTGAACTTAAATTTTATTGGAAATAAAGATTAGGAATATATAGTGTTTAGCAATACCACAAAAAATAATAGGACAGTAGGATCACTTGCCACAAGCATTAGTGGGACAAGTGAGTTGCACAGAATCAGGAAACCAAACAATTAAATTCCTCAGTTTGGAAACAGACTCATTTTGAGGAGCAAAAGCAAAAGAAAGGGATTTGTCCTTGAAATAACCCAACAAAGGCAAAATCAAAACAGTTTAAGTAGCAACATTCACAACATTGCCCCCTTTTAGATTTGCCTTAAGGGGGTAGTACTTGCAGAGAAACTTGGCATGCACACAGGAAAATGGACGACCACTAGAGAGGAGTTTCACAGTGTACTCTGACCCTTGTTTGAAGGTTACTTCTAAAGGCCTAATCCATAATGTATCCAGTTTGTGAGAGCGTCCTCTTACTCTGTGCTGATAATAGAGAACATGATCTCCAATGCTAAACTCAGGCAAGGGAGAGCATCCAGCATTGTCAGGAGAGAGCTCTAGCATCTTGGTCTTATATGCAGAGGTGTAAGCAGTGGCCTATATGCCAATTATACAGTTGATCAAGCTTTTGATGTGGGCATCAGGATCCATGGCTTTATCAGAAGAGATTAGGGGGCACCTAGGAGAGGCAGAGTGGTGGCCTCACGCCCATACAGTATAGCAAAGGAGGAATACCACGTGACACAATGTTTACTGAGGCAATAAGCAAATAGAGCAGTGGGAGAGTATATATCACAGTTTGTAGCATTGTAGTAAGTGAGCTTTCTCATTATGGGAAACAAAGTCAAATTAGCACGCTCCACAGCCCTGTTAGTAGAAGGGTTATAGGGAGCTGATAAGGATTGCTGAGACCCTAGAGCCTTGACAGCTGAATTCACTAACTTATCATTGAAGCTAATTCTATTATCTGACAGCAAGACTGGACAGAAGCCATGGCAATAGAATACATCTTGCAGAACAAAGGCTGCAGCTGTCTTAGCAGTGAATCCTTAGTAGGGTGAGCTTCCATCTATTTTCTGAAATGATCAACAGCAATTAGGATGAAGCAGCAGCCTGAGCGTGAGCAGGGGAGAGGCCCTACAGTATCAATACTGACTGTGTGAAAGGCATGCTGTGGAGTAAATAGCCTGAACTAACAAGAGGCAGCTTGAGGATGTTGTAGCTGACAGTCATGACAACTAGCAATGACATCTGTAATCAGCAGACAGAGGTTCTCCCAGCAATAGTTCTTCTGGAGCCAGTCATAGGTCTTGGAAATGCCTTCATTTCCAGTCTCCTTATGAGCCTGGAGCACCAACAAAAGGCAAAGACTGGGGAGTACACAGGTCATGTATTGATCATACACCTTTTTGAAGAGCTGATTGTCACAAATGACAGTATTCTCAGGTAGCTTAGACATGGCAGTTCAAATATCTTCAGTCTTGTTTTCCCAGGAAGAAGGATATCTGATTAATTCATAAAGTTGATCAGTCTTAGAAGGATGTAGAGCAAGGATGGGCATTCTGGATAATCCATCAGTGTTCTGATGTTGGATCCCAGGATAATGTAGTACCATGAAGTCATAGCCCTTCAGGTAGAGGGCCCATCTAGATAGCTGTCCTTCTGGTTCTTTGAGCTGCTGTATCCACTTGAGCAACACATGGTCAGTGACCACAGTGAAATGAGTGCCGTAGACGTAATGGCAGAATTGCTTAACTGCATACAATACAACAAGGCATTATTTCTCTATGACACTATAGTTCTTCTCATGTTTGTTGAGGACACAAGAAGCATAAGTTACAGGGTGATCCACTCCTTCATCATCTAGTTGGGCAAGGATGGCCTCAATAGCTAGGTTGCTAGCATCTTTATAAAGGATGAACTCCTTATCATAGTCAGGATACACCAAGATGGGAGCCTCTTTGAGTTTTTGCTTGAGAGTCTCAAAAGCCTGTTGTTAACTAGCAGTCCATTTAAAGGGGAAATTATGTAACAGTTGAACCAGCAGCTCACCAGTGTCAGAAAATTAAAGGATAAACTATATGTAGTAATCCATTATGTCTAGAAAGAATTATATCTCTTGTGGATTGAAAGATGGAAGAATTTTTTCAATGGCCTCAACTTTCTTGGTCATAGGACAAATTCCAGTCTGGGTTACTTCATGGCCCAATAATTCAAGATGTTCCTTGAAGAAAGCACACTTTGATTGCTTCAGTTTGAGGCCAGTGTGGCAGTCCACATGCTTGGTGGTTTGCAGGCGGGGCTAATGTTGGCCGAGTAAAAGTTTGGTTGTTTCTTGTAGGTAGAGATCTAGTAGGGAATAATGGCTACTAGGGAAGTTAGAGCCTGGCTAGTAGGTGAAAAAGACTACTAGAGGTAAATGTTGTCCCCACCTGGCAGGAGATATTGGCTGCTGTGAGCTAGAGGTCCTCACCAAGCATGGAACTGTGGCTGCTAGGGGTGAGGAATGAGATAGCTCAGCAGGGAACTTTAGCTGCTTGGGGTGGGGAGTGGTCTAGCCTGATGGATAGTGTGTGCTGCTCAGGCTAGAGGATGTTTAGACCCTGGCGGGTAATGCGGGCTTCCAGGGTAGAAGTGTATGACAGCATGATAGGGGACTTGCCTACCAGGGCTATGAGTTTTGGACCCCTGACAGATAGCGTGGGCTGCCAGGGAGGGGAAGAGCTCTGAGGGCTCTATGTACCCTGATACACTTACAGAAGGTATGTGAGCAAGAATCCTACCTAACAGACGGGTAGAATATCTTAGTTTATGTCCCTATGGGAGCTTTGAGAAGAACCCAAAGTGAGCATTGGAGGGCATAGATTTGCTCATAGGTGTCACCAAGGCGGTTTGCTTGGGGAAGCAGTTGCAGAACTTGGTATGATCATGCCTCTGGGAAGTAAAGCTGATTAATTTGCAACTGAAAGCCCAGATTTAATCATCTGGGTGAGTAAAAACAATGGCATAGACTTTGATGATCTATGATTGAATGACCTAAGTGGATTGCCACTTTTAAGGGCCCAGTCAAACGCCAGTTAAATGTAGACTCATTCCTGGGTCTACAGGTTCTGATAACAGGGACTGAGATAAAGAACCAAGGTGGTTCATAGTATGGGATCAGCAGAGAAGACTAGTAAGGACTGTATGATCACAGTGAAAACTAGTTGAGGGACTATTAGTTCATGTTGAAGTTTGAAGCCAAAATGATTCACTGTGAAGGTGGCATCAAGGTGGTCCCTAGTGAGGATTAGTTGATGGACTAGCTGATGGATAGTGAAGGACTAGCTGGTCATGATGCAGGAATGGCTAATCATGATGCAGGATTAGTGAAGGACTGGTCTGAGCTGTTGGATGACTGGAAAGGGTTAAAGGACCAGAAAATCATGGTGCAGGACTAGCTGAGAAACTGAAAGTTAGTCAAGAAGGACTGGCAGAAGTGGATACAGGAGCTAGGATGCTTGTTTTGGACTCTTGGAAGTGTAGATGTTTATAAGAAAGAAGCAGTAAAAGAATTAATTAATACTGCCAAAAGATATGATATAAAGATAGAATTAATTATCATATAAAATGAGAGTAAAAGAAGAAATAATTTACAGTGTTTGAACTGTAGATTTATTGGAAGCTGATTGAGTGGAATGGTGCCAGAATAAGGGAATGGTTAACGCTTTGGTGCTCAAAGCGTTGTCAATTTGAGTGGTTTGAGCAGTGGAAATTGATTTCCTAGTTGGATCCTGGTGGAACTTCAGAAATGTTCTAGTTTTGCGCTCTGAATTATTGGTTGAGTTCTGGCAGGTTTACTGATGAATATGATTGGTTGGAAGCCAAAAACTTAAAGTATAAGCAAGGAAGTAGTGAATTAATACTTTAAGCTTTTGAGAAAGTATGTATGTAAGCTTTTTTTGATTATAGGAAAAAGTAAGCAGCAATGGTTTAAGCTTTTGAAGAAAAACATTATGGAGGCGTAAATGTTGAGAAAAGGACACTATAAGAAGAGGGCTAGTTGAAAAGTTACAGGGTCTTTTGAGTTTCTGCCAAGAGGCTTTTGGGAGGTTTTTGATTGCCAGCAGTAGCTTGGTTGGACTGGATCAAGTTGGATTTCAAAGGCCACTAAGACTAAATAAGGAGCTGAATACCAAGCTAAAGGTGCAGAAGCCTAAGATACAGCAGCCAGGGCTAAGGATGAAATGCATGAATTGGAACAGACCACAGGAGCCCAAAATAAAAATGCAGGAGCCCAAGACCAAAGTGCAGGAGTCCAAGACTAAGGTGCATGAGTAAAAGACTAAGTACAAGGAGTCCAAGATATTTTTAGAGGACTCCAAGTATTGGAAAACCCATATTGTTTCCCTGATCCCCATGTCCATATACCAGAAGGTCTCTAAGGGGATCTTCCTTCTGAGAGTGAGTAAAAGCTCATTTCAACCCCTATACATATTTCTGAGATACATTTCCCCCCTACTAGAGAAGGACACCCCCTTCCAGCTGGTCCCTGTCTATGACCCAGGACACACTTTGGGGACTGGTGGACAGGAATCCCACAGTCAGCTTTGCAGATTTTTAAGGAACACTTCCTTCAAGTGGGCTAGGTGATCAGTAAAAGGTGCACTGAAAACTGTTATATCATCTAAGTATACCAGGATGCATGAAAGCTTCAGGTCACTCATAATGGAGTCCATGTCTCATTGAAAGGTAGTAGGGGCATTGCATAGTCCTTTTGGCATACATGTAGGCTCAAAAAGCCCTTCTGAAGTGACAAGCACTGCTTTTTTCTTATCCTCAGGAGAGAGTTCAACTTGCCAGTAACCAAAAGCCAATTCCATAGCTGAGAAGAGCTTGGAGCCTTCAAGGCAGCAGAGAGCATCATGGTTATGTGGCAAGGGATAAGAATCCTTCTTGGTTAAGGAATTCAACCAATAATAGTCCATCACAATGTGGTGACCTCCATCCTTCTTCTTCAGTATGAGCAAAGGGGAGGCCCATGAACTTTTAGAAGGAGTAAGTAACCCAGCAACCAATAGTTGTTTGAGCTCCTTAGACACCTGAGCGTCTTCTACTTGACTGAAGCAGTAGGTTTAGTTCAGAAGGGGGAAGCATCACCAGTATCAATTTGATGGATGACTCCTTTAGCTAGACCATAATCAGTGCTATCTTTAGCAAAGATATCTGAAAACTAATCTAGCAGGTCAAGAACCTCTTTCTGTTAGAAAGAACAGCTGTGGGAAGTCCTGAGCAGTAACTAGAGATAGGACCTGTGGCTTGTCTTCAGGTAAATTGAAGTCCTGAAAGGTACCAAAGGGATGTATCAATAGCACATCAGGGGTGTTAAGCAGCTTGCCATAACCAACAACCTAGCCTCTAGACACATGTATGGGGAGAGCGGTTAAGTTGGCTACCAAAAACTGGACAGGATCTCTGTGAGAGATATCCAAGATCCCTGGGCAGAGGTAGGGTTTATTGCAACCTAGCAAGGGAGGAGAGTACAGCTCTAAGAATGTACGTTCAGGAAGCTTAGAGGATATCTAAGAGTCCAAGATGGCTTGAGAGCCAGGAGGAATGGTCACAGCAGAAGTGGCAAGGAGTGGAATTCCTTCTTATTTAGGGCAGGCCATAGGGGGACACTTTATGTTGGACAAATGAGTACAGTAATTCAAAGTGAAGATGCCAGTAGGGTACTCTAAGGCACACGTCTTGAGGCGTTTTCCTGGGACTTTGTCAGGCTCCTCAAAGATTAAAGGGACTTCATACCCTAAGATAGAGAGATGGCCGTCTTTTAAGTTGATGATCCCATTATACTCCCTGAGAAATTGGATACCAAATAGAAGGTTGTAACTCTTGTTCTCCAAGACCACAGCAGGAGCAGCTAAGAGTAGCTTGCCAAACTGCATATGGAGAGCAGAGTGTGCCCCTATAGCACAAGTCATGGACAACCCAGCTATACCATAAGACTTATAGTAATTGAGGTTAGTGTCAAGTTTAAGCTTCTTAACAAGCTGTGAGGAGACAAAATTAACAGGAGATCCTGTGTCCAAGACAGCCTTGATCTTCACCTTTTGGATGGATATCTCCACATGAGTAGTAGTACAACCAAAGGGTAGAAGGACGGACAGGATATCTTGGGCTTCCACTAGTTATTTGTCCCACTTTTTGATCATGCATCTCAATCCTTGAAACTCTTTATAAACAGTCTGAAGAGGAAGTAAGACTGAGACGTTCTTGAATATAGCGTCAGCAACTTCAGCAGCTTCTTCAGATGATTCTACAAGCACAGGGGACCTCTTAGCTTGAGTGAGGTATGGACAAGAGACAACCTCCTTGGCTTCAGGCAGAGGTTTGATAGTTGTTTAAGTTTTCTCAGAGTATAGTTTATAAGGTAATGCAATGGTTTTTGGGACAGATAGAACTGAGTACCCATAGGCATTTGAATCATCAATGTCTGAATCATCTATGTCAGAGTTGTCAGAAATGTCATGGAATAGTAGAAGAATGGGAGGAGCTTTGGTTTTGGCAGGCTCAGAGTCTGCTAAAGACAGGGGAATTGGAGTAGACTGGGGAGGGTTGTCAACCAAGAGTGTCTCTGCCTCTAGGCTGACTTTTCTTTTCCCGCCTGATCCTTAGGGTTGGTAACTTCAACTCAAGGATTGGTACAGACTCAAGATTGGTGATCTATCTGGCCATAGTTATGGCAACCTTGACATCTAGGAGGGTTCTGAGAGTTCATAGTGAGGATGTATGGGCCACAGGAAGAAGATCCAGAGTTAGATGCAGTTTGATTCTCTTGAACAACATCCCCAGAGTGGGTCAAGTGCATATCTTGCAACAGCGCCTTTATGCTCTTCATAGAGGAGAGCATGGATTTGTGAGCTTTAAAATGGAGAATTAGAAGTTGATTAACCTTGAGGGCTTGAGCACAGGCCATGTAAGCCTCATGGGCTGTCAACTGTCTGCTAGTTATCAATTGTTTCCCTTCCATATAGAGCCTGTCTGCAAAGTTGGCCAGCGTCTCTTTAGGTTTGAAGAAAATGTGCATGAAAGTGTCCTTCTTTACTTCCAAACTAAGGTTGCCACCAAACTCATCAATCAAAAGCTGTTTCATCTCTTCCCAAGTCTCAATTATGGGAAGCTCTGAAACTACCACCTCCAGGCAGGTAGGGTACAAGCAGGTTAGAATGTGCTTCTTTTTAACCTCATCAGAGGCCCTATGCATGGCTGTTTTGTAGATGGTCAGGAATGCCACAATGGGGGATGTTTTAGTATCAAAGACTTTCTTAAAGGTAAGTTTGAAGTGTGCTTCAGGAGTGGGGAAATCATTGTTACTATCAAGCACATTTATACACAGAGAGAATTTGGCCTCAAGTCCAGAGGAGGGTTGTTGTGCCCAAAACTGGTGGACACTTTCTTTAAGAGTGGTCAAAGTCTCATAGGCACAAGCACCTGTATTGTTGGCCAGGCCAATCTGTTGTTTGGTAACATCTAAGTGTTGACCATGTATGGTTACCACAGTAGAGAACTCAGCCAACTGGGAGGTCAAAAAAGGTCCCACTGAGAGGCAAGGTGCAAACCTTTCTTTTACCAAGCCAATTAACTCACTTATTTCTTGAACATCCCTGTCAAGACTGGAGTGATCCAGCTTTATATGGTCCACCTCATTGGCTAGAGCAATCAACTCTCTAGCACATTGTATTGGGGATTCCCAGGCAGGCCAGATCAGGGAAGCAGTCATCTCTGTTGATAACCTCAACTGGGCAAGCGGCAGTTGCCACAATCTCGCGTAGAGCGGCAACTTCTTGCTGTAGCTCAGCAACTTGAGTCTTCAAAGCAAGCACATGAGGGTCTGGCTGTTGCGGGTCTGCTGGGCATCCTTGGCTACAAGTGGACACACATAGCTTGCAAATAGCGTCCCATAGCCTCTGTTCTCTATCCATCAGGTCATCAGATGGGGGAGAAGTAGGAATATCTGGCTTGGGTGTAGACAACTCATTTACTTGATCTTGAAGCTTGGCAATGGCAATGGCAACAGCTGTAGTAGCTCTCTCTTGATCAAACTCATCTTGTAGGTCATGAAGACCTCTAGAAGCAAGCTCTGCTGCCTGTTGCAATTGGTCAAAGAAGTCAGCACTAAATGCATTAAGCTGCTCCACAAGTTGTTCAAAATCAAAGAGGTAGGCATTTAGGGTGGATTCTACTTGAGTTGACCAAGGCTGTTCTAACTGATGAAACTCATGTAGACGTTCCCTGAAGTACTCAGGGATGAACTGGCGCATTTGCTCTATGAAAGTAACCAAGTAAGCCTAGAAGGTAATAGAGTTGTGTTGGTTATCAGATACCAATGAAAACAGGGAGTGAATCCACTGCTGGTAAGCAGCAGACTGATCCCAGTGATGAGTGACGGCTTCTTAAAGAAACAAAATCTCTTGGACGTGAAGCCCCAGCATCATTTGATGATGGGCTAAGACAGGCTGCACAAAGGATGGCATTAGATGTTCAGCAGAGCCAGCCGCTGAGAGGAGATGTTGTGGAAATTTTAAGACAACAATTAAATTGTAGTATTCTGCTTGATTGAACTGTAACTGAAGACAAAGAATGACTCTATTGCGGGCTATCCCAAGGGCTACTATCATGAATTAATACAAGTTGGGGGTACCCATGGGGTAAGCTACTAGACAGGGACCATTTTCTAGGTTCAAGACAGTGAGGACAATAGGCAGATCTGAGATGTCCTCTTCAATAAGAGCACTGGTAATTTCAGGCAAAGACAGCTCCTGTAGTGGAGTAGGAGACGGGCCTGAGAACATAGTGGCAAAAGGAATAACCAAGGGGCTTACAGCCCCTGTAATGAGCACTATTTTTGTTGTGCTCTGAGGCATAGCACAGACACACAACAGGTAATACTAACCTTAGGATTGTATTTTACTAAGTCTTGGTTAGTTTGCAGGGAATTTTATGCAATTACCTTGTGGCCCTGAATGTATAATCTCTACTAGTTGTGGCTAGAGAGAGGTGCTAAAGTACTTGGAAGCCAAAAGACAGAAATGTGAATTGAACTTAAATTTTATTAGAAATAAAGATTAGGAATATATAGTGTTTAGCAATACCAAAAACAATACTAGGACAGTAGGATCACTTGCCACAAGTATGAGTGGGGCAAGAGAGTTGCGTAAAATCAGGAAACCAAACAATTGAATTCCCTAGTTTGGAAACAGACTCATTTTGAGGAGCAAAAGCAAAAACAAGGGATTTGTCCTCAAAATAACCCAACAAAGGTGAAATCAAAACAGTGTAAATAGTGGCATTCACAACACACATGCTTCCAACATCATTTATGGTGTGTAGAACACAAGTTAACTGCAATACAGGAAAAAGCATTTATGAATTTATCTATAGACATAAATCCGCCATTGTCAGTACTAAGTTAGGACCACACATTGACCTCTGCCTAAGAAATTACCATACAAAAATGACCCTGATGTATGGTACTCCAGAAAAGACCAGAATGATAAGGGGAAAAAAGGGTTGAGAGAGAAGTAATTCCATTAAAACAGGAACGCTTCTAAGTTGAGAACAAGATCTGGGTTGTTAATCACAACATACACAAGTTGGAACCATGGTTACAAGGACCAGGAATTATCATGTAAGTCAAACCAAACAACACTTACCTTTTCAAAGATATTGGCACTCAAACAGAAATCAAGTGTATGTCCCATGACTGCCTCTGCCTGTGCAAAGCAAGAACAGAACAATGTAACTCCCAACTTCCTGTACCCAATGCAAAACTGGATCAGTATCAAGCCCAAATCCCTGACCCTCTCAAGAAAATTCCTAAGGTTTCACCTTTCAGCACCCCAGGGGGAGATATTGCAACATCTTTGATTACTCCTGTTGCAATCAAGTTTCCCGACTTGCCTGCCAATGTATCTTACAATACACAGGGGGCGCTCAATGAGCCGCCCCTTGACGTATCTAACAACATGAACCAACCTGATGGCAATATCAAATTGTGGGAGCTTTTCCCTAATTAGGAGTGCTACCAATTTGACCTGCTGATACCTGCACAAGTTATTCCTTGGCTTGAATCCTTACACAGAACAAGCCACCATGCCACCCTCCCTTGTGGCTGTGTGGCTTTCCCCATATAGTATATTAATCATAGTATTCTATAATAAACAACACCTTATTCTATTCATTTCTGTCCTTTCTATTGGACTGTTGTCTTTCCCAATTACAAATACTGAATTCTCATTGGTTCAGTTGCAACAGTGGTAGCAGCGGTAGGTTGACAACCTACCTAAAGGAAGATTCTCCCTAAGAAAGGGCAGAGTATGGGCTGTATGGCTACTCCCCATCAAGAGACTTTCCTGCCAATCCACAAGGGGGATATCCTCCACAGGTATATTATTTATCAAGACCAGTTAGTTCTTACTAGTGTGTACAATTGGCTCTGTCATGGACTGTGTGATGCCAGCATCACCCCGTCTCAGTTGGACCTTTCACAGTGCATGCTCAACCTCCAAATGGAATCCTTTGTGGGTGGGGTTGAAGGAGCCAACATTGTCAGTTGGCTTCACTCCACTGAGACCCGCCTTTGTTTCAGCCAAGTTCCTGATCCCATGTGAGTTGCTACTGCATCAGGGTGCCTTACAGGACCCGCCACTGTATGGTTTACCAACTGGGCCAGTCAGGAAATTGAATTCACCTGGCCAACATTCAGGGACGCCGCAAGATCCTACTACAGCAAAACCTTCTCTCCTATTGTAGTGGGAACTCCCCTTCTGGCAATCAAGCAGACTGGCTCCGTTCCTGAATACCTTGCTGCCTGGCAACAAGCTCTTGCTGCCGCTCCAGAAGCTATGACCAACAGAAATGCTATGCTTCTGACCCTAATAGTTAATGGGCTAAAGCCCCATAGCTGTAAGTGGGTCCCTGTAGGTTGCTGTACCTCCATCAATGATTGTTACAAAGCCATTGTGGAGACCAACAACCAGGCTTCAATGGGCTTCTGCCATACAAATGATGCCCCACCTCAACCTCGTGCAACACCTGGCAGCGCCCACAACCAAGTAGGCCGCTGCCAGCCCTGTCAGCAGGATAATGGGGCTAAACGCCCCTGCAAGGGGGAGCTCCAGCTAGCCCAAATCAAAGACCCAGGAAAAGCCTGGGGGTTGTAGGTACAAGAGGTCCTATAACCCCAGCTGACCCGCACCCTCAATCTCTCCTCGCCAAAAATCCATGTGATTATAATGTACACAAAGTTGAAACCCTTGATGTCTTCCAGGTACACAGTGACAACCCTGTGCTTCAAGCAAGCCACTTCCTCAATAAAGTAACCTGCTTGTCCTATCCTTTCCATATTTGTGGAAACACCCACAAATTGTTGTGGACACCAGGGCTGACCACACCATGGTGGACCAGGCGTTTGCTGATGCACAGCAGCTAGACTGTGTACCCAACAGATTCAAGGCAGTACAAGTATCTGACTAACGCAGAGTAGCAATTACCCACAATATGGTCCCCTTCTCTGTAAGAATGGGGAACATTCAGGTTAAACTCTCTGGGCCAATCATGGCAGGTCTCAGCCACAATGTAATTGTTGGCCTTGACTGCCTTTGTCAAGACTGTCCCTACATCAATTGGGATACATCTGTTATCACCCTCAATAGAAATGGGATGGGCTTCCAGATCTATCCTGTCAAAATGAGCAAGCTTCTTCACAGCACTGTGTTTGTCAGGATAACCAAAACAGGCTCGTACAACTTCAAGGGGGGAGAAGCTAGACTTTGCTCAATGCTCAGTCAAAGTTATCCACGCTGAACTACCTGCGGTCCCTCCCTTGACCACTTCACCTCCACCAGTGCTTGCACCCTCCTTGAGGAGTATAAGGACGTGTTTAGTGAGACACTCAAACAACTACCTCCTCCCCAGGAGATCCAGCACGCTGTACAACTCCAAGGGTTGTTGCCTAAAACACGTTCCTTATACTGTCTCACACCAAAAGAAGATGAGACCCTTCACCAGCACCTTGTGGACGCGCTTGACAGGGCTTTATTTGCCCTTTGATCTCTCCATATGGGGTGGCTGTCTTCTTTGTAGCCAATAAGGATGGGTCCCTTTGCCTGGTCACAGACTACCACGCCCTAAACAAGGTGATGGTTAAGAATAAGTACCCCCTGCTGTTGATTGACAACCTGTTTGACACACTTGCGGGTGTGAAGATCTTTAGCAAGATTGATCTCACTGCGGGGTACAACCAGGTTTGCATTGCACCAGGGGATGAAGCAAAAACTTCTTTCTGCACACACTACAGGTCATTTGAGTGTCAGGTCATGAGCTTCAAATGACCAATGCTCCTTCCACCTTTGCTATGTTGATGAACAAGGCATTTGAGGAATCAATTGGGAAATGTGTGTTGGTGTACCTTGACAACATTATTGTCTTCAGTCAAGATCAAACCACACACCTCCAACACCTCTGTGCTGTCCTGACACCCTTTGGAAAACCCAGCTAAAAGCTAAATCCTCCAAATGCAAGTTCCTTAAGTTGGAGCTGCTGTTCCTTGGGCACACCATCTCTGCTCAAGGGATAAAGCCCGACCCTGCCAAGATCAAGGCAATCACCAGCATGCCACCTCCCACTGATGTTGGTGTCACAAGTAACAAATTCTTATCAACTATGCTTATTGAAAGGCCTCAACTACGGGATTTGAACCCTGGCTCCCCGCGGGCTGCCAGCCCGCAGGGCCAGCCGCCTGGCTGCCTGCAGTTTTTTGGGCTCAAACAAGAGCAGGATTTGACTTCAGAAAATCTTAAGAAGTTTGATAAATCTAATTTACCTACATCAATACTCCCCACTCTAAAGGTTCCTGTTAACTCAACCAATCAGCAGGCAGGCCCAGCCACAGATCCTGGAATAACTTGGGCCCACGCGGAAGGGGAAACAGAGAGCCTTCCCATAGAACGTGGCCACCCAGAGACAACCAATCCCACAACCTGACTAGGAAATTTGAGCATTCTCAATTCAAGCCAGATAATGGAATAACCCCCACAATTGATTCCACCAAAGACTGGGAAGACCTGGTGAACAGGAAAACCCGGGCCACAGAATTTTGTGAAAGTTTTACCATAACAGATGGGCATACTTATGCACTGGACTGCCAGGAAGATGCCCATTGCCATTCTTGCAATAAAGTGACATGAACCTTTGTTTCAACCAGATCATACCATACTTGTTATTAGTTCTATTTCATTTACAGCCTACGTCTCGCGGCTCCACACCCCACCCTCACCTATCCCAAGAAACCGCGGACCAGCCGCCTGACCTTTACCATCCACCAGGAGCTCCCTTTGGCCCAGTACATTTCACTGAGTACCCACCCAATCTGGCATATTCTGAGTTTACTCTAGAGGAAATCCTGATCCATAACCCCAAATCTAGAACTAGGGAGACAGAGGTCCTTTACAGAGAAGGCACCAAAATCATCTGGCCTCCTCTGCTATTCCAAGACAAGTATAATTTCTGGCCCGCATATTTGGTTCCAATGACACCACCCCTCACCCCACGGCCCAACCGCCTGCAAGAATCCATTGCCAATAATGAATCCACCTCCACCCAGATATTTGGGGAGATGTATATCACCCTCACAGGATTGATTGATTCTATGGTGCCTGTAAACGGACCTTGGGCAATCCTTGGAAAATTGTTATCTTATATTGTAAAGTTAGCCCCAATCTTGTGGTGGGCTGTCCGCCTGCAAGTTCTCAGGAACCCCCCACTGGTTGGATCCCTGACATTATGGCAATCTACCTCAAACACGGTAACCTGAGCCCCAAGATGTTGTTAACTCTTGGGGTAACTTGTATGCTATTTTTATTGATTTCAGCTTACTATGCGTACAAGCTAGCTACCAACCTGATCACCTCAGTGACCTGATACTAAACCAGCCCTGAACAGAAAGACACCCTGCTTGGCAATGAGAAGGCCAAGACCTCAAACTTGCAGGTGCAGAACGTCATAGTAAACCAGACCACAACCAGAGTAGACATGCCCCAGATGGGGAAGCTCACCCTAGAAGAAGCCAGAAGAGCAATGTCAGTACTCTGCCTCCATTTTCAAGCCAACACAAACTCATACCCCAACAATACCAAGAAAGTCCTTGGGGTAGCTTCCATGCTCTCTGGCAATGCTCTGGACTAGTTCAGGAAAGCAACTTCCAAGGATGTTGAGTTCTGTCTAGACTACTCCCAATTTGAGAGCAAATTGATGGCCACCGGTGACAACTGAGACACCTGCCACCACACCCTAATCAGCTAACTGGACATCCAACAAGGACCACGCTCTCTGAAAGCTTACACTGACAAGTTCCTGAAATTGAAAGCCAGAACCCAACTCAAGGACAAGCTATTGGCCATCTTGTACTGCCAAGGAGCCTGCCCTGCCCTAAAGGAGCTCCTCAAGCACCACCCCCTACGCTTGGCCTGGATGAATTACTCCTCTTGTGCAGAGGGTTGAGCCTCAACCAAGAAGACACCCCCTCTTCCACCCAGCACGCGAGCCAAGCCCCAACGCCCGGCAGACCAGGAACGTCCCCCAATGAACTACAGCGCCACTACCATGAAGGCTTGTGTTTCTATTGCCACAAACCCAGGCACCTCACCAAGGCTTGCCCCAAGAAGAGTAACCCCTCAGTTTCCTTGACGCAAATAAACACCTCTACTCAATTATACAAATTTATCCAATTCAAAGCAAAAACATTCACAACATCCCAGACTGTTGGAGCTTTCATTGATACCGGAGCAGAGGAGAGTTTTATCAATGTCACCCTTGCCAAGGACCTTGGACTGGAGGCTACCAACAAAAGCGTCAAAGTAATCATGGGAAACAGCTCCCACAACTTGGGCTTCAGGTGCGCAACCAAATTGCCCCTGAAAATTGGGTGGAACTTGTACCCAGTGTTCCCCATCATCCTGAAAGGGCTTCCCCACCCCCCTGATCCTAGGGGACTCCTGGTCCCAAAGACACGGCGCTATTCTGAACTTCTGTAATCAAACAGTTTCCTTGAAGAGAGACAATTTGTTTGATGTGGTGCCGTTCCAGTTGGGGCCGACCAGTAAGGAACCCAACACACTCCTGACCCTGAGAATGGAACCCAGTGTGAGAAGCCTACCTGCCCCCTTGGAGAAGTGGAGCCATGTCTTCAGTGAGGAAGCAGCAACCCAGCTTCCCAGTCACTCAATCTACAATCATGCCATTGACCTGTTACCTGGGACCCAACCACACCACAGCCCCATTTACAGCTGCAATTACTGCAAAAAGCAGCACTGAAGACATACCTGAAGGACATGATGTAAAAAGGGTTCATCTGGGTGTCAAAAAGCCCTTGCTTGTCACCCATGCTGTTTGTAGGGAAGAAAAATGGCGGGATGTGCCCCTGCGTAAACTACCAGAAACTGAACAATATCACTGTAAAGAACTGCTATCCCATTCCCAATGCTGACAACCTTTGTGACGTGTTGACAGGAGCCCAGGTGTACTCAAAAATTGACCTGAGAGACGCCTTCAACCAGATCAGAATCAAAGAAGGGGACAAATACAAGTCAGCTTTTAAAACTAGATATGGTTTATACGAGTACTTGGTCATGCTGTTTGGCTTGTGTAACACCCCTAGCACTTTTGAAAGGATGATCAACTCTGTCCTTGGCAAGTACCTTGACCAGTTCTGCATGGCATATTTGGATGACATCCTCATATACAGCAAGTCACATGAGGAACACCTCC
The DNA here is from genome assembly GCA_014839935.2 of Entomophthora muscae. Taxonomy (NCBI): domain Eukaryota; kingdom Fungi; phylum Entomophthoromycota; class Entomophthoromycetes; order Entomophthorales; family Entomophthoraceae; genus Entomophthora; species Entomophthora muscae. The sequence goes on along the minus strand of QTSX02004992.1, from coordinate 271,339 downwards.
AACACCTTGACCAAATACTGGAGAAACTCTTGCAGGCCAACCTACATACCAAGCTGAAGAAATGTGAGTTCTTTCAATCTGAAGTCAAATTTCTGAGATATGTGGTGAAGACTGGCGGGTTTACCATGGCGCAAGACAAAGTGGAAGCTGTAACAGCCTGGCCAGTACCCAAATGCAGAAAAGACGTGAGAAGCTTTTTGGGCCTGGTAAATTATTGCAGGGATTTCATCCAAAAAATTTCTCAGATCATGTTGCCCCTGACCCGTCTCTTCTCTGACAAGGTCCAATTTGTCTGGACTGACAAGTGTACCTCCACGTTTGTGACCCTGAAGGAAGCCTTCACGTCTGCCTGGTCCTTGCCATACCTGACCCAGCTAATCCTTTTGTGCTGGAGACAGATGCATCCAACTTTGCGGTGGGTGGGGTCCTTCTTCAGGAAGGAGGAGATGGTATGCTACATCCTGTAGAATATTACTCCAAGAAGATGCTACCAGCTGAAGGGAACTACCCAATACATGACAAGGAGAATGAGCCATAATGAAGACATTAAAGCACTGGCGCAGGTATTTGTGCGGTGCTGAACATCCGTTAAAAGTTCTGAAAGACCACAAGAACTTAGTCTACTTCTTCAAACCACGTCATCTGAACCAACAACAAGAAAGATGGGCCTTGGAACTAGCTGACTACACCTTGACCATAGACTACAAGCCAGGAAAAGTTAACATGGTACCAGACGCCTTAAGCAGGAGAGCTGACCTGATCCCCTCTCTACAGGAATCAAGGACTGCAACACCCACACACTACTAGACCCCGCCAGCCTAGGGATACATCTAAAGTACCTAAAGATTGCTACCAGAAAACCCAATGTGATAAAAGCCCAGAAACAGGACACCTACTCAACCAAGCTAGTTGAAGCCCTGACAAAGGACCCGGATTGCCACCACTCAAAGAAAGGGTATTCCCTGAAAGGTGCTACCCTGCTGCTCCACAACAGGATCTATGTAACCAAAGGCCCAACCCAAACAAACTTATTGATTGACCACCACAATTCAGAGATGACTGGCCACCCAGGTAGACACAAATCCCTCTCAAGTATCAAGCGGAACTACGCATGGCCAAGTATGGACAAAGAAGTAGCTGCCTACATCAATGGTTGTGAAACCTGCAGAAAAACCAAGATGTGTCGCTCTAAGCCAGAAGGGTTACTGAGACCTCTGGACATCCCTGCTGGCCCCTGGAAGTCAGTGTCAATGGACTACATAATAGAACTCCCCCCTTCATAATCCTTTGATGCAATCCTGGTCATGGTCAACCGCTTCACAAAAATGGCCTGTTTTTGTTCCAACCACTACCTACTGCATGGTAGCTGAGACCGCCAGACACTTCTACAACCGCATCTTAATACAACACGGCACCCTGGAAGAAATCATCACTGATAGAGGACCCCAATTTACTTCCCACTACTGGACCCAAGTGATGAAGGACCTTGGAATAAAATGTTGTGTGTCAACCTCCTACCACCCGCAGACGGACAGACAAACTGAACAGGTCAACCAAATCCTGGAACAATACCTCCAATGCTATGCCAACGCCAACCAGGACAACTGGGCCAACATGCTTCCCATGGCTCAGTTTGCATACAAAATTAAAGACCATGCCTCCACTGGGATGTCTCTGTTCAAGGCCAACTATGGGTTTGATCCATCATGGGACCCTAGCATTGGCAGCAAGGAACAGAATACAGCAGGACAAACTTGGATTGAACAAATACATACCACCCAGGAAACCTGTCTAAGAAACTTGACCTGAGCTGTTAAGACCTAAAAAGTGTTTGTCAACAAGAAAAGAATCCCTGGGAAACCTCTGGAAATAGGCAATGAAGTTTACCTCAACTCACAGAATGTTCCCCTACATGTATCCAGTAGGAAGCTAGCCCACTGCCGCTGTGGCCCTTATAAGATCATAAAGCAAATAGGAGAAGTGGCGTACAAACTAGAACTACTGCCTACTTGGAAAATCCACAATGTCTTCCACCAATCACTGCTATTCAAGAAAAAAGGAACCTCCCTCCCCCACCGGAAGATCAAGACCAACCCTCCACCCATCCAAGAGAGACGTTCAACCAAATACAAAATGGAGTACATCCATAGACACTGTCTCCACTACAAAACCCCACAGTACTACATCAAATGGGTAGGTTACCCCCCCTGAAAGAAAGCACCTGGGAACCGGTCTCCAATCTACCTAACGCACAAGAAGCTATACAGCAATACCTGGGAAAAAGGACCAGGAAGGAGGAGGGCAACAAGAGAGAAGGGGATTATGTCACAAGTGACAAATTCTTATCAACTATGCTTATTGAAAGGCCTCAACTACGGGATTTGAACCCTGGCTCCCCGCGGGCTGCCAGCCCGCAGTTTTTTGGGCTCAAACCAGAGCAGGATTTGACTTTGGAAAATCCTTTGAAGCTTGATAAATCTAATTCACCTACATCAATACTTCCCACGCTAAAGGTTCCTGTTAACTCAACCAATCAGCAGGCAGGCCCACCCACAGATCCTGGAATAACTTGGGCCCACGTGAAAGGGGAAACAGAGAGCCTTCCCATAGAACGTGGCCACCCAGAGACAACCAATCCCACAACCTGACTAGGAAATTCAAGCATTCTCAATTCAAGCCAGATAATGGAATAACCCCCACAATTGATGCCATCAAATACTGGGAAGACCTGGTGAACAGGAAAACCCGGGCCACAGAATTTTGTGAAAGTTTTACCATAACAGATGGGCATACTTATGCACTGGACTGCCAGGAAGATGCCCATTGCCATTCTTGCTATAAAGTGATATGAACCTTTGGTTCAACCAGATCATACCATACTTGTTATTAGTTCTATTTCATTTACAGCCTACGTCTCGCGGCTCTTCACCCCACCCTCACCTATCCCAAGAAACTGCAGACCAGTTGCCTGACCTTTACTGTCCACCAGGAGCTCCCTTTGGCCCAGTACATTTCACCGAGTACCCACCCAACCCAGTGTATTCTGAGTTTACTCTAGAGGAAATCCTGATCCACGACCCTGAAGCTAGAACTAGAGAGACAGAAGTCCTTTACATAGAAGGCACCAAAATCATCTGGCCCCCTCTGCTATTCCGAGACAAGTATAATTTCCGGCCTGCATATTTGGTTCCAATGACACCACCCCTCACCCCACGGCCCAACTGCCTGCAAGAATCTGTTGCCACTAATGAATCCACCTCCACCCAGATATTTGGGGTGATGTATATACCCTCACAGGGTTGATTGATTCTATGGTGCCTGTAAACAGACCTTGGGCAGTCCTTGGAAAATTGTTATCTTATATTGTAAAGTTAGCCCCAATCTTGTGGTGGGCTCTCCCTACTGGGCCCGCGGGCTGTCTGCCTGCAAGTTCTCAGGAACCCCCCACTGGTTGGATCCCTGACAGTTGGTCAAGTGTGTACCTTCTTAGGCATGGTTGCCTACGTGTGCAAGTTCATTTCCAATTGCGGGGAACTAATTGAACCTCTCACCAAGCTCCTAAACACTAAGCAGCACTTCCATTGGACTCCTGTCAGAGATCAAGCCTTTGAGATGTTGAAGCAAAGACTTACAACTGTACCTGTATTACAGTTTCCCAATTGAAACCACCAGTACAAACTTGAGACTGACGCCTCTGACAGGGCCATAGGGGGCATACTATGGGTAGAAACTGACAAAGGTGTCTTCCTCCCTGTGGCGTATGAGTCCAGGAAGCTTACTGGCTTGGAACAACGTTACCCCATGCATGATAAAGAATTGGCACAATTGTACACTACATTGAGAAATGGCTCTTTTACCTGGAAGGGGCTACCTTTCTACCCTGCATCCTGAGTGACCACAAGTCACTCCAGTACTTCAACACACAGTCCCACTTGAAATGCCGCCAAGCAGGCTGGGTCAAGCGCCTATCCCTCTATCAGTTGCGCATTGGGTACAAGCCTGGGAAGGAACTTGTCACAGCTGAAACCCTCTCACAACTCCATGTAGCGTCCATCACTGGGGATGATGGCTTGGACCCATACTGGCCAATGCTTTACCTCCTTCCTGAGGTTACTTGTTACAAAGGCCTTAACTCAGTAATCATCTCCAAGCTGAAGGACAATGAAAGCCAGTTTGCCACCAATGCTGACAATGTCTGCTGCCGGGCAGAGACAAATGAAAAGACACATTATATCCCCACCACACAACAAGGCAACACAATACTGCATTACCACCACACCTTGGGTCACATCAGAGAAAGCAACCTCTTCAAGATCATGAAACAAAAGGTTTGGTGGCTGTGTATGCATCAGGATATCCTGGATCTCCTCAAAATATGTGTGCTGTGCGAAAAGAATACGTCCAAACCTGCACCTCCCAAGTCTGTCCTTCTCATCAAGGCCATGGAACCCTTCAAGCAGTGGGCCCTTGATGTGGTTGGGCCCCTCCCTGAAGACAGATTTGGAAAAAAATACGTCATAACCACCATTGACTACTTCACCCGCTGGCCAGTGGCTTGGGCAACAACTAATCACACCGCCACCACCATCACCTGCTTCATTGGCAAGGAAATTGTGGCCTGCTTTGGGAAGCCTAAACGCCTCATCACAGATGGTGGTCCCAAACTTGTTGGCCAGGTCATGAAGGCATACTTTGCCAAGAATGCCCTCCAATGGGTAGTTACCACTCCCTACCATCCTCAAGCCAATAAGCACGTAGAGCAATTAAATGGCTTACTGGTCTAACTGATTGTCAAGCTCTTTCAGGAGCACCCTAATACCGCATGGACTGAACACTTGCCTACCGCTCTACTTATCCTACAAGCAAGAATCAATTGAGGCACTGGGTTCAGCCCTAGCGCCTTGGCCTTTGGGATGCCTGACAGTCTGACAGGAGTGAAACAGGGAAAGCTACAGTCTACAGTTCCCAGAAACCTCTCTGTTGAGGACTCCATCCCTAAACCAATGGCATGAGAAAGCCCGAGAAGCTGAGCACAAACAAATTAAAGGAGGGACAAAGCAGCTTGAAGCCAGATACGCTGTAGGTGACCCCGTCTATACCCTCAACCCCAATTTGGCTAAGTTGGAGCCCAATCACCTAGGACCTTTCAAGATAGCTGCAGTCTATGACAATCACACCCATTGGCTTGAGGATGCCCAAGGAAACACCAAGACACTCCACCACAATTGCTTGTGCCCCTGCTGCGCCATCCTCACATAAAGATTGTTTGTGTGGACCTTCCCAGATCTCCCACAGACTCTGATCTTGGTGCCTGACAACATTCAGAGGGCAAGGGGGGTGTTGCAACCAATTTTCCTGACTTGCCTTTCAATGTATCTTATAATATACAGGGTGCACTCAATGAGCTGCCTCTTGATGTATCTAATGACATGGACCAATCTGGTGGCAATATTGCATTGTGGGCACTTTCTCCTGATTAAGAGTGCTACCAATTTGACCTGCTGATTCCCGCACAAGTTATTTCTTGGCTCAAACCCTTACATGAAACAAGCCACCATGCCACCCCCTTGTGGCTGTGTGGCTTTTCCCATATGGTATATTAATCACAATATTCCACAATAAACAATATCTTATTCTTATTATTATGTCCTTTCTATTAGACTGTTGTCTTCCCCAATTCCAAATACTGAATCCTCATTGGTTCAGTTGCAACACTCCCTCTAAGTAAACTAATTTCCTGAGTGACTTGCCAAATGATTTCCTGACTAATCATTAAGTCAGTAGCACTCTTATCATTTGCCCATCTATTACAGGGATCAAACCTTTTGAGTCCTAAGCAGAACACTACTTGGACAAGCCTTGTGACTGCCATGGCATATATGGACAATATGTGGCTTCTCATGATACTATACAATACTCCAAACTCATATCCAATAAAGTATCATTCTCTTCTTAATTTTCACCTTTATTTTATTTTATATACTTATAAGAAGTATATGCATGGTACAAGAATTTATCTATACTAATGTGCTTGGTGAAAGCAAGTTAATCTATAGGAGGTGTGAAGAAAGGGTTCAGGGTATAACTGTGTTAGATGTTCTTAGAATGTTTCTTGGGATTAACATATTCCTTGAACACAGTTTGCCCTGTAGGAATGCTATTGTAAATGTTTTAGGGATGAAATGTGTCTTTACAGGTGTCTTCAGGAATGGCTTGGTTAAGGATCTGCGAAATGATGAGCAGTCCACTTGTGTTTGATATTTTTATTTAGGTGTTGTAAAAAAAGGTGTTATCAGTGATAGTGAGGTAGCCTACAGAGAGGAAGTTGGAGGAAAATGAGAAAGGATATTTCTATTGAACAATTGATTTGGGTTTTAAGTTAAAGATGTTGTGGATTGATCCTAATAATGTACAAGGATCAAGTATGACTGGGAATAGTAGCATGACTGATTGGTATGTGACTGAACTACTTTTACGGCAAAGGGAAGGATGGGGATCGTCAGATATGGAAGGTTTTAATTTGACCCCTTACAATATTTTCAAAAAAAATGCATGTCAATTTTAGCCTCAAAGCCTTTAATTTGTCCTCCGAAGGCTTTCATCACATTTTGGTAGATTTTGTTTCACGCTGCATCAATAAAGATCCCAACTGAACCCTGTTTATCTTTTGCAACAGCTAAAATTTCACGCAAAATAGCAATATTCCACTGCCCTCTCATGATTGGGTATCCAGTTTATCATTAGATCATACTTTTCAGGTTAGCTGCGGCAGATGTTTAATTTCTATACCCAGCCTTGGGATATTTACTATTTTTCTTATAAACCCATCAAGAAAGGGAAATATTATAGAGTAAGTAAATATTTATTGTCACAATATGTGTTGGTGAGTTGGGAGCTTGTTAAACCCTTAACTACACATATATTTTTAGTTAGTCAAACGGAAAAATCAGTGACAACTGTGGCATGTTTTTCTTGAATTTGAACCTTTCTGCACTGCTTATTGCACCCTTTACTGGAGACAAGCCCCTTGTCCTTGTTATGAAAATCGGATTTTCTTAAAAGTGAAGCTCTTAGCATTTGATGGAGTGTTTCTTAATAAAACTGACTCACAATCTATCGGCTTTTGATGCCACGCTGGCAGCAGCCACCCGGCTACGTGATTAATTGCTCACGTGTCGAAATTATGAATAAGTTGGCGTTCTTTGACGTCAAAAAACAGGAAATCAGAGTTAAACGATATCATTTTTGGAAGCGGCGCTCAAACCCTAAGCTATATATTGGTATTGAAATGCCACTCCCAACCCTATTTGCTACAAATCAGATCGACACTCAAAAGTAAAACCCAGGGTCGATAATGTCACGTGTTCTTTCTCCTGGGATGAAGTTGTACTCCATTGTCTCACCATGCCTATAAACTTACAGGAGATCCAATCTACTTTCCCAAAGATGTTGACCAAGCTTATCCTCCTTGTCATTTCTGCTGCCTTGGCCCTCCCTGCATTTAGCACCACCTCGGATCCCCAACATCGACGTTTGTATCATCGTGACCCCAAATACTACCCCAATCTTGGACATGGGCTTCCTGCAGACCATGACTGCTTAAACCACGGAGCCCGTCATTGATACTGCCATCGGTTTGCGCTGATAAGCATGCTAATAAAAATCTACTTTGAATAATCCGATATATAATCCCAAAGAAATTTAATTATATATATAATCTTCTGTGAAATCCTTGTTATAATTAGGTCATTACATCAATCCAAGTATATTCCCAGCTATTCATAGCCTTTGTTAGAGACGGTTTCTTGACTACCTTCAAAGAATTTAAAAGTTTGAGCTGCTTTAATCAACTTCAGCCCTTCCAGTAAGCTACCAATGCAGCTTTCAAGTAGGGCTGCTTCAGTTTTTACTTGGGTGATGCTAATTTTAAAGGCAGCACCCCAGAAAAATCCCACACCCACTGAAATTTTCTGCAACAAAATCCAAGGAAGGCAGTTGTGGGCCACAATTGGCTACTGTTTAAAATGGCCAATTACAGGAGCTGCCGTGGCTCACTTGTAAAAGTGAGGGTATATGTTGCTATCTAAGTAAAACAAGGTAACATCACCCATCCAACTTTAAACAACTGTGGTAGCAGCTGCATTTTTGACCTCCTTAGATGTGATGTGATGAAGTCAACTTCAGCCAATCAAAGTTAACAGGTAACCCTTGAAATACCCAATGTAGTGGCAGATTCAAATCTTCTGAAAGCTTGAAAAAGTTTAATGGCTTGGTTTAAATTCCCTGCCCTCTCAATTTCAATAAACAATATATCTCTTCCAATCTTCACTTTGTTAAGTTTATTAGCTGCAGTGAGCTTCCACAGATAAGGTGCTGCTGTCTCATTAGTTTGTGTTTCTTGTATCTTCTTTTTTAAATCAAATATAGAACATTTGAAGTCTTAAACTTCACCAGAAGGTATCTATAGTGTGTTATATTCATGTCAAATGATATATTTAGTTCCCTATTTGATGTGAGTTTATTTGTGACCTAGACTTTGCAGCTATACAAAAGCAAGGAGCTTTACCTGAATTATCAAGCTAGTATTTGACCAACTATATCACCTTAATCAATATTGCTTTAACAAAATGTGTTTTCATAAACCTCTTCTCTTATATGTGCTGTATCTTTAATTGGTTGCAACTAGTGCAACCAATAAGACTCTTGATGTTTCTTTATTAAAAGATTTACAGTTGTGACATACACTGCCACATTATTTAAACAAAGTGTGGTCAAAAATTGATTGCCCAGCAGCTGATGCATGCACAAAACACTGATATTATATGAAGCCGTATTTTCACTATAAGCTCACTTTTGTATTATGTAAAGTATAAATGGATGGATATGCATTGAATGCTCTAAAAATCTATATAGGCTTATAAAAGCTTGATATCAATCAACATTTTCATTAAAACCTCTGTGTTATTTTATTCACAAAAAGCATCAACATAAGTGATCCCATTTCATAGCCACATATATTAAAACAGACCAGTATTATTACAGAAGTAACATTTTTGAGGCCCCAAGCGGGAATTGAACCCGCTCCTAGCCTCCAGGCGGGGCTAGCGGGCAGGGAAGATTTGCCTGCACCTGGATTTCTGTTTTTTGAAGCAAATCCAGATGTGGGAACCATTCCCATCCTGGCAGTAGCTATGGGGCCCATTCTGGGCCCCAAAAGCTACGCCCAAGCCTTGGTGGGTTTGGCTGGGCCTGGGCAGGCTATTTTTAGCTGCCCAGTAACCCCAGTTCAAGCCCACCCTCCATTAAGTAATTTGGGGTCACCAATTGGGGACCCCTTTTTTAATCAAGTTCCTTGGCCTCAGGAAAGCCTGTCAAGCTAGCTCAAAAAAGGTGATTAAATTGGAAAACCCCCCAAAACTCCAGAAGCCAAACCTGCTAGGACTAATGGCCAGCCAGGCCAAGATGGATCACCAAAAAGCCAAACAACTGTTCCTGAAAACCCCAAAAATGACCATGAAGTAGCCAACCAAACAGCAGAGCCTGAGATGTCAAGCCTTGCCACACAGATAGCACCAGAAAAATGCCCAGAGGCAATTGCATGTGAGTAAGTATATAAACCAGAAGCACCTGAAAAAGTTCTGTATTGTCATTCTTACCAAATAAAGTTGTTATGAACCTTTGGTTCACCAATCTGTTTTCATACCTATTTTTAATACTCTTCTATCTACATACACCCAAGCGTCAGTACCCATCCACTGGGATAGATAGCCAGACTTCAGTTGACAAACCCAAAGCCTTTGACTACTACTGTCCACCCAACACTCCATTTGGCCCTGTGCATTTCACTGAGTATCCCGTCAATCCTGACCACAAACCCTGGACATTGGAAGACTTGCAGTGGTACACCTGCCCAAACGCTCCCAAGGAACCCTACCAAATTGTCTGTGACAGCAAAGCAATCCTCATCAACCTTTTAATCTTCAACGGGAAGTACAATAATCCTGCTAACTACTTGGTCCCCATGGAATTGCCCCCAACACCCAAACCAACCATTTTAACCCCCCCACTTCTGATTCCACTGGCCAGAGCAGTCAATTCCTAGAAGTGCTTTACCTGGCGCTCACGGGATTGATTGACTCTGCCTTGCCAGCGGCTGGACCTTGGGCTGTGGCTGGGAAGGCCCTTTTCTACCTGGTAAAGTTAGATCCCATCATCTGGTGGGCCATGCCAGTACCTGCTTTAACTCCTCCCTCACCTTCTGGAGCTCCACGGTACCCCTGGTATCCTGACATTATGACAATCCACCCCAAACTTGGTAACCTGGGCCCCAAGATGTTATTAGCACTTGGGGCTACTTGTATGTTTGTTTTTATGATTATCACTTATTACTGTTATTTGTGGCTATCATACCAAATCTCCTCCATGTGGAAGAGAACAACCCAGACCTTGGATGATTCTAAGGATGCTCCAGAGAGCAAAGACCTGACCACAGCAACCTCCTCCCAAGTACAGAACAACATTGTGAACCAAACCACCTCCAATATGATCATGTCCCAGATGGTCAAGCTCAGCCTAGAGGAAGCTAGAAGAGCCATGCCAGTACTATTACTGCACTTCCTATCCAATGCCGCTGCCTATCCCAACAACACAGTCAAAGTCTTGGGAGTAGCATCCATGCTAACAGGAGACACCCTAGACTGGTTTGGCAAAGCCACTGCCAACGACATAAAGTTTTGCTTAGACTATGATCAATTTGAGGCTGAACTAATGGCCACAGGAGAGGACCAGAATACCTGTCATTTGCCTTCATGACCCTGTTGGAATTCAAGCAAAACAGCCGCCCACTTCAGACCTACATAGAAGAGTTCACCAAACTACAGACCTGTGCTATGCTGGACAACAAATTAGCCGCCATCCTATTTAGAAAAGGCATGAACCCAGGGTTAAAGGACCTCCTCAAGCACCACCCCCCATAATTGGGTTAGACGAACTGATTGTGCTCTGCCAAGGACCAAGTTTAAACCAAGCCCACGGCGCTGCCCCCATGGACCCCAGATGGCCAGAAGCCCCACTGTGGCCAGACCAGCCATGACATCTGAGGAGTTGCAACAACATTACAGAGATGGGTTGTGTTCCCACTGCCATGAAGCAGGGCACCAGACCAGGGCCTGTCCCAGAAGAAACCAAACTTCAGGCTCCCTTGCCCAATTAAACACTACCTCTCAGTCTTATAAGTATATCATAGTGACCCTAGAAGTGGGAGATAAAGTATTTCACAAAAAGGCTTTCTTAGAAACAGGGGCTGATGAAAGTTATATTGACCCCACATTAGTGTCCAAGCTGGAACTCACCTCTTCAGATACTCAATTCCAAGTCACTATGGGAAACAGTTCAACTGACATTGGACAAGAATGTAACAAACACCTTGAGCTGAAGATTGAGCAAAACACCTACCCCTCATCTGTTATCCTGTTGAAAGGATTACCACACCCATTGATACTTGGAGACTACTGGGCTGACAAGCATGGTGCAATCCTGAACTATTGTGACCAAACTGTAACCCTGGAAAAGGGATCTAACACCAACACTGTACCCATTCAGCCGAGCCCACACATAGTACCCCCCATCAAACTCATGACCATGCAATTGGACCCTTGCTCTGGGAAGCTGCCCTCAGCCCCCAAGAAATGGACCAGTGTCTTCAGCAAAGAGGCGGCAACTCAACTACCTGAACACTCTATCTACAACCATGCCATTGACTTACTCCCTGATACGCAACCCAGCCACGGCCCCATCTATAGTTGCAACCACAAAGAACAGGTGGCCTTGGAAGCGTACATTGAAGACATGACCAAGAAAGGATTCATACAAGTCTCAAAGGCCCAATTCTCTTCCCTCTTACTATTTTTGGGGAAGAAAGATGGGGGAATGAGACCTTGTGTAAATTACCAGAAGCTGAACAAAATCACAGTAAAAAACTGATATCTAATACCTAATGCTGATGACCTATGTGATGTCCTGACTGGAGCACAAGTATACTCTAAGATTGACCTCCAAGACGCTTTTAATCAAATCCAAATCAAAGAAGGCAATGAATAAAAAACAGCTTTTAAAACTTGATATGGACTCTATAAATACCTTGTCATGCATTTTGGGCTATGCAACGCCCCTAGCACTTTCCAGAGGTTGATTAAATTGGTCCTTGGAGAATACCTTGACCAATTTTGTGTGGCATATCTTGACAACATTCTGATATATAGCAAAACACATGAAGACCACCTCCACCATCTGGACCTCATATTAGAGAAACTAGCAGCAGCTAACCTTCACGTCAAACTCAAGAAGTGTGAGTTTTTCCAACCTGAGGTAGAATTCTTGGGCTACATAGTACAAACTGATGGATTTTCTATGGCCCAAGATAAAGTGGACGCAGTCACAGCTTGGCCTACCCCCACCTGTTGGAAAGATGTTAGGAGTTTCCTGGGGCTAGCAAACTACTGTAGAGATTTCATCAAATTTTTTTCTCAGATCACTCTGCTCCTGACCCGCCTTTGCTCAGACAAAGTCCTGTTTGAGTGGACCCCCAACTGTGTTAAAGTCTTTGAAGCCCTGATGTTAGCCTTCACCTCTGCGCCTGTATTAGCCATGCCTGACCATACAAAGCCGTTCATCCTGGAAACCAACACTTCCAACTTTGCCCTGGGAGGGGTGCTTCTTCAGGAAGGAGGAGATGGTATGCTACATCCTGTAGCATATTACTCCTAAAAGATGATCCCTGCTGAAGAAAATTATCCTATATATAATAAAGAAATGCTAGTTATAATGAAGACCCTGAAGCACTGGCGCAGATACCTATTTGGTGCTGAATATCCAGTAAAAGTCCTAACAGACCACAAGAACTTGGTCTACTTTTTCAAACCATGCCAGCTTAACTAACAACAAGTAAGATGTGCCTTATAACTGGCTGACTACACTATGACCATAGACTACAAGCCATGGAAGGTGAATGTGGTACCCGATGCCCTAAGTAGAAGAGCTGACCTGGTGCCTACCCACCTAGAAACTTGCAACCACAACACCCAAGTCCTCTTGGACACAGCAAGCCTAGGCATTCACCTGGGATTGATGAAAATCAGAGCCAGCAAACCAGAAGTACTAAGGGCCCAAACACTATACAAGTTCACCAAGATCATGATCTCTGATCTCTCCAAATCCTTGGATAGCGCCCACTACCAAAAAGGCTACTCATTGAAGGGAACAACACTAATGCTCCACAACAGGATCTTTGTACCAGAAGGGGACATCAGAACTAACGTCTTGAGAGACTACCACAATTCTTAGATGGCTGGACACCCAGGTAGGCTCAAGACCCTCTGGAGCATCAGAAGAAACTTTGCTTGGCCAAAAATGTATCAAGACGTAAGCGCATACCTGAAGGGGTGTGAGACCTGTGGGCGGACCAAAACTTGCAGAAACAAACCTGAAGGACTTCTAAGACCCTTAAATATACTCCATGGACCTTGGAGATCTGTCTCCACGGACTACATCATGAAACTGCCGCCATCCCTCTTGTACAATGCAATCCTGGTCATGGTAGACCGCTTCACCAAGATGGCATACTTTGTATCAACCACCACCAATTGCACAGCAGCAGCAACAGCCCAACACTTCCACAACCACATCCTCATGCAACATGAAACACCTGAGGAAATCATCACAGACAGAGGACCCCAATTCACGTCAAACTACTGGACACATATAATGAAAGACTTAAGAATCAAGCAATGTGTATCTACCTCCTACCACCCACAGATGGACAGCCAAACTGAACAAGTAAACCAGATCCTTGAACAATATCTTTGATGCTATGCCAATGCTGATCAGGACAATTGGGCCAAAATTCTCCCCATGGCCCAGTTTGCCTACAGCAGTAAGGACCACGCCTCCACAGGCATGTTTCCATTCAAAGCCAACTATGGGTTTGACTCCACCTGGGACCCCCAGATTGACAAAAAGGAATTGAACACCACTGGGCGCTCCTGGATTGAACAGATTCACGACACACAAAAAACATGCTTGACCAACCTGAACCGTGCAGTGCAAATATACAAAGTCTTTTCTGACTGCAAACAAATTCCAGGCCAACCCTTACAAGTTGGAGACAAAGTATACCTAGACTCCTGGAATGTAACCCTGCACATGCCCTGCAGAAAATTAGCTCACAGAAGAATCAGCCCCCACAAGATCACCAAACTAGTTGGTGAGGTTGCCTTCAAGCTAGACCTACCCCCCTCCTGGAAGATTCATGATGTGTTCCACTGCTCCCTGTTGTTCAAAAAAGATGGGAATTTGCTCCCCCACCAATGGATTAAGACAGCCCTCCCACCCATCCAAACAGGCCGTGCTGAGGAATATGAAGTTGAATACATACACGGTAACCAAACCCACTACCAAAAACCCCATTATTACGTCAAGTGGAAATGATATCCACTAGAAGAAAGTACTTGAGAACCACTGAGCAACCTGACTAATGCCCAAGAAGCCGTCCAACTCTACCTGAACAAGAAGAATCAGAAAAGGAGGGCTCTCAGAGGAAGAAGGGGATGGTGTCAGGACTCACAATTCTTCCTCTCTGGAAACCTGGGCCCAGGAGCAGGAATTAAACCCCAACCCTAGACCCCCCCAGGCCACCGGGCCTGTGGACTGCAGGACTGCCTGCCTGCGCCTTTCTGGGATTGAGCCCCCACAAGCTGATACCAAGAATGTTGACCCATGCAGTAAAACAGGCCAACCCAAGGAAATTATTGCACCAAGTGGAAGACTAATCACAGCGCCTAATGGAGGTACTGATTTGGCAACTATCAGCTTCATGAACTTGAATTCTACACCAGCAACTAATCAAAAGCCAACCCAGGAAAGAGGCATAGGCCTGCGGCCTGGTCCCATGACCACAACACTAAAGCAAGATAATCAGGTAGCCAAATCAAGATTCTTGACCAATGAAAGAACTCCCAGGCTGAGTGCTATTTTTCTGCCTTTGGACCCAAGCACCCAGTTTCCCTGACCCTGCCCTTCCCAATGCCCTGATGAACCCCCCATGGAAAATGTTAAGTTTGGAGGTGGGGTACTATATAGACCAAAGGACCCCACGCTCCAAACTTATTACCATTTTTGAATAAAGGTTATGTTATTTTGGCTCACACAGCTATTGCCTTATTTTTTATTTGCTGTCTACCAATTCAGTTTGAGATCTCCTGGCCTGCCTTCCCCACCACCCACTGTTTTCTGTCCTCCTGGTGTACCCTTTGGACCTGTCCATTTCACTGACTACCCTCTGAAATCTGAATACAAGGAATACACCCCAGAAAAGATACTTGAACACAATCCTTTGGCCCGCATACAATCTACAATTAAATACAACCAACAAGGCCCATGGATATTTTCAACACCCAAGTTGTTCAGAGGGAAATTCAACTATCTCCCTGCTTACAACCTGCCCATGGAACCGCCTGTGACCCCAAAACCTATGCCTGATTCCTTGCCCAACCCCCAACTGACCATTCTGGCAAGCTGTTTGGGATTGCGTACATCATCCTCACAGGGGTGATTGACACTATAATCCCGGCTGCCAGCCCATGGTCCTGGGTGGGGAAGTCCGCCTCCTACCTTTTAAAGTTAGCTCCCCTCTTCTGGTGGGCATTGTCTGCAAAAAACCCAGCCCAAGTTACCCCTGAAACTGACAGGCCAGCCGCTCAAGACTGGATTCCTGACAAAGATGGTGCAGGTAATGGTATTTGATTCCCTCAGCTAATCTTAATAGGTAAAGGTATACCAGAGTTGCTTAATATTACAAGAAAAGGGTATAGTGGGGCACATACACCTAAAATTCTTGCTGCAATCTTTGCCATCCTATTCCTCCTACTGAAAGTCATAAATATGGCAAACCTTAAAAAATCAATATAATACATAGAGTATATTTCATGTCTATTGGTTCAATCAAATAGCTGTATCAAAAATTAATATTCTGAAGCTGCAGAAACAGTTAAGTGTAACCCATATAAGGAGCAAAAGCAAGAATATAGTCCTGTACATGTTGGAGCTTGACTAATCTTATCCAGCAGTGATCTGATTGACTGAGATATGGTATGGATCATTTGGCAAGCTGACTGTTAACTATTATTGGGAATCTGGCTATGAGTTGCATATATGAGTTTCATTGGGATCACCTAAGCCAAAAACCTGCTAAATCAGCCTCTTTCAAGCATGAGCATCTATGTACATACCTGAAAGCAACCCAAAAGCTATATAGTGAAGAATATATTGAACTAATTGATAAGATAAGTTCATGATTTCTCTTACAATATATGCCTGAACCTCTTCCACTATGAACCCATTTACTTCTTTCCCTGTGCACTGGGTAAATTCTTGGCTTTAGCTAAAGAAAATGCTTTTGGCTCTCATTCTGTTCCTGAAA
The DNA here is from genome assembly GCA_014839935.2 of Entomophthora muscae. Taxonomy (NCBI): domain Eukaryota; kingdom Fungi; phylum Entomophthoromycota; class Entomophthoromycetes; order Entomophthorales; family Entomophthoraceae; genus Entomophthora; species Entomophthora muscae. The sequence goes on along the minus strand of QTSX02004992.1, from coordinate 254,865 downwards.
AGCATACTGGCTCAATGTTCTTGATAAATGAAGCCAAGCTGCATTTTATTATAAAGTTAGGGATTCAGTAAAATATAATTAGTTTCAATTTGATTTTAAATGCTGGTACCCATCTTCTTTCCAACACCAGGCTTCTTCAAACCCAGGATAAACTATTATACCATTGTTTCTAGCCTTCAGTACATAGAAACATAGTCAAATATGCTAAGAATAATGGCATGGTGTTGGACCTGGCCCCCAAAAAAACAGCTGTTGAAAATAATATGGGGCCAAAGTTTTACTATAAAGCAATGTGACCTTTGTTCATAAACTTGTTCTTATCTTATAGATTTTGGTCACCACACTTGACAATGCATTATTGGATGCAAGCTTGTTGAGATTCTCTAAAAAAACTGATTATGCTGGATTGTTTTCAACAAAGCCCAATTTACAGGTATTTTGGTTTACACATGTCATGCACCTTGCATCACAATCACTTATAACAGGAATCAAAGGAAATAAAATCATCAAAAAGCCCTCAATCCAGGGGTTTGAGACAGATAATCATGAAGTTTGAAAATACCTCAATGATATATTCACAAAGGCTTTATATACAACATCTTCTTCTAATAAAGAATCTCTGCTGTGAATTTTATCATTCAGACTGTATTGTCTTTTTTTTAATTTGCATATGTCTGTGCAAACGCTTAGCTGAATTCACATTTGAGTTTTTAAATTGTCCCATTTATTAAATGAGGATAAGCCAATCTTCATGCATTCCAGATGCTATCCTTGATTGGTTCTGATTTCAACACTGTTTTTTGGATTCAGTATTCAGGATGTTTTGATTTTGCCCTTGATTTGTATTGAGATGTACAAAGACTTGGCTAAACTCACGTTTGCGTTCAATAGTTGCCCCATCCCCATGAACTGGGCAAACTAACCTTCATCTATTCTGGATTCATCACCTGACTTGTTCTAATTGCAATGAAAAGTTAGAAAAGATAGTTTTTGTCTATGTAGTGACTGATCTATGTTGCTTAGGCTATCTGAAGTTCCATTTCCTTAATAAAATATTAAGTATATCTACCTGTCAGGGAGCCAGGTTTAATGAGGGGCAGTAGTGAACACAGGCAGAGGGACCGCTGGGCCAGTAGAAAGTGCCCACTATAATATAGGCACTAACTTGAGCACATAGAAAAGGGATCAACTTAGCAGGGACCAAGGACTGCTGGACTGGACCATAGAGTTCACCAACCCAGTTAATGTAATATACATAACACAGAAAGAGTTGAGTAGATGTAGTATCATTTGAAATCCAGATTCTTGCAGACAGTTGGACCATGGGGTAATGGGCGGTGTCATTGAAACCAGTTACACTAGAGGCAGTTATACTTATCCCTGAAGAGCCAGGGCTGGACAGTGTACTGTAAATTCAGAACCTAAAGGTAAAAATGTGGGATTGTCAAATCCTTGGTCCAAATTTCAAATCACACTTGCAAGCAACTCAGCTGAGTGAAAAATAAAAATTTTATAAAATCAATCATTTAATTTAACTTTTTTGATTTATTAAAATTTGAAAATTTTAAATCCCTTGTGCAGATAACTCAACTGACTAAAGACAAAGCACATCAAACAAATGCAGAATACATGAATTGGAAATGCAGGGTTCTAATGTAAAATTTGGTATTTTCTTAAGTCTAACAAATCATAACCAACATGAAAAAATTAACAAATATGAAATTGTGGGATTGTCAAATCCAAGAACCAAATTTCAAGTGATAATTGAGGTGAATTTGAAATGAATTTAATTTATAGGTGTTTAAAATAGGAAGTCAAAGGATCTAGAGTGGATTTGTGCCAATTCTTTTAGTAATCACAGGTATTCTCAATAATTACCCAATTCTATTTTAGGACGGCTAAAATTTAGATGCTTGATTATAGTAGCTTCAGAAAATGCTAATAATAAAATAGAATCATATATTACAGTATATTTTTATCAAGTTATCTTTTCCTTGGGTTGTTGATAGTTCATTTGCTGTAGATAATGTACCTTCATTAATTGGATAGTTTCACCTCCAGTTGCTTTGGCAATAGGAAATCAAGTCACTCTGCAACCACAGCTGTTCTCAGGGTATAATGAATGACAATTCAATACTTGTATTGAAAACCTGGGAATAAAACCCCGGGTCTATAAAAAGCCTTGTTATGACCAGGATAGACAGGAGCCAGCCAGACTGCCAGTTGGGACAAACCCTGGACCGCCAGAGATATCTTGCCCCAACCAGGAGGAACAGAAACCTGCCAGCCTGCCAAGTGTCAAGACTGGAAGTTTGATAATAACATTGAAAACCCCGGAATTGAACCCAGACCCTCTAAAGGCTAATCAAGTCACCCAGGATGAACAGGAACCCACCAACTCACTGAGTTTCAGACCCAAGTTGTTGAATTACTCTGAGACCTGCCAGACTCTTAAGGATGATTCCCTGAATGAGCATCAGATTGCTATTAACTGTATGCCATCAAAGACCCAGACTTATGCTTAATTTGTAGCTTTCCTAAAGAAGGTTACAACAAGGCCTCCTGTCAGTCCTGTCAATGATCACCAGCTAATGCCAGCCTCCAGTCCAGAATGGGTAATACAATTTGACTGCTCAGGTGATGTGGTGAACAGTAGCATCAGAATAAAGAATTATCACTTCTTTTCATCAGAGCAAGCACAACTAGGATCTGCTGCCCGCAAAACCAGAAGCCAAGGACCAAGCCCTGCCAGTGAACTGCCCCAGACCTGAAGTCCACAAAAAGTAAAGAAGCAAAATCACATGGTATAAGAGCCCTGGCGGTATGGGGATGACCCCATTGTCATTTTTGATAATAAAGTTTTATGAACCTTTGTTTCAAAAAAAATCCTACCTTATCTAGTCTTAGTGATCTTTCATCTCAACTCCGGCCAAGTAGACCATTAGGCAACTGCCCCCTCCAGAGACCAGCCTACCAACCTGCATCAGGCACTATACTGTCCCCCTGGAGCCCCTTTAGATTTTTGCATTTTACCAAATACCCACCCAACCCTGCCTACTTGGAGTAAAACTTGGAGACCATCCTCATTGCCAACCCCTTGGCCAGAACTAGAGAGACTGAATACATAGGATGTTTATGAAAGAGGATTGAGTTGTCATCCTTATTGTTCAAAGACAAGTACAATTATCTACTGGCATACTTTTACCCCATGACTCCACCCTTAACTCTGCAGCCTGACCTCCTAATGAATCCCCCCACTGCCACAAAGACCACACCCACTCAACTGTTTGGAGTACTCTACATTACTTTGACGGGAATGATAGACACTATGGTGCCCAACTCCGGGCCCTGGTCTTTGATTGGGCAATCTGTATCATATATTATCAATTTAGCACCCATTCTATGGTGGGCATTACCCACTGGCCTGGCAGTACCCCGTCCAGAGTTGCCTAATGCCTCCGCCTATGCCTGGCTTCCTGACACAGGGAGGCAACTTGATTTCCTATTGCCAAGGCAGCTGGAGATGAAACTATCCAATTAAATGGAAGAATATTATCATCAACAAATGAAAATCACTACAACAAGGAAAAATTAACGTGATAAAAATAGATTTTAATATATAATTCTATTTTATTATTAGCATTTTCTAAAATCAACTGTAATCAAACGTCCTTAATAGCAATACACAAACACATATTGTTACAGCAGTGGGCCCTTATTTAAGTCACAATAACAAGTAAAAAGAAATTTTATGAGTTTAAATAGTTAAAGTCCTCAAATAACAATGTGTAAATTAATGAGCTAAAATCATAGTGTAGCAAACCGATGATTTTTTGTTTGATGGTTTTTATTTTCCACCTCTCCTTCCTTGGAAAGAAGTTTTGTTGGCCCCTGGCGTAGCCAGGGGCAAAAAACTTTTAAAAAATTCTGCATCATCAGGAGGTTGACTCATATAATATTGTATGATATTGTGGTTGCTATATTAGCTATTTGGAGTGCATAATATTGTATAATTTCTGGGTTCAGACAATTTCCCATTTCAATTAATTTTTGTGTCTAAACATGGTTATCAAAATTGAATTTTTCATTTGATTAGATCCAGAGTGAAGTTTCTTGATTTGAATTGATTTGCCCTAGGCTCTTACTTTACATTCAATTTGGATTCTAAATCCTGCAATTATTATTTGTGTTTAATAGTGGCATTCATTTATGATTTGAAATTTGGTTTTTGGATTTGAAAATCCTGCAATTCCAAAAAAACATAGTAAACTTAATGAAAATGGTTGATGGATTTGAACACTTCAAATCTGATTCCAGTTAACTCATTTTTCTACTTTAAACATGAAGTTTGACTTTAAATTTTCAAAGTGTCTATGAGTTCCCGCAATTTGAAATATTCAAATATAAATACAAAGAATTCAATTTAATTAAAAAAATGCCATACCACAAATGCAACTCAAAATTTGGACCATGGATTTGACAGTCATACATGTTTATCTTTAAGCTCTAAATTTACAGTACCAGTAATCTTCTTGGCCAAATTTTTCTGGCTTGCGTGATCTGACCAGGGGGTCAGCCAAGAGGATAATCTCTAGTGTAAACTCAGAGAAGGCTGGGTTTGAAGGATGTTCAGTAAAGTATATAGACCCAAAGAGGGAACCTGGAGGACATAATAATGCAGGTGTAAGCCCTGCAGGATCTACAGGTGATGTGGAAGGTAGGGGTAGAGCCTGCTGATTTGGTTTGTAAATAAAAGAGAACTAATATTAAATAAAGCAAGATATTGTTGAAACAAAGGTTCATAACTGCTTTATTACTAAAAATGGCAATGGGGTTCAACTCACACCTAGTAGGACATATATATCCTCTAACAGGTATTTATATTTAAATAAGATATTTGGAAGCTTGGGCTTCTGGGCAGTGTGAACTTGCAATGGCAGGTGGCATCTGTTAATTGGGCATCATTGGCTAAAATTGTGGAATGGACAACTGGTTCTTTCTGTTAACTATCCTGGTAGAGAGGCACAGGAAGGTTTGATTGGGCATCTCTTTGGTTCATATTCTTGGGAAATCTCTTTTGGGATCTTATTAACAACATGGCAGAAATCTTCAGGACCTTCTTTATGGTGATTTGCTAATACTCAAACATAGTTTTTATTGCCAAATTTGGATTTTTTGCTTGAAATTTACTGTGAGTGCTGCAAGGATTTTTAATAAGTGGGGTTTTATTTGAACTTCTTCAGATTTAAGCCCAAAAAACCTGGGCTGGTAGGCTGCAGGTGGTGGGATCTAGGGGTCTGATCCTCTCTCTGAGACTCCCTTTAAGATTAATAGTGAAATGTCATTTTTTGACACTACCTATTATTTGATTTATTCTAACTTTGGTGCTTTTTTCTCTAATAAAAGAAAGACAACCATACATTTTATTTTAAAAGACTTTAAGACAATAGTCCTTATTTATTTCTAAAGGCTAACTGTTAGATAGCTCAAATCTCAAATCTTTTGTTACTGAGACTCTATGCTATGTTATCTTGAATCTTCTCCCCAAGACCAGAAACAACAGAATGATACTCACTACAGGGGCTGCCAGCTCCTTGGTTACTCTATTTCTGTGTATAATTCTTGGACCTTATTCTATAGTTATTAAAATTACAGGTTCTCAAAATGTAAATTCACTGCCACCCTTGGCCTTGGATTGAACCGTTTTTTCCCGCCGCACCAAAAAAGGGCCAAAAACAACAGCTAAGCCACTAAATTCTCTAGAAGATTTAGCTTGTACTGTTGATGAGAGATTTGTTCTTGCCTACCCTGAAGATCCCCTGGCTTTGGTTGCACCAGCCTGTGAAGAAACGCTGATCAATTTGGATTGTTTGTTGTCATGGTGTTGTCCTCTCTTAAAAATCATCAGAAACGCCCAATCAAATAATGCCACATTGACAACCAGAAAATCAAGTGAATCCCAAATTCCTGGGATGGACTCTAGCCAATCAGGTGGAGCTGCGGAAATTAACTTGAAACCTTCCAGTGCCCCTGGTCTTGTCCAGAAAATTTTCTCTTCCTGCCAATCAGATGCAAGCCAAAGTGGTCATGGGGCCATTTCTTAGCAATTCTCCCCTTTTAACAATGTCAGGGGACTTTGTGTCCCCTGCTTGTCAATTATCAAATTATTAAACCCTAGAATTTGTTGCTAAACTTTGCCATTATATTTTTAAGTTGTTGACTCTATTGGAGTCTTCCTTGATCTTAAACAAAGTGTCTAGTCATTTTCGTGTTAAACCTTACCTTTGCACTGTCCCGCTTGAACCCAGTCACCTTTTCAAAGTCCTTTTGCTTAGGCTTTTCTCTTAATTGTTACTCCTGTAGTTTACGCTTTCAAAACTGCTGTTTAAACCCTAAATTTCATTTAAAATTCCTTATAAATCTTACTTTAAGTTTAAGACTTAACTTGATTTTTATTGATTTCGAAACCTGCTCTTTGTCTTTACGACCACCTGACCTATCCAAAGCCATTGCCAAGGCCCCCAAGTGATTTCTGCTGTTCTTATCCAGTTTCTCTTGTGGCTGTCCTCCCCCCAAAAATATATATTTCTCTGAGCTTCAAAAGTTGCACTGTTAGACTCCAAATTTTGTGGCTGTTGCAACCATGATCCTCCCAGTTTTAAAATTTGTGATGTTCCCTTTGGCGCCTCTTATAATCCTTCTCTGGACAACTGCCCCCGACTTATGGTTGCCATTTTCTACTTCTTCTTGCCTTGTGGGAAACAATCCCTCAAGTTTCCTGCACCTTCCTGGTGAGCTCCTTGTTTTGGGTGAGAAAATTGTCAAGAGCCTGACTTGTGACAACTTAGAATTTTCCGTTGAAGATTATGCTGTGCCAGCTCCCGCATTGGAGGTGGTGCTGGCGTCTCCTGTTCTTAGCTTGGACAAAGAAAATCCAGCACTCCTCCTAGCTCCTGTGGGGTTGCCTCCTGCTCCCACTTGCACACCCTGGTTAATCACTGGGTTAGTGTTGATGGGGTTGAATGCATATTTCCCTCAGCTGTCCCCTGTGTTCTCTCTTTGGTCCCCCCTCCAAGCAGCCATCCCAGTACTCCACTGGGCGGCATCCTGGTGGTTCATCTTGCCAGGATGGGAGCCAAACTTAGTTAGTTTAGACCCCCTCTCTCACACAAAATCTTCTAGTCCCCCTCTTAGAAAAATATATATCTGGATTTTCATGCACACCAATGGTCATTATACTGCCTTCAGAGCCTGCTATACCTCTTCCTTTGTTTTCACTCATCTATGACCAAGTATGTGAAGCTGTTCAATCATTTTTTCTACTCTTGGTATAATAACCATGCATTTTATTCCTGGCTTCTGTTCCCAGTACACATATGAATAACTCTATTCCTTTCTTGTGAAATTCATACTCCCTGATAGTTTGACAGAGTCCATGGATACAATTGGTGTATTTTTTAACTGTTTCATCCATCCTACACTGATACATCACCAACTTCCTATATGATCTCAATATTAACTTCTTGCTACTGTGGAAACTTTTATATCCAATAATTATTCCCAGAATATGGCCTATCAAGAATGAATTTATAGTCTGGTTGCTCTTATATCTTATAACCAATAACATTTTCTATCTTCAAAAGTGTATCTAACCAACTTGATAAACAGTTATAACCATGAAAAAGACTGAATTTCAAGAAGCCTCTGTTGAATTTAGCACTATATAGGTGAAAACTAAATGCCATGAATCTGGTGCCACCAAATCTTCTCCTGAATATATCTGTATAAAAAAGGTAAATATTTGGGAGCTAATCACTGAAATCAAGGTAAATCCCTCTCAAAAGCTATGCAAGCCAGTTCTTTCCCTGCTGATCCTCAAACTTCTCATAGGGTAGCATTATTGACAACTCAAGTAGCTGTATTACAAGAAAAACCATCTACACTATAGAGACTTATCTTGAAGACTTCTGCCCACTCCCTTCTACTTGAAAAAGAAGGCTGGTGTCCTGGATTAGACAGCCAGCCTTGTATTGCTTGTGCTTTTGTCTTTTCTGACCTTGCCTCTGCCATTAATACTATTATCAACTGTCAAGATTTGTTAGAAAATAATGTTTAAGAAACAAGCATACTAGCTAGCTCTCTATATCATAAGCTTGCCCCTTTAATACCACAGCTAATTAACTTGGGTACTTGGGTAGATGGCATTGCTGGAACTGTGAAATCCCTAAAATCAAAATTAGGTGATGATTTTAATCTGGCTACTGAGGCTCACAATGCTGAGGACTCAAAACAATTTCACTTGTTGGGGTTGATCACATCCACGCTTTTTGGTTTTGCCTATGGTGAGATCAGATTGCATAAGCAGATTCAGGGTCCTTTCTTTTCTTTTCATTGCAAAAGGTTGCAATAGCTCCTTAACCAGGGCTGAAGCCATTTTTTCATATGTCCTTATGCCACCATGATATGCCCTCTGTTTTTGAAGATGGAGCTTGGTCCCTCTGTCTAAGTAATGCTTTGTGGTCAATCAAAACGCTGTTAATTCTGTTACAGTTTCTAGATGAAGTCAAGTTCAGATCACATCCTTGTTCTATGTGCTTCCATGTACTTTTGCACACCCTTAATTTGACTGTGCAACAATTACCTCAGGTGATTCAATTAAGAAAATCACTTGCAGCTGTTAAGATCATAGTTAGTATTTTGGTATTTATATGGATAGGTCTTAAGAATCCCCAAAATAAGAATTTAAGAAGAGATCAGGTATTTGTATGGGTAAGGTTAAATCCCTGGAATTAATTAGGCCAGACTAATCAATGAGACTAATTTGAGAACAATTAAAGCAGTTCTTAAGACCTGGTGTCTAAGAAAAAAGTTAGTTAAACAGGAGGGTTAATTAAAAGCCCAGGAATGGAGTTAACAGGAAGTTGATTCCATGGGTTAGAACGTCTTGATGGCTTCAAGATGTGGCACAATGTCAGGGAGCCAGTCTACAGTAGGTTCAGGGGAACTTGCAGGCATACAGCCCGCAGGCCCAGAGGGAAGGGCCCACCACAAGATGGGAGCTAACTTTACAATACAGGGGAACAACTTTCTAAGCAAGGCCCAAGGCTCATTAGTGGGCATCATAGAAGCAACTAATCAAGTGAGTGTTACATAGAGGTTGCCAAATAACTAGGTGAAGGTTGACTCATTGATAATCACAGTTTCTTTGCAGGCAGTTGGGCTGCAGGGTCACAGGAGGAGTCATAGGCACTAAATAGACAGGCAGGTATTTATATTTACCCCAGAATAGTAATGGTTGCTTGATATGCCAGGTGCCTTCACGTCTAATTAGTTCTGACTCTCTGGTTCTGGCTTTGGGGCTGTAGATTAGAATTCTAATAAGGTGAACTCTGAATAGGCAGGGTTGGGGGATATTCTGTGAAATGCACTGGGCCGCAAGGTGCTTCTGGGGGACAGTATAACTTGGGCAACTTGTCTGCAGTTTCTTAGGGTTAACTGGTAGAAGAGGCGGAGCCAGAGAAATTAATCTGTAAATAAAAAAGTGCTAAAATTAGGTATGTAATGAACTGAAAGATCCAGAGGTTCATAACACTTTACTGCAAAAATGACAATGGGCAACTTTCTGGTAACCCAGAGTATGAGCATGCCCATCCACTATAGAAAATCTTTTGCAGAATACTTTGGGCTGGGTGGTAGCATCTAACAGGGGTTGGAAATCTTTGGTGTCATTTGGAACTGTTGACTCCTCATTGACTGGGTTTGGGTGAAGAATCCTGGTTTCCCTTTTTGAGGCATAGGATTTGTCATCATCTGTCAGCCCTTGTTTTTGGGGTAATTCATGCCTTGCTCTATTGGCGGGCCCCAGTTGGTCACAGAAATTCTATTCAGGCTGGCTCTTTTATTGGCTAGGCTGGAGGGACTCATAAGCGGGCGTGGTTTGAGTGTGGCTTGTACCTTATTGGTTGATTTCTGAGATTTCTCAAAATAAAATCTGTTCCTGGTTTAAGCCCAAAAAATGTGGGTGGCTGGGCAGCAGGGCCTGCAGGCTGGCAGCCTGTGGTGATTTGGGGGTCAAATCTAGGCATGGGGTTCTGTCTTATGAATTAAATGCAGATGACTGTCACTTGTGACACACAAGATTACATATACAAGTGTGGTGTGGCGGGCGGGATGCCAAAAGAACAAAGCTGAGCTACACCTGCTTTGCCCTTTTACAGCATCCCACCTAGGTACGCGTCCAGGTATCCTAATTGAGTCACAATTTTTGTTTATTTAAATAAGTGGCCTTTTAAAACTATTTTCTTAAAATCTAGTTGGTAAAAGGAAAGATGTGTCTGGCAGCCTGCTGGTATGTATTTCTAGCCTATAGCTGGTGAAAGAAAAGATGTGTCAGGCTGGCTGCCAAAAGAGCAAAGCTGTGCTACACTCAGCTTCAGTCTTTTACGGCAGCCTGCTGGTATGTGTTTCTAGTCTATAGCTGATAAAAACTATGATCAAAGAGGAGTTTGAAGTTATATTTTTGGAGTTCAAATTTTTTGGCTTTTTAATGATCTTTATCATAAATCTTTTTAGTGAACCCCCAGGGGTGATGGAAGCCTGCTAGTATGTGTTCCTGGTCTCATAACTAGTAAAAAGCTGTTAAAAAATGCAGCCTCTTTATGGTTTCTTGGTAAAAATTATTTAGATTTGTTAATGAAAAACATCAGAAATCAATGAGTGTATAAAGTTGAGCGGTGAGCAGGCTATCAAAAGAAAAAAGCTATGCTAACTCAGCTTTATTATTCACAGCTTCACACTGTTATTCTTTTCTTTTGCTCTATCAGAAATATTTTTTTGGTAGTTCAGTATGTCTTTTTTAAATTTATTTACTATTCTGGTTGTTAAAAGATGATTTAATGATATCTAAAGCAATTATTTCAATATAAAAATGATAGCTTTATTATGATTTCTACTTTTAATTAGAGAAGTATGGGTGTATTCTTTGTAAATCTCTATTATACTATTATCAAGGCTTTATTAGAGGTCTATAACTTTTATTATGCTTATTTTTTTACATTTAATGGAATGGAGATTAATTAAAGTACTTTTAAGAGATTTTGAGATACACAGACAAACCCAAACATATAACACCAAGTTTTCTCACATAAAAAATCAACAATTTATACATGTTAACAATAAAATCAGCCCACCTAAGATTTGTTTTGTGCATAACTTCTGTGTTCAGCACTTGGTTTTGGTTATCTATCTCAACAGCTCTGAAAAGTACTAAATTTTTATCCACATAATGAAACTGCAGACCTTTTAAATCCTTTTTTTAGTATATATTTTGAACTCCAATGGAAATTATAATTCCCCAAATTTATAAAGATCAAGTACATGCTATAAAAATCTCTTTGGTTCCTGAACTTTATTTTGTAGTTTATAGGCTTAATATATTCTTTTTGCAGAACACTTTTTTACTAAGATTTAGTCTTTATTTGTTGGTGACTGGATATTTTATTGATAACATATTGATCTTAATTTAATTTTTAAATATAAGTTAAATTCTATGTGGTACTTTGATTTTTGATATCCTTATTTCCTATTTTTGTTAAGATAGTTTCTGATTTTGTAGATCTTTTTAGTTATCTAATATGATGTTATTTCAGCTTCATAACATTTGATTTGATTGCATTTTATTTTATTTATGTGGGTTCAGTACCCTCTGGTAAGTTATATTGCTTTTGATTTTAGTAAAATCATAAAATGAAACTACTATAATATGGTCTAAACTTGATTATTTATGAATTTCTAATAGATTTTTGTTATCTCAGAAAATTAACTATTTATAGTGGTCTTTTAAAAGAGGAACCCTCTAATTTTATGAGCAGAAGAAAGTTAAACAGTCTATAGTAGCTATTAAATATGACATATTAATTAGTTTATGTGGTGCTGGAGTTTTGCAGATGAGGGTAAGTAAAATTATTATAAATGTTCTATTTGGGTGAAAAAGTTTTTAAGGAGAGACAGGACTTTTTTTCACAGTTAGCCAAAACTTGACTATAATCATTAAAATATGAAGATTAATTAAAAGTTTAATAAGAAAATTATAATTGCTTGGTTGAGAACTTAAAACTAGGTAACTTTAAAATATACTTTTTAATATTTATTGATCATATAAAATAAGACATAACTTGATATTCAAAGATATATATAATAAAAGTTTAAAGGAAGTCAAAGAGATTACCTTAACAGTAAAATTTTGAATTTGGGTAAAAAAGAGCTAGTTGGATCAAAAAAACTAAATTGGAGAAACAGTTTTTTTGTTAAAAAACTGTTTACTCTAAAAAACTTACCCAACCCAGGATCTGCTGTAGGCAGAAATCTGGGGCTTGAAATCAAGGTTAGTATTTTGGAAAAGATGACTTACCTAAAACATTATCTGCTACAGGTATAAATGTGTTTTCTATAAAAAGGTTAGTAATTTATCAGAAAGCTTACCTGGCCCAAGATTGGCTTTGGGATAAAAATCTGGGAGTCCCTAATCAAGTTTTGTAAATTTAGAAAAAATGTCTTACCTAAATCAAGATCTGCTTGTGGGCAAAAGTCTGTTTTTTTAATCTAGGCTGGTAATTTAGTGAAAAAAAACTTACCACCCTAAGATCTACTGTAGACTAAGTCTATCTAAAAGGATTGAAGGTTAGTAGTTAATTAGGAAATGGTTAACTGATGATATGCAGCTTTAATTTAAAAAGATTTGAGAAACAAAACATTTTTTACCAAGCCTTAATCTACTTCAGGGCAAAAATCTGGTTCTAAAATCTAGGTTAGTAAAATTGATTTGCTAAAAATGAATTACCTACCCCAAAATCTGTTATGGACCAAGCTCATCTAAAAGTATTTGAAGAAGGTTAGTAAATTTAATGTAAAGCCTATCTGAAATGCAGAATCAACTTGAATTTTGAATTGAATTAGTTTTTTTTAGAATTATTACCTTTAAAAAGCAAAAATAGCTTCAAAACTTTTAAAACTAAGCTTACCTTTTAATATCCTTGATCCACTATGCTTAAAACAGTTAGCATTATATGTATGTTTTGGAGCCTACCTTTGATTTGAAGTAAATCTATAGAAGTTAAAGTGAAAAAGTTAATATTGTGTTTAGTGAAGGCTTACCTTGGCTTAGTAAATCTAATCTTATCTGTTTGGCAGAGAAATAGATGGGATTGACCAATAATAGTTGATGAAAGCATTCTAAGCTCCAATCATTATTAGTAAAGTTTTATACCATTTTTGACTCTCTTACCTTTTAGGCAAATAGGACTAAATTAAGTCCATTTATGTACTGTAAATTCAGAACCTAAAGGTAAAAATGCGGGATTGTCAAATTCTTTTGCATGAACTCACCAACTTAATGGAGTAATTTTTATCCCAGAACAACATGCTTTTTTATATAAAAGGATGAAAAATATTCCAGTAAGTTGGTGAGTTTACGCAAAATAATTTGACAATCCCGCATTTTTACCTTTAGGTTCTGAATCTACAGTATATTTTTGCTTTTATTAACACTGCCACAGGTAGGGATGCTGTGAGACACTTCAAAGTGTCTAACAACCCCTTCAAGCGGCAGCATTATCCAGCAAAATGAACTGAAATTTAAGCACTTTGTATTTGTTGTCAGCCACTATTGGACTTAAAAATAGGTAAGTTCTTCCAACTAAAACATATGTAAATAATTACTCCTACAACTTGAGCGGTTATATATGATTAAACTCCCAAATATGACATGAATGTTGTTCATAATAAGAGTTAATAAACTAAACTGGGCATTATAAAGGTAATAATATCTCTAGGTTTGATCAGCTGGTTCCCAAATAGGAACTTTAGAAAGCTTAGATCATTGAATTATGAATAGGTTGTGCTAGAAGAGTATTCAGGGAATACTTCAAGGTATAATGAGAATATCCAAGTAATGAATCAAGGAGGTTCAGGGTAGAAGTCAACCATGCTCCTGAGGGATCAAAAGTAAATACTTCCTGGGAAATCAGGATCAGGATTGGTTGATAAGGCTATCAACAACAATGCTAGGGAGATCCAGGTAGGATAAAAATTGGAAATGGTTTTCTGCCGGGTATGTCATGAATGGTATATAAACGGGAGATGTAATATCTGATAACTAATCATGTTGACAATCTTTTCTTCTCCCTATTTTTCATTATATTATGTCTGCCTTATCTAGTTCTAAAGAGACAAAGCTTGTGGTATCAAGTGTCAAAGGTTTGGCACTGCAGAAAGATACTCCCAAGATCTCCCTGAAGATGTCTTGGAGGGCCTGGAGGCAGTCAAAACGTCTCCAAGGGGATCTCTAGAAGAGGCAAATGATGTTTTTGAGGAGTTTGGCTCTGATTATTTTTCCAGGGACGGGACACCAGCCTTGGGGATACAGGGTTTTCTTGGGACTTGTTCAATCTACTTCATGGTTGTTGAGTTGCGCTTTGTTAATTGGCATAACAAAGAGCTTGGGCAAAAGTCTTAAGTACAGAAGACTTGAGATCCTGACTTTAAGCCTGTTTGATCTGCATATAAATCAAGTGATCTTCTTAGTTAATGTAAGATAGGTGCTGGGGATTCAATGTCAAAATTAATGAGCAAAAATAAACTTTGTTTTATTTGGAAGGGGGCTCAAGAATTTATACCCATAGTATGATCCTAGTAGCCTTAGTGGAGACACTTCAGATGGGAGGAGGCTGGTAAGGACCAGGAAGTCTTAGGTATTGATGTTGACCCATATTTAGCCAAGAGTAACACCACAGGTCAAAAGCAAAAGAAGTTGCGTTCAAAGCCATCAATTTGCGGGCTATCATTCACTAGGCTGATTGAAACCCCTAGTGAATTTGAATTCACAACTTTCCTGAAAAGAGTATAGCTGTTGGCTAGAATGTATCCAGTTTTTAAATAACATTTACAAGCTCTCTTCGACTATTTTGTCTATAGTGTCCTGGCACATATAAAAGGTAGATTGTATGGCATTGGTAAGGTAACTAGGTTGTCAAGACATCCCTTAACTTTGAACTTTCAAGCTTAACCCTGATTGCTTCACACTAAGTGATTACAATATTTAATTGGTGACCCTTGGTTAAAGTTTTACCCTTGAAAATGCTTTTACCTGATAAACTTTACTTTTAGATGAGTCTTTATACTGTATTTCCCACACTTATTGAGAGAGCAAAGCAAACTCAGTGCAGAGTGAACAGTAGTCATGTTCTAAACAACTGATCAATGGCGCAGATTTGATTCTTTGTTGATATGGATGGCCTTTTTAAGTGAACGGCTTCTGCTTCTCGGAACTGAGTTTGATTTGCTTTTCTCAGCAGGTGAAAGAATTACAATTGCCAAATTATGTTTTCAGACTCCATAACATAAATTAACAAGCAAAGCAGAAACCCCACTTCACTTTTGCTTAAAAAGGATGAGGTGCCAAAATAATATTGAAGTTGTCTTTAGTTCTCGTGAAAAGGTGTAATTAAACAATGTGTGCTAAATAATCAGTACAAGTATATAAAAGAAATTACCGCGCATAGGGCAGACGACAGGAGCTCTGTCTTCTACGATAGCAACGTGCACCTGATGCTTAAAGAGGTAACGAATGTAAAGTTGCTTCTTGGTCCCGAAGCATGGGTCATAGAAACCGAATAGTTGCGACTAAACAAATCAGCTACGAGTATACCTACAATCTACCTTGGAATGTCCACCAACCAAGTACAGCTGTGACTCATGGACCAAGTTCTGAAGAGGGACAGTGACATCAACACACTCTTCTCCCGGCACAAAGGATTCGTCCAGTTTTCCATACAGCGCAGAGATAATCACGAGACCTCCTTGAATTAGAATAGGATTTAAATAAGCTTACCATTCTTGCTCTTTTCTTGTTCTACTTTTCTAGCAACGGCATCCTGAAGAAGAAGGCACGCTTCCAGAGCTTCATTCTTACGGCCTTCGAGGTATTCGGAATTGAGTTCTTTGAATTCGCGCAGTTTGCTGTTGGGGTAAGGAATCCAATCACCAAATTACCTATTGAGACGCTTAGTGCGCCATGGAGAAATGATAAACTCATTGGTCAGAAGCCACAAACTAGCTGGTACAGCAACCGCAGCTAGTAGCGTTAAAGGCCGTAGTTCAGGGCTAACCACGACTGGGATTGCTAGACTTTGCCCTAGGCGAGAGATACTGTTTCAAAATTTAGACTTGCTCAGTACAGCCATACCTGAAGCGAAGGCCAATACCTGCCGGCAGCCCCAAACTTACTGAAGCGCCCAGCTTTGTCTTGGCGATGACACGATGCTCTGCACCAATGTCTGCCGCGATGCCTGATTGATTTCCTACTGAACCTGACACCACCAGATGCGTGCGCGAAGTCATCTTACGCTTGTACTGTCCAGAAATATGGGTATCCAAAATTCCAACTTGAAGTTCAGTCTGAAATTCACGCTCTTCGGTGTTAGAGGCTACGCCTACGCTTAACGCAGAATTGGAACGCAACTTCATCCCCGAGCCCCAAGGTCCAAGTCGCCAATCCCCGGTATTATATGACATGAAACCAGTCATGTTCTTAGCAATGGACCTTCCCATTACAATGCTGGTAGTTGGAGGTTTCCACAATGAAGCTGCCGTCGACTTGACGTTGACAAAACTAGACATCAATAACAGAGCACGTGTGGGCTTACCTGTCAGAAGTAGGCTGATAAAATGCCTTAAAGCTTCCAACAAAGGTGTTTAGAAGCGTACATCCATACTTGGTAGTTTAGCATTTGTTTATTGTCTGCCTACCTCAAGGACTAGCTGTGGTGAAACCGTGTGCCGGAAGGTTGGGCCTAAGTTGCCACCACCTCTTCCGTTTTGGGCTATGAGGGTGCTGTTCATGGTCACTTGAAGATTGTTGGTAAGTTGCGTCTGGTATGAGTGTTTCATAGCCAGTCGGGCCAAGTTCACATTTGCCATGCGCTGAGCAAGAGTGCCATATTCTGGCCCTAGGAAGAGTGCTCGCCCATCAACATGCATCTGCAAGGCAGTCTACGTATAAGACAAGGGTTAATTTAAGCCTTACTTTAGTTTGGATTAAATTTTCTATTTGTTCTTCTCGCTTCTGCCTGGCCAACCTTTCATACTCATCTCTTAGCTATCAATGTAAACGGATATAATCGATTATTGAATACTTGCTCTGGTGTCTTGAGCAGTGGTCCTACTGTCCAAGGCATTGTTAAAGCCTTTTCGCCGTATGCGTCATAAATCAATCTTTTTTGGGGATCCGAAAGAACTGCACTTTGTAAGATATCTAAGGCGTTTTAAAAATACCTTCATAAGCGGTGCCGATTTTTTGAAAACGCTCTTGAGCAAGCTGCCGCTTTTGAGGGTCGGTGTGCTTATCGGGATGAAAGGTACGACAAAGCCTTTTATACGCCTCTTTGATTTCCTCCGCCGAACACTAGTTTTACAGTGAACATGATAAGAAGAGCAGTTTGGAAGTTAAAGGAGCCCCGAGCCGATTCAACCAACAAACACTTTAATGGCTGAAACACGAGGGTTTGATATATAAATCTTTCATATGTTGAAAAGTATTATGAAAAGGTTATAAACTAAAGCTTCTGAATAGATCTCATATCAAAAACAAGTCAGAGTTATATTCGATTCCAAATGAATAAACCATTAAAGAAATTCAAAGAGAAATCTGAATTTAGTTAAATAACTTTCATAAAACATCATATACTGCCGCTATATACATAAAAGATAACTTAATTATATAATACAACTTAGAAGTCTACTACTTCATTTTGATAATCATATTGGTAAAAACTAGAATATTAACTTACTGTCCTGGGAAGATTAAAGATGGCATAGTAGTTTGTGGTGTTATACATGGCCTCGTTAAGTTGTTTCTCGATATCCTCCATGATCTGCTCCTCATCATCAACGTGGTCATCGTAATTCAAACCACCTATATCATCAGGCAGGTCTTCAATATTGATATCTGGCCTAGATTTGGCATTTTCTGAATAACTAGCCATATTGAATATTCTAAGCCTTGTACACTGAACTTGAGCAACTTTTGGTTTCACTCTTGTATACTTTAATGATGCCGATGTGCCTGGATTAAAGTTCAAGCTCATATTTAATAATATAAAATGAAGTTAAAAATTCACTTTTTTGAATTGAACTATGAGCCAATAAAGCATCAAATCAACAGATTTGGTGTCGAGTGATGATACGTAGCACAGAGTTCTCATGGCTTCTTGCGTTTGGAATTCCAACCTTTATAAGCTACCATACCTTCATACCCTTTTTTCTTCCTAACTCCTATTTGAGTCGATAAGTAATACCCGAAAAACTGTAAACGCTTTGTTGACATCTAAGTAATCCCCAAACCAGAAAATTGAAATACATAGAGAATACATATTGAAATTCGGGCATTTTGAAAAGTGATTCCATTTTACAGGTAAATTTAGCCAGCTAGCTTTAGAAAAATTACTTTCAAAAAAATTTAAGCCCCATGACCCGACCAATTAAGATTCAAATAATACGGTAAAAGTTTTTTTTAAGATTAGTACCTTGTGAAATAGAATAGTTTGTAAAGCATGAAAGTAGACATGAGGAGGTATTAGGTTATTTCAACTTAAATCTACTTCATTTTTCATACCCGTCGAGATAAAAAAAAATAAAAAACTTTTGAAAAGATCCAAGTTTTACTCCAGAAAGAAATGAATATCAATCAGAAGTTTCATTTGATTCAACGGTAATACAGGTAAATCAAACATGCAAGTTACGCCACAAAACCATTCAATTTAATATCAACAGAATTCTAATTCTACTGCGTTTACTTTAAATGGCCTGGGCACCGAAGTTGTGCACTAAAATGCAAAGCTCATGCACAAATACGAGGACAATATTAAATCAAGCCTGTAGTGCATAGCCCCAACCCAACAATAAATCCCCTCGTTGATATTGCAGTGCTAGTTCATCCAAATTTACACAGCACATGTTGCATTTAAGAATTATGAACGTCCTTTAAGACTAAACTGGTAAAGTTTATGGAGACAAGATAAAAAGCAAAAGCCTAATCTGGCTTAATTTTTAAAATTATAAGGCACGTGAAACAGACAAGAAAGAAGCATAAGCAAGCATTACAATATCTTTATTAATCCAGCACTACCTTATATACAACTTATCACTGGGAAGTTTAAAATAATCTAAGGGGAAGATTTAGGAAGAGGATGTTATCTTTAATGAATATTGAAGAAGTCTGTTATATACTTGGTGATAAGCCACATAGTGTCCATGTAGATCATGGCAGCCATGGGGCTTGTCTAATTAGTGTTCCTCTTAGGACTCAAAATGTTTGATCCCTGTAATATATGATCAAATGATAAGAGTGCCACCAACTTAATGATTAGTCGAGAATCATTCAGAGAGTCACTCAGGGAATTGCTTTCCTGAGAGAGAGTAATCAAAGATGCTTCGGCATCTCCCCCTGGGGTGCTGAAAGGTGGAACCTTAGGAATTTTCTTGAGAGTGTCAGGGATTTGGGTTTGATACTGATCAGGTTTGCATTGGGTACAGGAGGTTGGGAGTTATGTTGTGCTGTTCTTGCTTTGCACAGGCAGAGGCAGTCACAGTGCATACACTTGAGTTCTGTTCAAGCGCCAATACCTTTGACAGGGTAAGTGTTGTTTGGTTTGACTTCCATGACAATTCCTGGTCCTCGCAACCCGGTTCCAGTTTGTGCATATCGTGATTAACAACCCAGATCTTGTCCCCAACTTGGAAGTGTTCCTGTTGTAGTGGGATTGCTTTTCTCTCAACCCTTTCTTTTTCCTTGTCCTCTTGGTCCTTCCTGGTGTGCTGTACGTCAGGGTCACTGTTGTCTGGAACTTTCTTAGGCAGAAGTAATTGTGGTCCTAACTTATTACTGACAATGGCAGGTTTATGTCCCTAGATAAGTTCATACAGGCTTTTGCCTATATTGCGGTTGACTTGTGTTCTGCACACCATAAGCGCTGTTGGCAGCATTTCAGCCCAAAGTTTTGGATCATTGGCAGACAGTTTACTGAGAGCTTCCACAAGGGAACCATCTAGTCTTTCAACTCTTCTGTTTGCTTGTAGGTGATAGGGGCTGGCTATGGTGTGTTTTATTCCGTGTTTGGTGAGGTGAATGTTGGTGTCAATGGCTTTAAGTTTGGTTCCCCTGTCTGTGATCAGCAGGTCAGGTTTCCCAAACTTAGCTATGATCTCTTTCCCAAAAATTGCCTTGCATTGTTTTCTTTATGTTCTTTTGTAGCTTGTACTACAGGCCAGCTAGTTGCGTAGTCAATAGCTGTGATAATGTAATTTTTGCCTCTGTTGTTGCTGGGCATTGGTCCCACAATATCCAGTTTCCACACCTTGAAAGGTTTTGTGGTTGACACTGGTATTACTGACTTGGGGGTGCCTTGGAGTGGGTGTGCTTTTCACAGACTTCACATTGGTCTAGTACTTCTTTGATGCCTACAGAATTTTGGGCCACCAGTAGTGTGTCTTGAGTTATTCATGCAATTTCCTACTACAATTGTGTTCCACATCTCTGTGGTATCAAAGTATAGTGTCAATATTTTGTATTGACAGGACTTAGGGTACAGTATTGCCATTTGGTAATATGCGGTGTAGAGTACCATATACGTTTTTTAACAGATTTTTGTTTTTGAGGACTTTTTCTTGGATGTCCATTGGTGTACCAGGTGGGAACCCTTCCTGGAGATTCCCCATTATTAACATGGCCAATTGGGATCTTCCTCAGTGCATAGGAGATGTTTATGGTATAGCCTTGATAGGGCATTTGCAATAAGAATTTCCTTGCCTGGTTTGTATTTGATTATCTTGGGGTACCTTTGTATGAGGCTCATCCATTCAGCTTGTTTTCTAGATGGATGTTGTTGAGTTTTAAAGAACACCAATGACTTGTGGTTGGTTAGCACTTTGAATATCTGTGCATCTTCCTGATAACATTGCCACTTCATTAGACAGTGGACAATAGCTATCAGTTATTTGTCATGTATTGAATATCTTTGCTCACCATCAGGCGGCTTTTTTTATTCATATGCTACAGAGAGGAAGTCCTTTTCTGCAGTTTGAATTCAGAGCACTCCTCATATTGCTTAATTAAAGGTGACAGCTTTTAGCTTGTACACTCCTTCACAATTGGGATATTGTAAGATAGAAGCAGTGATCATTTGTTCTTTTAGTTATCAAAAGTGTTGATCTCTTAACGGGGTCCACACAAATTTGATTGTCTTGTCAGTGATTGCAGATAAGGGAGCATTCAAGACACCCCAGTCAGAGATGAATCACCTAACATAGGCTTTCATGCCTAGGAACATAGAAAGCTCACTCTTATTTTGAGGTGTTGATATGTTGGTTATGGCTTGTATATTTTATGGGTCTGGCTTCACTCTATACTTGCTGATAATGTGTTCTAAAATGGGAGTTCTGCTGAGAAGAAGTCACATTTTGAGGGCCTGACTATGAGTTGGCTATCTTGAAGGGTGTAGAGGACCAGGCGAAGATCTTTCCAGTGTTGCTCTATAGTCAGGCTGTATATGATTAATATTGTCAAGGTAGACAATAGCTCTTTTCCTATGTGATATTTAAATACTTCATTCATAAAGATCATAAAGGTACTTGGGGCATTTTTCATGCCAAAGTTGAGGACAACATATTCAACTAAACAATACTTAGTTCTGAACGCTGTTTTAGGTATGTCCTCTGGTTTAACACGGATTTGGTGATAATGTCAGGGATCCAGTCTTGAGCAGCCGGCCCGTTGTTTTCAGGGGTAACCCGGCCTGGGTTTTTTGCAGGCAATGCCCACCACAAGAGAGGAGCTAACTTTAAAAGATAGGAGGCAGAATTTACCACCCAGGACCACAGCCAGCGGCTGGGATTATAGTGTCAATCACCCCTGTGAGGGTGATGTACACAATCCCAAACAGCTTGCCAGAATGGTCGGTTGGGAGGTTGGGCAAGGAAGCGGGCATAGGTTTTGTCGAAACTGCAGGCTCAACCCGCCAGCAAGGTTCCAACCAAGCAGATCCATGACCTGCAATCCGATCACCTGACTACTTGAAGCCAGACTAGGAAGTCAACTTGAATTACTAAATCCAACAACATGAACAGATAATGGATCCTCACAGTGGATGCCGCTTTTTGGCGCTTGACTCACTATCAGGATCAAGCCACCCCCTTTACCATCCAAGCTGTGTGATCACCAATCCTTTTCCTACTATCCACTGATTCACTATAGCTATATAATCAATATCTCTCAATAAAGATTATTATCTAGTTTCTAAATATTTTTTCCCTTGAAACTCTGCTAAAACAGCACATTTATAACAGTTTTGGGGCTACAGGTGGTTCTATGGGCAGGTCGTAAGCAGGGAGATAGTTGAATTTCCCTCTGAACAACTTGGGTGTTGAAAATATCCACAGGCCTTTTAGGTTGTATCTAACTGCAGATTGTATGCGGGCCAAAGGATTGAGTTTGAGTATCTTTTCTGGGGTGTATTCTTTGTATTAGACTTCAGAGGGTAGTCGGTAAAGTGGATGGGTCCAAAGGGTACACCAGGAGGGCAGAAAACAGCAGGCAGTGGGGCAGGTGGTCCAGAAGATCTCAAACTGAATTGGTGGACAGCAAATACAAAATAAGGCAATAGCTGTGTGTTCCAAAATAACATAGCCTTTATTCAAAAATGGCAATAAGTTTGGAGCGCGGGGTCCTTTGGTCTATATAGTACCCCACCTCCAAACTTAACATTTTCCATGGGGGGTTTATCAGGGCATTGGGAAAGGCAGGGCCGGGGGAACTGGATGCTTGGGTCCAAAGGCAGCAAAATGACACTCGGCCCAGGAGTTCTTTCATTGGTCAGGAATCTTGATTTGGCTGCCTGATTATCTTGCTTTAGTGTCGTGGTCATGGGACTGGGCTGCGTGCGCATGCCTCTTTCCTGGGTTGGCTCTTGATTGGTTGCTGGTGTAGACTTCAAGTTCATGAAGCTATTAGTTGTCAAATCAGTCCCTCCATTAGGCGCTGTGGTTAGTCTTCCATTTGGTGCAATAATTTCTTTGGTTTGGCTCATTTCACTGCATAAGTCAACATTCTCGGTATCAGCTTGTGGGGGCTTGATCCCAGAAAAACACAGGCAGGCGGTCCTGCAGTCCACAGGCCCGGCATCCCAAAGGAATCCAGGATTGGGGTTCAATTCCTGCTCCCGGGCCCAGGTTTCCAGAGAGGAAGAATTGTCAATCCTGACAGATAACCCGCTGTCAAGTCAATTTTTGTGAAGAATAGACCCCCCAGGGCATCAAAAAAGTCATCAATCAGGGGCAGGGGATACCTGGTCTTAAGTGTGATGTCAGGAACCCACCCTGCTGGAAAAAGCTACCCAAAATGGTGAATTAGTGTAGAAGGGTTCAAAGCGGTGATCATAGAGCCAATTGGCACAGAAACCATACCCAGGTGTAATAACTCCCCAAGGATTTAATATCTTTCCAATAAGGGATTAAACTGGCTGAGGAAAGCATATGCACCCAGGTAGACAAGCAAGGAAACAGAAGCAAACAAACAGAAAAGACTAGTGTGCACAGGATTGGTAGACACAGAGTGAGGTTTTTGCTTGGTAGGTGGGTTTGAAGAAAACAAGGATGCAGTATGACATCTGCCTGGGACCACTGGGGCCCACTTCCTATTGTCGCATTACTTGGTGCTTGTCCCTGATCTGGGACAGGTTTCCATCTGAACAGTTTAATGTACTAAGGTACAAACCAAGATTAGAATAAACTGTTTAAGCCTGATTCCCCAATAAGAGGAAGAATTAGGTGGCCTCATGAGGATTTCTAAAGGTCTTAAAAAAATATAAAAACAGATTTAAACTCTTTATTGATGGAGCATTTGCTGGATACAAATTTAAATGCTTAAATAGATTTGAGGAAGGGGAATTTGAGAGGAGATTTTCAAACCGTTACTTATCAGAATAATCAAAATAACAAGAAGTTGATTTAGCTTCTCAATCATAACAATCTCTTAACTTTTTCATCATCTTTAATTTACTCAAGGCTTTGCAATAATCATATCTGATTCATCAACAGTTAAACTTAAAAATTAACGCTTAAATAGATTCTTCTAACACAAACAGTCTCTTAACTTAAGCCTTAAGCTTAATGAAGCCCGCTGTCTTTTTTGATTGACTGCTAACAACACCAGGATTGATTTTATCATCTGATTGGCTGAAAAGGCTGTAATTTTCAGCTATACACATGTAGGAAAGATTTGGGACTGCTTTTAAACTAAAAACCAAATCAACCAAGTGGATAGGAAAGGTTTCAGGGTTGATTTTTATTCCTGCCTCTGTACCAGCCTTGATAGGATTATCAAGAGTATCATATCCTGGTGACAGACTTTTAACTTTAGGCCTCCATTTGCAAACATGACAAGAAAAAATTCTCTGTAACAGAACCATCATTAAGAATGGTTCTGGCATGTGACCTTGTTGAGTGTCCTGTAGTCTGTGACCAGGCAGAGTCCCCCATCTTTCTTTTCTACAAAAAAGAAAGCCATGCCAAAAGAAGATTTGGAGGGTCATATGATTCCTTTTTCAGGGCTATTTGTATAGATATGCTTTTGGTGTGTTGTCCTCTTGTGGTGTTAGGAGTTAGATAGGGTTTGCTTTTGGCACACTCCCTTTGAGGTTGATTTAATGCTGGATGCCTTGGTCAGGCGGTAGCCCTGGTAACTTTTCTTGGAAAACAGAAGGGAATTCTTGGATTAGTTGTTGTTAAATTGGGTCTTGTTTGTGTAAGGTTTCTAAAATTTCAAAGTGGATAATCTCACATGTGCAGGTGTTCCAATTGATCTTGCTAGGGTCTTTTTTGTCTTTTGTTTCTGTAATTTTCACAAATACATGATCTCTCATAAGTGTGTCAATGTGGGTTGGATACACATGGTGATGCGCCTCACCTTGTTGTATGGTGAGGGTAGCACTATCCTAGTCAATTTAAGGTATATCTTTCTCATTCATTCCAGACCAAGTATAACATATTACTTGGGGATTTTTATGATTGGATCACTAAGGGTAGTCTGTATGTCTTCTATTTGGGCACAAAGGGGTTTATCTCTCTAGTGACTGGTATGCTCCTGTTATCTGCCATGATAACTCTCTTAACATTACTTTGTACTGTGGGTAGTTTCATGAGGTTGGCAAATATTTTATCAACAAGGGATCAGTCTGCTCCAGTTTCAAATAGTGCTGTGCCCTGATATCTTCAAAAGCAGAAAGGATAAGCAAGGAGTTTATTTCCAGTTTGGGTGCCAAACATTATAGGATTGCTGGAGAGTACTTGAATCATGGTAATTGAGTCCACGTCTTGGTCCCTGTATAAGCTTTGCAAAGTGGGGGAGGACAGCTTGCCCAAGCACTCCCCTGAGCTTTTACCTCCTTGTTGTTGTCTTCAGTGCTTGCTTGGTTAGCTTGAGAAGTGGGATTCCTGTTTTGAGGATGGGTATTATTGGCTCAGTTGTTCTAATTATTAGGTTGAGGGTCCTTTTTTGCTGTGGGACTTTCCTTTTGTTTGTTGGTTACATGCAGGTTGTCAGATTTTTTTTGCAGCTTGCTTTTCTTTCAAAAACAAATCTTGGAGGTTCTTGCAACAGCTCATGTCAAACTGGTGTCTGATATGTGTGGGGAGACCATTGTAGAAGTCCATTTGCGGTCCATCCTCATCAAAGTTGATGGTTTTGGGGGCTCAATCATATATGTCTTCATAGACTGCAATGTACTTCTTGATAGTTCCTGTCATTTTGAAGGTTCTGAGTTCTGTCATGATCATAACGTCACAGTCCTTTATGACAAATTTTTCCAGGAAAGTGTTCTTGAACATGTCCCAGTCTTTGTTGTGACCAGGATTTTGATTGAACCAGTTGCTTACAAAGCGTGAGGCAACCCCAGTAACACTTAAAGCAATTTCACTTGTCCAGAATTTGCGGGGGTAGCCTACTTGTGTAAACTTGTTTTGGGTGCTTTGAATCCAGAGTTTGGCGTTTTCATGGCATAGTCCTGAGAATGTTACAATTTCTGCTGAGCGTAGGCGTTGAAATACAATGTTGAGTATTTTGGTTGCTTTGGGAACTGGAGGGGGATTCAGGACTCCTTGAGTGCCAAGAAAGTTGTACTGTTTGGTTGGTATGAGGATAATGTTGCAGATAGTGAATCTTGTGGGGATATCCTTATCTTCTTCATACCATCTCCAGCCAGTGGGAAGTGCCATCTGCTGGGTTTTTTCTTTGGAGGAATTTTTCCTTTAAGTTGTGTAGGTGTGGATAACCTGCATGTGCTACCACTGTCTAGTATATACTTCTGGAAATTATAATAACAATATTAGAGAGAATCAAGAAGAGAATGATACTTTATTGGATATGAGCTTAGAGTATTATATAGTATCATGAGAGGCCACATATTGTCCATGCATGTCATGAAAGCCACAATGCTTGTCTAATTAGTGTTCTGCTTAGGACTCAAAAGATTTGATCCCTGTAATTGTCACAGTAGGCTCCATAATGCTGGGTATTGTCTGTCCAAGTAAGAAGGCTCGGAAGGCCGGAAAACCTGTATCTAAATTGACCAAGTTAACGGATTTAAACCAAACAGTCAATTGAAAATGGGTCACGGCTGCTCCAGTCTGCCAGCTGAAACCAGCTCCCCCTTTCAAACTGACGTTGGTAAATTGACATAATATGAGGGTCACCTGATATAAGCTTATTAATCAGCATGGTTGTCAGAAACCGGTCATACAAGGGTTCTTTGCAACCTGGACTAGATACTTACTTGAAGATGTAGAAGGAGTAGGAGGTCAAGTCTCAGGTGGTATTGCTTAGTCAATTTTTCTGATATATATTGAATAATTTTCCCTGTTTCAACTCTAAGAGTTGATTCCCCCTAAATTTACTCAATAAAAATCGATTATCCCAAGTTATAATTTTAAATTTTAAAAAAATGCATCCTGTGATTGGGTTGTTGTGGTATATTCCGTACAATCTGATTCTGAACCAAATCATTTCAGGAAGATGGGGCCCAGCATCTGGTACTTTGTTGTTGGCACCGCCAAATGTCAATTTCATGCCTGCCAATTTTGTGGCTCCTCCCCCCATCCTTGAAACTGAAAATTGTGTCCCTTCCCAATGCCCAGAATTCTACGCTGAAGATGCATTGATGCTTTCCCAGGTCATTTATCTTGGTTTACTCTGGTTAGGACTAATTGTTATACTCAATCCTAGTATTACAATTGGAAATTTCACAAAAAAATATTCGAAGCCACATTGGTGGTTAATAATCAATTCTATGTGGATTTGGTTGGTAATTTCCCATCATTTAGAAACGGCTTCATATTATCCAGTGATTTCTGTCACATTAATAGATGTGTCAATAATATTAGTGCCACCATCTTAATGATAAGTTAGGGAATCACTTGGAGAGTCACTCAGGGAATTGCTTTCCCAAGAGGGAGTAATCAAAGATGTTGCAACACAGCTCTAATGCCAGCTCTCAAAAAATGAGCAATTTATTACTGCTTTAGTACAACTAATGTTTGCCCCTGTCTCTTCTTCTAGAGCACTAAACCAGGAGATAAAAACTGCTTCTATGCCCCTCTTTTTCTTCTAAAGTTTTGATCAACTCAGCCAACTTTTTCTGCCAAGCCAGTATATGAGTGCAACTACAACAAAACATCTCCTTGTCATCATCAATCCATAATATGACTAGAGCAAGCTTGGTTTTGCCTACCTCACCATGCTGGTGCTTGCTGAATAAGTGATTTTTCACATAAAAATATGATGCTCTTGGGCTACTGCTGCTAATTATGTAATGAGAATAGCATCTATCATTTACTGGTACTTTCAGGCCCTTTTTTCTCAACCAAAGAATCCCTTGAGAGTAACCTGGGCTATGAAAAAATAATAAACTATTGCCACCAGTTCTTTATCATGTATGGGATATATGTGTTCAAGATATGAAATTTTATGTGATCCATATTCAACAAAATTAAAGTCCTTATCTGTTGTCTGTATTCTTCACACACTTCAAATAGTGTCATTTAAAGTGTTTGTGACATATTTCACCGTGATATGGTTAATTGCCTGCAAACTCTATCATCATCAAATGAATCACCCAAACAATATCAGGTATCATCTAATACAACACATAAAGAACTAGCTTATTTTAACATATTTCTCATTAACTCTGAATCATCAATATGTTCAAGAAAAAGGCAAGAAGCTCTAAAATCACTGAAATCACAGCAAGGTGAAACACTTAATAAGTTGAAATAAAGAAGATATAAAAGTTAGCTATTGTCTGGGAAAATTTATCTTCTAGCCTGCAGCTGTCTGAAGGCCAGGGGCATCAATTAACTTATTTTTCTACAGCTGTTAAAAATGAAACAATTAATAATAATCTGATTTTAGGCTAAAAACTACTCCTAAAGAAGACTGCAGAAGTGACATCAAGTAAATAAACAACTATGACATATGTTAAAACAGCAGGCTTGACCTGCCAGCAAGGTTCTGAATAAAGGGTTTGTGACTCACAATCCAATTATCCAGTCACTCAAAGCCAAACTAGGAAGTTGACTCAAATTTCCAAATCCAACAACATGAACAGATGACAATTCTTTGCGGTGGATACCTTGTTTTGGCGCTTGACTCATTACCTGGATCAGGCCACCCCCTTCACCATCCCACTGTGTAAGCAACAATATCATGTTTCTTTTATTCATGATTTACATCAGCTATATAATCATTATCTCTCAATAAAGAATATTATCTAGTTTCCAAATATCTTCCCTCTTTTAACTCTGCTAAAACAGCACAGTTACAACATTGGTAGCACAGGTAGGTTATCCATCCTAACTTACCCCTAAAAATTCTGCCTGTTGCCTGTACTTGCTGTGGTCAACAAATCCTCAATACTATCATGTCTGGCCTTCCTCTGGACTGGGCGCTGTACACACCTGGTACAAAAATACCCAATGGTTTTGTCCTGTACCAGAACATGGTAATCCCACTCTCTGCTTTCAACGCCCTGTCAGCACAAGTTTTCTTCCAGACACCCACTGCTACACCTCAAACAACATACAAAAACATCATGCCAATCCACATAGCCCAGAGGCTTTGAAGTGCCGCTTTGGAGTCTTTTTCTGATTCCAACAACAAAAATACCACATAATATATTCAATCTGCCCAGAGCAAGTTGACACAAATGGAATGCCTGCAACGTTTCTGGATTGCAGAAATCTCCATTCAATTAAAACACAGCACTGGTACCTGGTGCAACAAGTGTAATGAGGACCACACCAAGAAGGACTGGGACACCTTCAAGCAGGACTTCCTGGCAAGATTTGCGCTGAAGGAAACCACCCTCATGATCATACTTCAAGTAAAGAACCTGACCAAGACTGGCACAGTGAAGGAGCTCTCCCAAGCATACAAGGAGCTCTGACTATATGCCCCCTCAGATATGGCCTTTGATACCCTGGCTACCCATCTCATGTATTATGAAACACTTAAGTCACATATGATGAGACATGTCAATTGGGACAAAGTGACCAACTTTCAGAGCCTGTATTGCAAGGCAGAACAAGCATCTGATGCTCTTCACAAGGCACAGGCGGGGAAAAGGGAGCAACCCAAAGACTCTCACCCAACTGGACATTCTAACTGCCTGCCTCCTAGGAACAACAACAACAACTCAAACCATAAACCTTCAGGTTCAAATGGACACATGAACAGGAACAATGGACAGTCAAATTGTAACCATTTCTGCGTCACTGCCACACAAGACAATTGTGACAAGGGAAAAGCCCAGGGAGAGCACTAAGCAAGCCAAACTCTCCCCACACAACTACTGACTTGCCCAATAATGAGTACCAACCAAAGGACGTGGATCAATGTCCAATGATCCAAGTGCCCTCGTAAGACCCAGTACTTTACACCATTGCCAGACATCCCAATAAACTGATCTCATATCCTTTCCGCTTTTGCAGTTACACAGGCTTGGCACTCCTGGACTTGGGCACAGACCAAAACCTCATCAACAGTAGCTTTGTAGACAAGTTCAAGTTAGCCACTAATCTTTTGCAGATTAAGAACATGCTTTTAGCTGATGAACATCACATTTCTGTGATAAGGGGAACTTCCCCCTTCTCTGTCATGCTAGAGAACTTGCATTCTGCCATCCAGGGTCCCGGCATTGATTTTCCCAAATTTGACATTGTTCTGGGACTGGACTGGTTGCAAATGAATAACTCTCATTTAAACTGGGCAACCTCAGTATTGACCATAAAGTGTGAAGGCGTCAATTACCAGATTTACCCTGACTCAGTGGATTAGCTCCTGCACAACCAAGTCTTTGTGCGCATTACAGAAACCCTTGATGAAAAGGAGAACCTCAAGGCAATTGACTGGGACTCCTACCAGTATGAGATCATACATTTCAAGGACCACCAAGATACCTCTCACACCTCAGGATTTCAAAATTATGGCTCACCATTCAGAAATCTTCAAATAGGCTTTACCAGGGTCGCCACCAGAGAAACACATACAACACTTGATCCAGCTTAAAGAAGCCTGTACCTAAGGTGCAACCCATCTACCAACTCCCCGCAAACAAAGACCACACCCTATGTGCTTACCTCAAGAAGATGTTGTAAAAAGGACTTATCTGCCCCTCAAAGTCTTCCTTTAGTGCTGCTGTATTCTTTGTGGCAAAGAAAGATGGTACCCTTTGATTAGTCACGGATTACCGAGCCCTCAACAAAGTTACCATCAAGATTTTTACCCACTACCACTCATTGACGACCTCTTTGATGCCTTGGGCAGAGCCACAGTCTTCTCTAAGATTGATCTGACCGCAAGCTACAACCAAATTTGCATCAAGGAGGAATATATACCCAAAACAGCCTTTCACACTAAGTACAGATCATATGAGTGTGTGGTGCTCAATTTTGGAATGAAAACACACCTTTAACCTTTATGAATTTTATGAAAAAGGTGTTTGCTCCCCATATTGGCAAACATGCCCCAGTATACCTGGACAATATCATCTCTACAGCCCTTTTGTAGAAAAGCATCACAAGAACTTGAAAACAGTGTTTGCTACCCTGAAACAACACAAACTACTAGCTAAGCCCTCCAAGTGCCAATTCTTCTGCAGAAAGCTCCCCTTACTGGGACATGTAGGCTCAAAGGATGGCATTAAACCCAATAACCAGCAAATACAAGCTATTTGTAAAATGCCACCTCCAAAAGACAAGTCAGAACTCTGCACGTTCCTGGGAATGATTGCCTACGTACAGCAATTCATCTCCAACTGTGGTGTCCTGACTGCACCTCTGTCTGCCATAACTGGCGCCAAATCCAAGTTTGTATGGACCCCCAATGTTTGCTTTGTTTCAGACGTATTAAGGAGAAACTCACAACAGCACACATCCTACAATACCCCAAACACAATGGGTAATATCAAATGGAGACAAACACCTCTGATGTATCCATTGGGGAAGTATTGCAAATCAAGAACAATTATGGCAAATTCTTGCCCATAGCCTATGAGTCATGTAAAATGACAGACAGCAAGTGGCAATACCCCATAAATGACAAGAAATTGTTGACAATTGTACATTGCCTGGTCAAATGGTATTGTTACTTGGATTGTCAGGAGGAATTTTCAGCCCTAATTGACCACAAATTGCTCATATATTTTAAAAATACAGGCAAACCTCTCCTGCCAACAAGCACAATAGATGAAACTCCTAGAATGGTTCAATATAATCATACAGTACAAACCTGGTCCAGAACTTGCCATGACAGATGCACTCTTGCACCTGTACGTTTGAGCCACAAGAGGCAAGAATGGGCTTGACCCAGACTGGCCTCTACAAGTACTTCAAACAAAGGACAATGGATTCTCCCTTGGCACCACTGACATTAAAAAAGAGACATTCATCAAGAAAAAGCATCTATTTTCAGACGTGTACAGGACTTAACATCTCAAAATGATGGACAGAACCACCATCTCTTGCATCCCTACACATCAGCAAGTAGACATCATCCTACATTACCATAGAGACCTGGGACACACAAAAAGCTACAGCCTCTATAAATTCCTTAAACACAAATCCTGGTGGCCAACCTTATACTGGGATGTCCAGGAAGTCCTAGACTAATGCAAAGTTATTGAAAAACTTGCAAAAAGCAATCCTCCTCCTAAATTGGTACAGCCTATTTGCTCACAACTGCCCTTCAATGTGAGAGTTGGGGAGAAGGTTAGTAGGAAATAAAACCAAGCTCTCAACCACAATAAAAATTGTGGTTTCAGCAACAACCAAAATGTTGTTGTCAACAATTCCTGGAAGGCCAAAGGGGGAAAGGAATCAACTAAACACCAAGAGCAACAGAAAAACCAAATGGCTGGATTAGACTAACAAATCTCAACCTTTATTAGAGCAGAGAATAATGAAGCAAGGCCTTTTACAACTCCTGTATTTGTTTAAAGAAAGGGGACAGAATTTGGATGGGAAGTTGAATGTCCAAATCTGATTGACCAATGATATGAGGGAATATGGATGCATCTCTTGAGGCAAGAGAATCTGGAAAAATCCAAATGGAAAAATCAAAAGGGAAAACTGACTCAACTAAAAATTGAGGAACCTGTCTTGAATGCAATTACCACTGCTCCCAGCCGCTCTTGCACATGATATTTAACCAGAGGTGTCTCTTGGGTGGGTTAGGTGGGTGCATTTTCAAACTAATTCTGAAATTAATAGTGTGAGGACCTTTCTTGGGGTTTTTTCAGTAAATCTTTGGGAAATATCCAGGCATAAGTTGGAAGAGATCCCCAAGCATTTGGTGAGAATTGAAGTAGAGGCCCAAGGTGGAGGCATAACTTTACATTCAAGGTGTGCGCCCTAGACATTGTAGGACTCATGTCAGGAAAGCACAATGAAAAGAAATACATAATCACTGCTATCAACTTTGCCACTTACTGGCCAGTGGCGCAAGCAGTGAAATCTCACACAGGCAATGATGTGCAGTGGTTCATAGGGAAAAAATCATCAGTAAGTTCAGAAATCCAGAACTCCTGATAACCAACGGAGGCAAGGAACTGACCTCTGAAGATACCAATGTATACCCCACCAAGAATGGGGTCCAGCACACAGTGACAACACCTTATCATCCTCAGGTCAATGAACGTGTGGAGCAACTGAATGGCAGCCCAGTGCAGGCCCTGGTCAAGCTCACTGCCAGGTGACCTGAGGACTGGTACAAGCAGCTATCAACTGCATTGCTTGTATGCCAGACCTGCATAAACAGATTCACCAGGAAAAGCCCCTTTGTTGTAACTGTGCTGTTTTAGCAGAGTTACATGGGGAAAAATATTTAGGAGATATATAATAATCTTTATTTTGAGATAGCAATTATATAGTTCATGTGAATCAAGGATAACAGGAACATGATTGGTGATCACATGATTGGATGAAAGAAGGGGGTGGCTTGATCCTGGTAATGAGTCAAGCGCCAAAACAAGGTATCCACCATAAGGGATCATCATCTGTTCATTTTATTGGATTTGGTAATTTGAGTTGACTTCCTAGTCTGGCTTCAAGTGACCGGGTAATCAGATTGCGAGTCACAAACCCGCTTGGTTGGAACCTTGCTGCTGGGTCAAGCCTGCGGTTTTGACACCTTTGAGTTAGTTTATGGCACACAACCCAATATCATCCAAGCACTATCAGGACCCAAGCTGAAAATGCCCAGTAAATTTTCTCTGCTTGGACCTTCAAGTCACACTGGCCAACAGCAACCAAGTAGAAAGAGAAGAAAAACGCCCACAGATTATTTTTTGTCCCCATCAAAGACAGACATGAGGTCAGTGATAAAGTTTGGGTAATGAATACTGACAAGAGTAAATTACAGCTGGAAAAAGTGGGCCCTGCCATTATCCTAAGGATAAACAAAAATAACACTTACCTTATGCAAGGACTCAGAAAAGCAGACAAGACAAGATCCTCCATCACAAACACCTAAGGCCATGTAAAGCAAAGAAAAAATAGTGTGAGACTGTCCTACCTACCACCACACAACAGTAAATACAATATGGCGCCTGGGCTCCTGACAACCTCCCTGACAACCTGTCCCCAGAGGAGTCCAACCTTCAGTTAGGGGGGTTCAAAACAGCAGACTTGATCCGCTAGTAAGGTTTCAAGTAAGTGGGTTTGTGACCAAAAATCTAATTATCCCGTCACTCAAAGCCAAACTAGGAAGTTGACTCAAATATCAAAATCCAACAGCATGAACAAATGATGATCTCTTACAGTGGATACCTTGATTTGGCGCTTGACTCATTACCAGGATCAAGCCACCTCCTTCACCATCATACTGTGTGATCTACACAATCATGTTCCTGTTATCCATAATTCACAATGTCAATATAATAACTATCTCTCAATAAAGAATATTATCTAGTTCCCAAATATTTCCCCCTTGTAACTCTGCTAAAACAGCACAGTTATAATATATAAGATAGGTAGAACATCAATAATAACAACTTAATTAAAAACTAAAAGAAGAGGCTGAAATTAAGGAAGAAGAACTAGAAGGCCAAGGGCAAGACCACTGAAGTAAGAGAGAAGGGCTTCAACCAAGTTAAAGCAAAATAAATTTAATTATAATAACAGACAAGCAAGGGGCTCAGATAGGCCTTGCTTGTCTTTTAAAGGGCATGTCTCTTAATAAACAATGTCTTTTTATTAAAAAAATCAGGTGAAAAGCAATGATTGGCTACATAATTTTTTGTTAAAATGGGCTGAAGAGTTTTTGAGGGCAGAGAACATGTTGGCTGTGGAAACTTTTGATGACAAATTCACTGATTCAGTGGGAATCAAGGCCATCACATGCAATATTCTGATTGGCTACAGCAAAAATTCTGTAAACAAGACCTGATTGGAATCAAACAGCAATATATTTTATCAGGAATTCCTCAACAGGAAAAATATGCGTCATTAGAGCTGGGTTTGAGGAGTAGGCCAAGAAAAATCTTTTCCTATAGCGTGGACCAGATCCTTGAGCACATTTAGTGGGGTTTCTAAAACTAAAGGTATCTTTTTGTTTGCCAGGAAAAGAGAGTTCTGTCCATAGCCAAATAAGTGAGAGAATTTATACATCACTGCCCAGTGATGTTTGGGTAATCATCACAGGAAAAATCTCAGCACTAATAGACAGATTGATACACAATTTCTGCCTAATTTTCTGAACATGATATACAGTTATCTCAGTAGATATTGTCCTGAAAACAAGTGATAAGTTAAGAAAATAATATATAGTAAAGAGAAATTTTCTTTGGAGGATAATATATTGATCACATGCTACTATTCTGTATGCAAGCCTAGATATGGGTATTGAAGTTAGCAGATTGGGATGATAGGCTGACTAGCAAGGATCAAAAGTGTTAGATATCTGCCTGGCAAGAAAATGGCTATTTTTTATAAAAGACCTTTCAAATTAATATGAAAGGATGAAAATTTTATCCTTATTGCTACAGAATATCTTTGCAGTAGCTTTTAATTTGATATTCTTAAATTTCTTGTCAGTTACTTGTAGATCTCTTAATGGTTGCCTCCCAGTCTATATTGGTTAACCAGCTCTTTGTTTCTTTAGTCTGAGAGGGCCTTTAGATTTACTTCTTGATCCTTCACCAGCAACATACCAGATCAAGGGATTTAGTTAAGCATTTTTTTAGCAACTGATACTCTGCTATGCAGATAGAAAGATTATCAGTGTTTAAGATGGTGAGAAACAACAGATTTAATAAATATAACCCGGGTTGGACAAAAATTTGCCACACATGTTAAGCTGCTTTGATTAGCATATGTAAATATTTCTGTTTTGATGGTTATACTGGCTTGATACAAATAAAATTTGGCTGTCATCAAGCACTTGCTGGTAAGGGTATGGCTCTAAAAACAATTGTATTTCTTTCAAGGAATTGTGCATTGAGTGGGAATGAAGCGGGGTCAAGATTAAATGAGTGAGTAAATTTATTGGAGCCATTTAGTTGATTTTCCACAGATTCTGGGGAATCAAAACTTATGCAGGGTTGGTTAATTGGCTTGGTATTAAGTCCAAGGGGATCTATTCTGGTTGGATTTAATTGATGGGTATGGTTTGTTTTATAAGAGCTCCAAGTGATATTGCTTTGGCATATCTTGTTTAGTGGTAGTGTAATGTGGGGTTATGTTTCTATTTGGAGTAGTGGAGGGGGAGTTATTTGGTGACAAGGTTGGGTAGTGAGTATGTCCTTGCCATATGGGCGATTCTGGTTTTAATGCCCGAGTCAATAGGTGACATCTGTCAATATTCCCACGGTAGCAATCCCTATTCTCTCCAGTGGCCATAATCTAGGGGAGATGTGCACGCGATTGGATGGTGTTTCAGCTTGGCTTATATCATAACGTCGGGGTTGATAAATATCTAGGTTGGGAGGCCGAGATGGCAACTTGGTATAAGTTTTTTGCGTTGCTTAGAAACTATATGATGCTTGCTCATCCAAATAAGTTAGCAAATTTATTTAGCTTTTATATTAGGCATCGGTTCAAATAAATTGCCTTTCCCGTTGATACTTTTGTATTACATTAAATTGGCTCATTTTCGAAATGTCCCTGTCCAAAAGGGAATTTAGCAATGTACGATATTTTATTATTAAATTACACCAATAATCATAAAAATATTGCTCAAGGACTA
This sequence comes from Entomophthora muscae, assembly GCA_014839935.2. Lineage (NCBI taxonomy): Eukaryota > Fungi > Entomophthoromycota > Entomophthoromycetes > Entomophthorales > Entomophthoraceae > Entomophthora > Entomophthora muscae. The sequence goes on along the minus strand of QTSX02004992.1, from coordinate 218,027 downwards.
TATAAACTTTAGTCAAAAGTGAAATGGTTAAGCTAATTATGGCAGTCTCCCAAATCCATTTGCCATTTATTCCAAGCTCATTCTTAATGAGAAAGTATAATAAATTCTTATTTAAACGAGTCACTGATGGCAAGGACGATAATGTTTGAAACATGCCTCCCAAACCGCCTCTATGAACAACATCAATTTTCCACTCGGTAGTGACTCCAAGTTTGCTTGATTGGACAAATTTCAATTTATACATTTATTCTCCAAAACATTCAGGATACTGGGACTTGATTTGTTGTTTCGATTGAAATACTGGCTGTGACGAGACTTCTGGCGTAAGCCCTCATCATGTTGAGTCACTCAAAGCCTATATATTAGCTATTCTGTACACGGGCACCAGTTCTAAGCTTACACCATGACCCACAACGAAGATTCCGCTCCCCAGACTACCCGCCTATGGGGTGGTCGCTTTAGCGCTAAATCCGACCCTATTATGGACGAGTTCAACAAGTCCATCCATTATGATCGTCGCCTCTTTAAGGTTGACATTGTGGGTTCTCAGGCCTACGCTCGCGCCCTTAAATGCAAAGGCATTCTTTCTGAAGAGGAAGAAGCCACTATCATCAATGGGTTAGATCAGGTTAGAGCAGAGTGGGAAAATGGCACTTTCAAGATTATGCCTGCAGATGAGGACATCCATAGTGCTAACGAACGCCGCTTGAGTGAAATTATTGGCCCTACTGGAGGAAAGCTTCATACTGGACGCTCTCGTAATGACCAAGTGGCCACTGACACCCGCCTATGGCTTAGGGAGCAATGTGAGAAACTAGAGGCCGATATGCGTAAAATGATTGATTTATTTGTGCAGCGAGCTGAAGACGACTCTGATATCATCTTCCCTGGGTATACCCATCTTCAAAGAGCCCAGCCCATCCGTTGGAGTCACTGGCTTTTGAACTACGCTTGGCGTTTCAAGGCCGATGCTGAGAGGCTCACTCAGTTGAAGGAGCGCTTCAACCTTCTGCCTTTAGGTTCAGGTGCCTTGGCAGGAAACCCTTTCGAGCTCGATCGGCTGGCAATGGCTAAAGAACTCGGGTTTGCTGGAGTGATTCAAAATAGTTTAGTCGGAGTGTCTGATCGTGATTTCATTATCGAGTTTCTGTTCTGGGCCTCCATGACGATGCTCCACGTTAGTCAGATTTCCGAGGATCTTATTCTGTGGAGTACTGCCGAATTCGGCTTTGTGCAACTTCACGAATGCTACACAACAGGGTCCAGTTTAATGCCTCAAAAAAAGAACCCCGATAGCTTAGAACTTCTCCGAGGAAAGTCGGGACGAGTATTTGGAAAGGTACCTTTATTTCTTTTTCAGCCTCTAAGTTTTCAGTTGGCTGGTTTTATGATGACTGTGAAGGGCCTCCCGAGTTCATACAACAAGGATATGCAAGAAGACAAGGAGCCTCTCTTTGATGCCGCCGATACACTTGATAGCTGCATCTCCCTGATGGGCTCAATCATCCATACTCTTACAGTAATATTTTATTTTTTCTTCTACTGACGACTTTAGATTCACCCCGAAAATATGAAAAATGCTCTTAGCGAGGATATGCTTGCCACTGATATGGCAGATTATTTGGTCCGCAAGGGAGTTCCATTCAGAGAAACTCATCATGTAGTTGGCCAGGCCGTTTTACGGTCTGAAGAACAGGAGGTCCCCCTCAGCCAGCTCCCTCTCGCTACTCTAAAAGAGCTCCACCCTCAGTTCGAGAGCGATATTGCTAGCCTTCGTGGGGATTTCGCTGGATCAGCTGATCGTCGCAACGCTATTGGAGGTACTTCTCTTACCCAGGTTAAAAGCCAAATCCAAAACCTTAGAGAATGGCTCAAAAACTAGTTGCATATAGCTATAACCCTTTGGATTTTAAAAGTGACTCTTGTACCCCTGATTATAAGAAATAAATTGGGTTGTTTCATAGGGCAGGAGATATTTTAACTTTTTTCAAAGCTATTTTGTCTTCATACATGTTCAGGAAGTGTTATTTATCTAGCTTTTATCATCAAACCAACCAAGTATCTCAACTTTAAGAAATCTCAGCTAGCCATATTTAAGCAACCTAATCAACCTTTTATTTCCACTTTAGATATCACCATTTTAGAAATACTCAACTATGTTTACAAAGTAACCCCTTTGTTGTATGTAAGTATCAGCGATTCTCTGGGTGGTTTGGCCATCAACTATGCGCTGGGTTTTCCTTAAGCCCTCAACTATCAACCGATTTTATAGCCATTTAACTTGTGCCGATACAAGGGAATCACAAAGGTATACAAATCAACCCCCTTGGGTATCTAAGCCAGGTATATTTAAATATTTCAACCAGCTCTTCTCGCAACTTTTATTGGGACACTGTCACAACGGTAAATTCTGCCTTGAAAGGACCTCATCACAGCCCTCGAGATATGCAGGAGAGATGCTTTCAACAAGCCAAAGCAAGATCAACTGCAAAAGTCACGCTCACCTGATGGCTTGCAGAATAAAGTAGCTCCCAGTGGCCAATCTGCCGCTGAGCACTCATGGTTGTCACTGTAGTAGTATCAGCGCCCATGTCGACATGGCCATTGTTGACCAGAAATCAAGTTCTACTAAGGAACTTGCTAGCTGTGTGAGCTTTTTTAATATTTTTCTTGACTCTTGGAGTGTAAACCCAGAAAACATGACAAAGTTGGGGTTATTTTGACACACTTCATATTAAGCTGAATTAAAATTCAATTTAACCCAATTTTGCTCTTTACTTTTACTAATAAAAAGTTTGGTTTTTACCAAATTGAATACACAACGTAAAAGTGTCAATGTTGACACTTTTTAAGTATAACCTATTTTTAATAAAATTGACACACTTACAATAAAAATTATCATAACTGTTAAAAATGTTTTTTGTTGGTTTAATATATAGATATAGCTTTAGCACATATAGCAGATTATTGAAATGTTCATCTTATAAATCTATCTGTGGCACTTAATCCAACTTTAATACCATAAGTGGATTGGTGGCTAACAGTGATCCCGTAATTTAAGTCCAACTCAATATGTAGGTTACTATATATTTTATAGTAAACAATAATGCCAACAATCCAGTATGTCTACAATTTGTCTGTGATCAATCACAGGGGTGGAGTTAAGCAAATATAAGTGGCACAAATAATCCCAAATCACTATGCCACAGCCTAATGAGAATGTTGTCAGTGGGGAAGTTACACTTCACCCTTTTCATATCTGAACACTACTTATTGACAAATTTGTTTACAAGCAATGGTACAATATAATATCTGTACCCCCAAAATATAATTTACCAAAGAAAATAAAAACTTTTGTGACTTTTTACCCTGTTTTCATATTTTTTATTTTACTATTTTACTTAATGAACAAAAACACACCAGAAACAGCTAATATTTGTTAGGTTGCTTAACTTCAATTAAGCAGGCTAAGAAAACATGGCAGATTTTCAAGAAAGATCCCTAGTTCCAATGTTGTCAGGGATGTTAAATTGGATCACCTGACTCCCAAAGTACAGAACCAGAGTCAACCCCTGAACAAAACCCTTCACAGACTGCCAGATCTAAAGGCTGGAACCCAATAGCCCACTACCAATTGATAAAGCTGTTGCTAGCCCGCCAGGACCTGAACCCTTAACCACCATACAGGGTTTTGCAAGCAAACCGCCAGTGCAAGATGCCAGGAATTTCCCTGAGGTGCCAATACCTGACACCAGCAATTTGCTTAGTAAAATGCAGGGGTTCCCCAATGAGAGTTATTTCAAACTCCCCCAAAGTCCCAGGAAAGTGCACTGAACATGAAGAGGCAACTGACACCCAAGTTGTCAAACAGAAGGATTTGAAGTATTCTCATACCAAAGCAACCAGTGACAACCTGCCAGTGCTGAGCGCCACACTGCCATCTGAGACCCCTGATGCCAAACCGCCTGAGCTCAGGAAACCTGACCAGGAAATGCAGCCTGGCAGCCCGGTATAAGTACCTACCAGGCCAAGATCCATCCTCATTGTAATTTTAAAATAAAGGTTATGAGATATTGGTTTACCCAATTATTACTGTATTTTATTCCTGTCATCTGCCAGTTAACTCAAAGATCATCTTACCCTCCTGCCAATCCGCCAGCTATGTACCATCTGCCAGGTGCGCCATTTGGACCTGTCTATTTCACAGAATACCCCTTAAAGCCTGAGTATAAGGACTACACCGTCGACAACATGTTAGCCCAGGATCCCTTGGCCAGATCTACAGAGTTAACCAGTTCAAACAGGAAAGGCCCTTGGTACGTTACCAAACCTGCCTGTTTAGGGATAAATACAACTTCCTTCCTGCCTACTAATTAGACATGGAACCACCTGTCACCCCCAAACCAATGCCTGCATGCGCTGCTGAGCTTTTCCAGGATCATACCAATAAGCTATTTGGGATTGTATATATTACTCTCACAGGAGTAATAGACACTATTGTCCCAGCTGGAGGCCTGTGGTCATGAGTGGGCAAGTCAATGTCTGTTGCACCTTTTGCTTTACAGCGCCACAATTATTGAGATTATAGGGCACATGACATTTGCCAGAATACAGTCATATGTGAGGATATGAGTAGTACTGTATCTGAAGAGCCAGGATTGAACAGAACCATGATTATTGCCCAGCAATAGCTTCTGATTGTGCAGAAGCACTTAAGGATTAGGATAAAGGTCAACCAGATTAAGGATAAAATAAAGATGATACAAAGATGATTTTATTGTAAATGATTAATTCTTCTTATACCCTCTTCAAGGGTAATCTCTGGGCTGCTAGCAATGTCTTCTAGGACATTCTAACACGCCCTAAATTTGGGTAATTATTAATCTAGGTTTGGCACTTATTGCACGTCAACCAATATAATATTTTCATCTTTACCCAGCACATGTGATCCTTGCTGGCATGGAATAATTTAGTAGTTCAGGATCACTTCCTACTTCTCTGGCATACTACAAGCTTAATGCTTATTAATGTGATAAATATGGGAATTCAAGATTATGGGGAATTGAACCCAGCGTCTCAGCACCCAAAGTAAAAGTAAAGCGGCGCCTTGGCACCTGCAATAATTTCAGTTGGCGCAACAGCGCTTGACATAAAAGTAGTTCAGCGCTTTGGTGCCTAATCCAATTGCTAGGCAGCACAACAGCGCTTGTGTATTTTTAAAGTGCCGCAACAGCAAATCATGTCTCACTTAATTGCTGCGGCGGCGCTTATCATTGGCTAGTTTAAGGCACAGGTCAGCAGACTACTGCTGATCCAATATGCATATAGTTTATACTACCAATTTATGTAGTTTGGTAGCTGCAATTCATATCTGCAAGCTCTGTCATAATTAGTATCATTGTATTTTGTACTACTAATTTATGGATTTGGTTGTAACAGTCCCAATCTGTGGGCTCTGTCATAATTGGCATCATTGCTTGGTCAAAATTCCCAACAATGTCCTACCTCATTAAGTTGGCACCAATTCTTTGGTGGACCCTGTCCACCTGGTCCACAATCTGCAAGTTTCCAAACACTAGCAAGCCAGCAGATCAGAGTTGGTTCCCTGAAAAATGTCCTATTTGATAATATCTGCAATTTTCATAATCAACAGTGTGACTTAAGCATATTTTTGCTGATTGTCTTTGATAATGTCAACACTTTTTATTTCTCTTATATAAAACTTTTACTTTTACATGATAAAATTGTCTAAATTTTTAAAATGAAGTATTTTTTCTTTCCTTTTTCATATTTTTGCAATTTTAAATATATTTGTCTCTAATTATAATCTTTTAGTATTTAACTTTTTGGTTTAAATTTTAATAAACTAAACACGCTTATGTCAGGGACCCACTTGATAGGAAACAAGTTCCCAATCTGATGGGCCAAGTCCCCTAAGTTGAGCCCTGCAATAACTAAACCAATAGAAAGCGTAACCATGGCTAAGTGCCCAATTTGGCCTAGAAAGGCAAAGAAACCCATCATGGCGCTGAACCTACCCAGCAGGTAATAAACTACCAGGTAGGACAACAGGTAAAAGGAGGCATTTGGCCTCACCAAGGAAGGTGTAGCTGGTGGAGGTAAGGTTATAGACCAGCCATAAGGGAATTTTCTCCCCCAGTGACCAGAGAGATATTTAAACCAGCTTTTTGCCAGGGACTCCTTCTGGTGAGAGTCATCTGGAGAGGAATTGTGCCAATCTGTGGTGGGAGTTGGATTGTCAAGGGCCAGTACTGTAGGAAGACAGATAACTAGAAACCATAACAGAAATAGGATTCCCTTCATGGTTTCAAAATAGGGAGGGTGCAAAAAGGTATGTACAGACTTGGATTTGAATAAAAGCTTCATTGTTGGAACAAGTAAAGATAATAGAAATGGTTTCCTTAAATACCAAAATGGGGGGCTGGAACATTTGGGAGGATCTTAGGATAGGAGGGGATTTACCATTTGATGTAGATGAAACTATGACTGATTTGATTACCTGTAGAATATGTGAGTCTAATTGTATCTTAATATTCTCTATAATCAAATAAAGAGTTGAGAGGAAACAATAACATGCTGCAAGATCAAAGGTAATTAAGCGGTTAATTTGATTCCTATCATATTAAATTGAGTACAGAGCCTGCTCTCAGTATAGAGCCAGTGATTTCTGGAGCGGTAAGCGAGCCACAAGCAACCAATCAGCATGCAAGCGGTAGGTGACATTGCTGTTGACTCTATTAACATTGGCAAAAGTAGATTTGAAAGCGGGAGCAAGAGTTGAATGAATCAAAAACACACAAATAGGTAATTCAAATAGAAACTTTGACTGTTTACTAATGTTTGCCTTCTCTTTTGGGCCCCGGGTTTGATCCCCATCCACAACATTGTTTGCACAATTGATTAGATGCTGAGATAATTTTTGTTGATTTTCTGTCTTGGTGTGGCATACTTTGAATCAGTAATAGAGTTAATGTAGTTAGGGAAAGAATCCCTGATAGCTTACCCCAGTTTTTTACTTATATATTTCTAATAAAAGCCTTAAAAGTTAAAAATGTATTTATGATGGCTTTTATAGTTTTTTTTTAATTTTATGATGGGGTTTTTTAGAACCTTTTAATTATTATTTATAGAACAAGAATACATCTAAGCAGTCAAAAGGCACCAAGCGTCTCTTCAAGACCCCCAAAAAAAAGCCAGCATCCACCAGGAAGGCTGCCCTCAAGCTCTCTCAGAAAGAAGCCCTCCTCCCAACTCTTTCCTGAGCAGAGCTCAGCTCACTTCATTAGAGGTGAGTAATCAAATAAGTTTCTTACTACTCACAGCTTTTAAAACTCTGAATCTGACCAGGAGTCTAACAAGAAGCAGCACTACACCAGTAAGTTTCCCCAAGGATAAGTATCCCACACAAAATGAGCACCATGACAAGCCCACTTCTTCCTCCCCTCCACCAAGCTCCCCCAATTACAGCTCCTCTGGGGCTGGATAAAAGCCACACTATGGTTACTTTTCTGGCTTTTGTCATGCTCCTGCTGGCCCCTGGGACTCTCTAGTGACTCACAATATTTGCAATGCTGATAGCAAGCTTAAGGTTCCTTCATTCTTTCCCAAATACTTTCCCATTATAGGTGTTAAGGGTGGGCCAGCCATGATGGCCAACAGTTACATATTCTCCTACAACAATGCCAATCAGGGCTTTAAGAGCCGCCACTATACCTGCAAGAACTGCTCCTGTCCAGTTCAGCTCAATACTGAGCACTGGGACAAATGTAAACAATCAGAGGCAAGTATACCTGTTAGGATACCAAGTGTTGGTAGGAGCACTGTTTTATGTGGGTAGAGGGGCTGCTGGAAAAGAGAGTAGGGACCACAATTGCAAGAGAAGGGGGCTAAACTAAATTTTTTGGCTCCCATCCTGGTGATAAAAACCACCAGGATTGTCAGGATTGACAATTCTCTTACCCTTAAAACCCAGACCAAAGGACAGGATTTGAGCCCTAAACCTAAATCCCTGCTGGCTGCTGGGCCTGGGGACCAAGGAGCTGCCTGCTTGCATTTTTGTTGCAACTGAACCAATGAGGATTCAGTATTTGGAATTGGGGAAGACAAAAGTCCTACAGAAAGGACAGAAAAATAAGAATAAGTATTGTTTTTGTGAAATATTGCAATTAATATACTATATGGGGAAAGCCACACAGCCACAAGGGGGTGGCATGGTGGCTTGTTCCATGTAAGGGGTTGAGCCAAGGAATAACTTGTGCGGGGATCAGAAGGTCAAATTGGTAGTGCTCCTAATTAGGAGAAAGTACCCACAATTTGATATTGCCATCAGGTTGGTACATGTTGTTAGATATGTCAAGGGGCGGCTCATTGAGCGCCCCTTGTGTATTGTAAGATACATTGGCAGGCAAATTGGGAAACTTGGTTGCAACACCCTCCCTTGCCCCCTGCTTGTTTTCAGACACAAGGCTTGGAGTCTGCAGGAGATCTGGGAAGGTCCACACAAACAACCTTTGTGTGGGAATGGTGCAGCAGGGGTGCAAGCAGTTGTGGTGGAGCATCTTGGTAGTTCCTTGGGCATCTTCAAGCCAATAGGTGTGATTGTCATAGACTGCAGCTATCTTGAAGGGCCCTAGGTGGTTGGGCTCCAACTTAGCCAAATTGGGGTTGAGGGTATAGACAGGGTCATCTACAGCGTATCTGGCTTCAAGAAGCTTTGTCCCTCCTTCAATTTGCTTGTGCTCAGCTTCTAAGGCTTTGGCATGCCATTGGTTTAGGGATGGTGTTGCCAACAGGGGGGCTTTCCAAGAACTTTAGACCGTAGCTTCCCCTGTTTAACTCCTGTCAGACTTTCAGGCGTCCCAAAGGCCAAGGTGCTAGGGCTGAACCCAGTGCCTTGATTGATTCTTGCTTGTAGGATAAGTAAATCAGTAGTCACATGTGAGATTATGCTGATTGACCACAAATTATCAGGTTAATCATTGCACACAGATCTTAATCAGTTACACGCCATATTATCACTGGTCATCATTATATTAATAGATATTGCAGTTATACGCCGTATAATTGTTAGTTTATTATAATAGATGTAACAATTATACGCCGTATTATCATTTGATTATCACTTAATTAAGTGCAGTTAGTATACGCCGTGTAATTGCTAGTTTATTATAATAGATGTAACAATTATACACCGTATTACCACTGATTGTCCCCAATGTGATGTGATTATACGCTGTATATTGCTTGCTATATTATAATTGATGTACTTATTATACGCCGCATAAACGTTAGCCAATATATTGAATATCATTGATTACACGGTGTATAATCACAAAATCATTAATTGTATATCATCTATTCTACCCTACTGGACGTTGCATCAACTCAGCTCAACTCAGCCTGATGGACTTATATGTCCATATCAAACAAGTGATATACAAGTGGCTAAGAAATACTGAGTCCAGATCAGTATTACATGGCATATAATCAGGTTCCTTATTGGTTTGGGTCAGTATTACACAGCAGATAATCCTGAGTCACTAATGGATCAAGTCTGCTATTATACGGCGTATAATCCTCAATTTGATTCATTGCATTAATAAGCAGAAGGTTTGCCAACCAGAAAATGATCACTGATTAAGCCCTGTAAACGGAATACCAGAATTCTACCTTCCAATGTAGGAGGGTGAACAGGGACAATTTCTAAGCACCAACTAAATACGGTGTAGTTTCCCAGCGCAATAATAGGCGTGTAAGATACAGCCAATTGATAAATGACAGTAGGCTAGCTCAAGAAGAGCGTAGGCTGTAGCTGAGGTGCCATGGACGCCTGCTAAGGCCAGTAGCATATCACGTGCCAAGGACAGCCAATCAGGATGGGCGTAGCCAGCAAAGATAGACCTATTGCAAAGGTAGCCACTGGGAACTGTCTGAAAGGACAAGAACAAGGGTTGTTGCAGTATATATTGATATAGACACCTGAAAGGACAAGAAAAAGTTCATAGTTACACCTGGATAGATTGCAGCCGCTGGCTAGATTGTACTCCAGTATCAATAAACATAATTATCTTCTAAGTTCTATTCTATTGTAGTCTGTAGTGCTCTTGCATAGGATTAGGTAGAGTACATTGGCAAGGGTAACATCTATCTGTAGCTTTGAACATATCAGCAATAACTCAAGTTGCTCAACAGCAAGTGTTCAGTCCACGTGGTATTGGGGTGCTCCTGCAAGAGTTTGGCAATCAGTTGGACCAGTGAGCCATTTAATTTCTCTAAGCGCCCATTGGCTTGCGGATGGTAGGGAGTGATAACTATCCATTGGAGGGCATTTTTGGCACAGTACACCTTCATGACCTAGCCAACAAGTTTAGGACCACCATCTGTGATGAGACGTTTGGGCCACCCAAAGTAGGCCACAATTTCCTTGCCAATGAAGCAGGTGATGGTGGTGGCAGTGTGATTAGTTGTTGCTCAAGCCACTGGCCAGCAAGTGAAGTAGTTGATGGCGGTTATGATATATTTCTTTCCCAATCTGTCTTCAGGAAGGAGCCCAACCACATCAAGGGCCCATTGCTTGAAGGGTGTCATGGCCTTGATAGGAAGGACAGACTTGGGAGGTGCAGGTTTGGATGTATTCTTTTTGCACAGCACACATGTTTTGAGGAGATCCAGGATATCCTGGCGCATGCGCGGCCACCAAACCTTTCTTTTCATGATCTTGAAGAGGTTTTGTCCTCTGATGTGAACCAAGGTGCAGTGGTAGTGCAGTATTGTGTTGCATTGTTGTGTGGTGAGAATGTAAGGCGTTTTTTCACCTGTCTCTGCCTGGCAGCAGACATTGCCAGCATTGGTGGTGAACTGGCTGTCATTTTCCTTCAGCTTGAAGATGATTACTGAGTTAAGGCCTTTGTAACAAGTTGCCTCAGGACAGAGGTAAAGCATTGTCCAGTCTGGGTTCAAGCCATCGTCCCTGGTGATGGACACTACATATAGTTATGAGAGGGCATCAGCTGTGACGAGTTCCTTACCAGGCTTGTACTCAATGCACAACTGGTAGGGGGATAGGCTCTTGACCCAGCCCGCTTGGCAACCTGTCAAGTGGGACTGTGTGTTGAATTACTGGAGTGACTTGTGGTCTGTCAGGACTCAGGGTGGAAAGGTCACCCCTTTCAGGTTACAGCGCTATTTCTCAACACAGTGTACAATTGCCGCCAACTCTTTGTTGTGTATAGGGTAACATTGTTCTGAGTCAGTGAGCTTCCTGGACTCATATGCCACAGGGAGGAAAACGTCTTTGTCAGTTTCTATCCATAGTACACTCCCTATGGCCCTGTCAGAGGCGTCAGTCTCAAGTTTGTATTGGCAGTTCAAATTGGGAAACTGCAATATGGATGCAGTTGTAAGTCTCTGCTTCAACATCTCAAAGGCTTGGTCTCTGGCAGGGGTCCAATGGAAGCGTTTTTTGGTATTGAGGAGCTCAGTGAGAGGTGCAATTAGTTCTCTGCAATTGGGGATGAACTTGTGTATATAGGCAATCATGCCCAAGAATGTTTGCACTTGGCCCACATCAGTGGGGGGCGGCATGCTAGTGATTGCCTTGATTTTGGCAGGGTCGGGCTTTATCCCTTGAGCAGAGATGGTGTGCCCAAGGAATAGTAGCTCCGACTTGAGAAACTCACATTTGGAGGGTTTAGCTTTTAGCTGGTTTTCCCAAAGGGTGTTGAGGACAGCACAGAGGTGTCAGAGGTGTGTGGTTTGATCTTGACTGAAGACAATAATGTCATCAAGGTACACCACCACACACTTCCCAATCAGTTCCTCAAAGGCTTTGTTCATCAACATGGTGAAGGTGGAGGGAGAGTTGGTTGTTCCAAAGTTCATGACACGACACTCAAACAACCCGTAGCGTGTGCGGAAGGCAGTTTTTGCCTCATCCCCTGGTGCAATGCAACCTGATTGTACCCTGAAGTGAGATCAATCTTGCTAAAGACCTTCACGCCTGCAAGTGTATCAAACAGGTTGTCAATCAGTGGCAGGGGGTATTTATTTTTAACTGTCACCTCATTTAGGGCGCGGTAGTCTGTGACCAGGCAAAGAGACCCATCCTTATTGGCTAAAAAGAAGACAGTCACCCCATATGGAGAGAGCAAGGGGCAAATGAAGCCCTTGTCAAGCGCGTCCACAAGGTGCTGGTGAAGGGTCTCATCTTCTTATGGTGTGGGACAGTATAAGGGACATGCTTTAGGCAACAACCCTTAGAGTTGTACAGCGTGCTGGATCTCCCAGGGAGGAGGTAATTGTTCTAGTGTCTCACTGAACACGTCCTTATACTCCTCAAGGAGAGTGGCAAGCGCTGGTGGAGGTGAAGTGTTCAAGGGAGGAGCCACAGGTGGTTCAGCGCGGATAACTTTGACTATACATGAGCAAAGTCTATTTCCCCCTTGAAATCATACAAATCTGTTTTGGTTATTCTGACAAAAACAGTATTGTGAAGAAGCTTGCTCATTTTGACAGGATAGATCTGGAAGCCCACCCCATTTCTATTGAGGGTGATAACAGACATATCTCAATCAATGTAGGGACAATTGTGACAAAGCCAGTCAAGGCCAGCAATTACATTGTGGCTGAGCCCAGCCATGATTGGCCCAGATAGTTTAACCTGGATGTTCTCCATTCTCACCAAGAAGGGGACTGTCTTGTGGGTAATTGCTACTCTGTGTGAGTCAGCTACTTGTACTTCCTTGAATCTGCTGGGTACACGGTCTAACTGCTGTGCATCAGCAAACGTCTGGTCCACCATGGTGTGGTTGGCCCCGGTGTCCACCAATAATTTATAGGTGTTTACACAAAAGCAGAAGGGATAAGACAAGTGGGTTGCTTTATTGAGGGAGTGACTTGCTTGAAGCACGGGGTTGCCACTGTGGACCTGGAAGACGTCAAGGGTTTCAACTTTGTGTACATTATAGTTGCATATATTTTTGGCAAGAAGAGATTGAGGGTGCGGGTCAGCTGGGGTTGTAGGACCTCTTGTACCTACAACCCCCAGGCTTTTCCCAGGTCCTTGATTTGGGCTAGCTGGAGCTCCCCCTTGCGGGGGCGTTTAGTCCCATTATCCTGCTAGCGGGGCTGGCGGCAGCCTACTTGATTGTGGGCGCTGCCAGGTGTTGCACGAGGTTGAGGTGGAGCATGATTTGTACAGCGGAAGCCCATTGAAGCCTGGTTGTTGGACTCCACAATGGCTTTGTAGAAGTCATTGATGGAGGTACAACAACCTATGGAGATCCACTTGCAGATATGGGTCTTGAGCCCATTGACTATCAGGGTCAGAAGCATAGTGTTCCTGTCAGTCACAGCGTCTGGGGCAGCAGCAAGAGCTTGTTGCCAGGCGGCAAGGTATATGGGGACAGATCCCGTTTGTTTGATTGCTAGAAGGGGAGTTCCCACCACTATAGGAGAGAAGGTTTCACTGTAGCAGGATCTTGCAGCGTCCTTGAATGCCCACCAGATGACTTTAATTTCCTGACTGGCCCAGTTGGTAAACAATACCGCGTTGTGTCCTGTGAGGCGCCCTGATGCGGTAGCAACCCAAATGGACTCAGGAACTTGGAAGATACAAAGGCGGGTCTCAGCAAAGTGGAGCCAACTGACAATGTTGGCTCCTTTGACCCCACCCACAAAGGATTCCAGTTGGAGGTTGCACATGTGCTGAGAAAGATCTAACTGAGGCAGGGTGGCACTGGCGTCATACTGTTTAAGACAGAGCCAATTGTACACACTTGTAGATCTAACTGGTCTTGATAAATAATGTACCCGTCAGGATGTCTCCTTGGGGATTGGCAGGAAGGTCTCTTGATGGGGAGTAGCCATACAGCCGTACTCTGTCCTTTCTTAGGGGGAAATTTTTCTTTTTTGTAGGTTGTAAACCTACCACTGTTGCAACTGAACAAATGAGGATTCAGTATTTGGAATTGGGGAAGACAAAATTCCAATAAAAATGACAGAATAATAAGGATAAGGTATTGTTTATTGTGAAATATTGTGATTAATATACATCATGGGGAAAGCCACACAGCCACAAGGGAGGGTGACATGGTGGCTTGTTTCATATAAGGATTCAAGCCAAGGAATAACTTATGCAGGGATCAGCAAGTTGAATTGGTAATGCTCCTAATTAGGAGAAAATGTCTGCAATTTGATATTGCCATCAGGTTGGTCCATATTGTTAGATACGTCAAGGGGCAGCTCATTGAGCGCCCCCATGTACCGTAAGATACGTTGGCAGGCAAGTCAGGAAAGTTGGTTGCAACATTTTCTTGGGATCAAACCCCCACAAGCTGAGGCCAAGAATGATGGCCAAAATGGTGAAACAAGCCTAACCAAAGAAATTATCACTCCAAATGGAAGAGTAATCAAGGCGCCTAATGAAGGCAACAAAATTCCTACCATTAGTTTCATGAACTTGAAGTCTACACTAGTGGCCAATCAAGAGCTATCCCCAGAAGAAAGTGCAGGCCTGCAGCCCAACCCCATGACCACAACTCTAGAGCAAGATAATCAAGTAGCCAATTTGAGAATTTTGATCAATGAAAGAACTCCTGGCCTGGGTGCCATTTTGCCGCCTTTGAACCTGAGCACCCAGATCCCCTGGGCTCACACTTCCCAATGTCCTGATGAACCCCCAGGGAAAATATTAAGTTTGGAAGTGGTGTGCTATATAGACCAAAGGGCCCTGCGCTCCAAACTTATTGCCATTTTTGAATAAAGTTATGTTATTTTAGCTTACACAGCTACTGCCTTATTTTGTCTTTGCCATCTACCAAATCAGTACAAGATCCTCCAGCCCTCTGGCCCCTCTTCCCGCAGATTCCTGTCCTCCAGGTATTCCCTTTGGTCCCGTCTACTTCACAGAGTACTCTTTGAAGCCTGAATATAAGGATTATACCCCAGAAAGAATTCTCAAACTAGATCCCTTGGCCCACATACAATCCACAGTTAAATACAACTGTCAAGGCCCCTGGATATTCTCAACACCCAAGTTGTTTAGAGGTAAATTCAACTATCTGCCTGCCTAAAACCTCTGCATGGAACCACCTGTAACCCCCAAGCCAATTTTGGCCTCCTCACCCAACCTCCTGACCACTTACACTATCAAGCTGTTTAGTATTGTGTACATCACCCTCACAGGGGTGATTGGCACTATAATTCCGGCTGCCGGCTCATGGTCCTGGATGTAGAAGCCCCTCTCCTATATCGTTAAGTTAGATCATCTCTTGTGGTGGGCTTTACCCACAAAACCCTGGCCCAAATGACCCCTGAAACTAACAGGCCAGCTGCCCAAGACTGGATCCCTGACATATGGCAATCTAATTTAAACCCGGTATCCTGAGCCCCAAGATGATGTTATTTTTTGGGGCATCTTGTATGCTTTTGTTTATGATAATCACTTATTACACCTAACAGATGACCACATACCTGACCTCTTTCATGTGGAAGAATGTGAACCCATACAATCCCAAGAAACCCAACACTGTTGCCACATACAAAGACAAGACTCCCTCTTCTCAAGTGCAGAATGTGATTGTAAACCAATCCCTTAAAAGGTGGAAATGCCCCAGATGGGGAAGCTTACACTTGAAGAAGCCCAACCACCATGCCAGTCCTCCACCTGCATTTCCAAGCCAATACCCCATCCTACTCCAGTGGCACCAAGAAGATACTCAGGGTGGCCTCCATGCTCTCAGGAGACGCCCTAGACTGTTTTGGAAAAGCCACAGCAGAAGATGTGGAATTCTTCCTGGACTATGCCTAGTTTGAAGCAGAATTAATGGTCACTAGGGAAGATTGCAACACTAGATATCACGACCTGAACTTCTTGCTCAAAATCCAACAAGGTTCTTTAACCATCCAAGCGTACATCAACAAATTCCTCAAGAAAAAAACCTGCACCCAACTTGAGGACAAACTGGCAGCCATCATATTATGAAAAGGAGTGAACCCTGCCATGAGAGACCTGCCAAAACACTACCACCCCACTCTTGGATTAGAGGAGCTGGTCCCCCTGTGCAAGGGCCTCAGCATGAATCAAGAAAATGTCAACACTGCCCAGCATTGCTAGACCTGGACCCCCACACCCAAAAGAGCGGGGATGACCCCTGAAGAACTTCAAAGACACTATAGAGAGGGACTCTGTTTTCACTGCCACAAAGAAGGGCACTTGACTAGAGCCTTCCCTAAGAAAAACGCCGCCCCCATTTCCTTAGCCCAAATAAACACTTCCTCCCAGTCTTACAAGTTTATACTAGCATCAGTCAACGTCAAAGGGACCCTCCAAAGAATGAAGGCGTTCATAGACATTGGAGCAGACAAGAGCTTCATTGATGCTGACCTAGCTCAAGAAATAGGCCTTTCTGAATCAGAAAACTGCCTACAGATCATCATGTGGAATAGCACTAAAGACACAAGACACAAATTCAAACAGGAACTGCCTCTAGTTATAAGGAATAATATTTACCTTTGTCTCTCATCATGATAAAGGCCTACTGCACCCCCTCACCCTGGGAGACTCCTGGTCTGACATGCCTGGCCTCATCCTCAACTACCAAGAACAGAACGTCACCTTGGGAGACAAAGGAAACCTCAACACTATACCCTTTTGCACCAATCCAGAAGAAATCACCCAAGGACTCATGAACATACAATTAGAACCCAGCGTAGGCGCTCTTCCTGCCCCTCCAACCAAGCAGAACCATGTTTCAATGAGAGAGCGGCTAGCCAATTCCTCAAGCACTCCATCTACAATCACGCAATTGACCTGCTGCCCAACACTCAACCCAGCCACAGCCCCATCTACAGCTGCAATCACAAGGAACGAGTTGCCCTCAAGATGTACCTTGAGGAAATGACTGCCAAAGAATTCATCAGGGTATCAAATCACCCTGCTTATCACCAATGCTATTTGTTGGAAAAAAGATGGAGACATGCAGCTATGCGTGAATTACCAGAAATTAAATGACATCACAGTAAAAAACTAATATCTCATCCCCAACACTGATGATCTATGTGAAGTACTTACTGGTGCCCAAGTGTGATGATCCACACGTAAGCAGGTTTGCAGGAAAGGGGTTAATTTGACTTCAAATAAAGACACTATGCTAGAGATTAACAATGTGTTGTTGGTTGATTGCAGGTAGAGGCCTAGTAGGGAATGATGGCTACTAGGGGGCAGATTTTGGTCTCCACCCAGCAGAAGATATTGGCTGCTGTGAGCTAGAGGTCTTCACCCAGCAGGGAACTGTGGCTGCTTGGGGGGAAGAATATGATAGCACAGCAGGGAACTTTGTCTATTTGGGGTGTTGAGTGATACAGCCTGATTGGCAGCGGTTGCTGCTCAGGCTGGAGAATGTTTAGACCCTGGCGGGTAAAGCGGGCTGCCAGGGTAGAAGTATGTGCCAGCATGGTAGGGGGTGCCTACCAGGGCTGTAAGTTTTGGACCCCTGGTGGGTGGTGCAGGCTGCCAGAGAGAGGAAGAGCTCCAAGGGCTCTATGTACCCTGCTATGCTTACAGGGGGTCTGTGAGCAAGCATCCTACCTAACAGACTGGTAGGGTGTCCTCGTTTATGTCCCTATGGGAGCTTTGGGAAAATCTTAAAGTGAGCATTGAAGGGCATATATTTGCTCAGAGATGTCACCAAGGCAGTTTTCTTGGGGAAGCAGCTAAAGAACTTGGTGTGATCATGCCTCTGGGAAGTAAAGCTGATTACTTTGTAACTGAAAGCCCAGACTTAATCATCTGGGTGAGTAAAAACAAAGGCATAGACTTTGATGATCTATGGTTGAATGTCCTAGGTGGATTGTCACTTGCAAGATCCCAGTCAAACGCTAGTTAAATTTAGACTCATTCCTGGGTCTACAGGATCTGGTAACAGGGACTGAGATAAAGAACCGGTGTGGTTCATAGTATGGGATCAGCAGAGAAGACTAGTAAGAAGGACTGTATGATCACAGTGAAGACTAGTTGAGGGACTTTTGGTTCATGTTGAAGTTTGAAGCCAAAAAGGTTCATTGTGCAGGTGGAACTAAGGTAGTTCCTAGTAAGGATAAGCTGAAGGGCTCAAAAATCATGATGTAGGAGTAGCTGGTCATGATAAAGGAGTAGTCAGAGGACTGGTAGGCTGTTTAAAGATAGGAAAGGAGTGGTTTTGTGAACTAAGATGGACTGATTGCTGGTTAAACTGATGAGCTGAGAGATATGGCTGAAGAACAGGCAGAAAGACCAGAAGAGTGTGAGTGCAGGACTAGAAGATGACTTAGAAGGACTAGCCAGAATGGAAGCAAAATCTGGAAGGCTGATTTTGATGTCTTTAAAGAAGAAATATTAAGAAAAGAAGCAGTTAAATAAGGATTTAATGCTGCCAAAATTATAGTATGGAAAAAGAATTAATTATCATATCATACTAAAATAAAAAAGAAAGAGAAAGAAAATGATTTAAAGGATTTAAACTGTGAATTTATTGGGTTAGAATTGAGCCAAAAGGAGCCAGAAAGAGGCCAGAAACAGGACAGAGAAACTGTGAAGACAAAAGAGCAAATTTTGCCAAAAATAACTGGGAGAGGCAACAAGGCAAGAAGCAAGCGGGTTCAAAGTTGCAAAAAATTGAGGGAAACACAGAGAAACACAGAGAAACATTTTAAAATTGAGGGTTCAAAATTTTCTTAAGTAAAACATATGTGGAAGCGCTCAAGATTTGCTGGGAAACATGTCAGAAATTACGGCAAAACAGTTCAAAACGTGGAGCAGTTGTTTACCTGGAGCAGGAAAGCCTCAGGTTCAAACCATAGTCAAGAGCAAGTCATCTGGGTAAAATCTTTGGCTAAACAGTTAAATTGAGGCTTATGATTGGCTGCAAGCCAGAGTCTATTTAATCAGTGTTTTGAGGGCTTTAAATTAAGAGTTAAAGCCTAAAAAATGAGGAGCAGAAGCAGAAAATTCAGGGCTTTTATTGGCTGAAGATAGTTATAAAGTTTAATATATTATAGAGAGAGAAAACAGGATAGTTTAAGCTTTTGAAAATCCAGAGTTTTAAGAGAGATTTTTGGTCTGAAACAAGGAGCTATAAAAGGAGGAGCTATTTGAGACTCTTCAGGGACTGAATCAAGTGGATTAAAAAAGCCACAAGGACTACAGAAGGATCTGAAGACCAAGATAAAGGTGCAAAAGCCCAAGATAAAGCAGCCAGAGCTAGAAAGAAGGAGCCAGAGATGGAGCAGACCACAGGAGCCCAAGACCAAGTGCAATGAGTCCAAGAGATTGTTGGAGGACTCCCATTATTGGCAAGCCCATATTATTTCCCTTATCCAGGCATTATATAAGAAGGTTTCTAAGGTGATCTTCCTTCTGACTGTGAATAAATGCCTATTACAACCCCTGCCCAAATTTCCAGTAATTATAGTACAAGCCCAATGAGTGAACTAACCCATATCTTTTACCCTAGTCAAGGGAAAGAGAATACTTATTGTCAGAGTTGTAGGAGATTTGCCACTAGTAAGTTTTCCCAGGAGGAGTGGGAGAGATTGACTAGGCATCTTGAAATGACAGATAGGGGAAGGGAGTTTATAGGGAATGTATTTACCAGGTTGATACAAGAGTGTTACAGACCCACAGAGGGGTTGGAGCCCACTGAAGTACAGGTTCATGGTGGGGATGCCCGCCTAGTGATTGGAAAGGTGCTGGAAGAGTTTGCAGCTATGTTGCAACCAAGTCTCTAGGCTTGCCTGCTAACATATCTCACAATACACAGGGGCGCTTGATGAGCCGCCCCTTGACGTATCTAACATTATGGATTAATCTGATGGCAATGTTGAATGGTGGGTAATTCATCCTAATTAGGAGTGTTGCCAATTTGTCCTGCTGATCCCCGCACAAGTTATTCCCTGGCTCCGAGCCTTACATGGAACTTCCCACTATGCCACCCCCTTGTGGCTTTCCCCATATGGTATATTAAGCACAATATTATATAATAAATGATACCTTATTCTTATTATTCTGTCCTTTCCTATTGGACTGTTGTCTTCCCCAATTCCAAATACTGAACTCTCATTGGTTCAGTTGCAACAGTGGTAGCAGAAGTAGGGTTTACAACCTATTTTAAAATAAAGTTCCCCCCATGAAAGGACAGAGTACGGGCCGCATGGCTACTCCACAACAAGAGACATTCCTTCCAATCCCCAAGGGGGACATTCCCAAAGGTTATTCATCTATCAAGACCAGCTAGTTCTTACCAGTGTATACAATTGGCTCCGCCTTGGGTAGCGTGACGCTAGCGTCACCGCCACAGTTGGACCTGTCTTAACGTATGCTCAACCTCCAGCTGGAATCCTTCACTGGCAGTGTCAAAGGAGCTGACATTGTCAGTTGGCTCCAGTCCACTAAAACGCGCCTCCATATCTGTCAGGCCCCGGAGTCCATGTGGGTTGCCACGGCATCTGGCCACCTTACAGGGCCCGCCGCTGTGGTTCACCAACTGGGCCAGCCAGGAGTTTGACGTCACCTGGGCGACATTTCAAGACACTGCCAAATCCCAATATAGTGAAACTTTCTCTCCCATTGTCTTGGGGACTCCCCTTCTAGCCATCAAACAGACTGGTTCTGTCCCTGAGTATCTTGCTGTGTGGCAACAAGCCCTTGCTGCTGCCCCCAAAGCAGTGACCAATGGGAACACCATGTTGCTCACTCTCATTGTTAATGGGTTAAAACCCCATATTTACAAGTGGGTCCCTGTCAGTTGCTACACCTCTATTGACGACTGCTATAAAGCCATTGTAAAGGCCAATAACTGGGCTTCAATGGGCTTCTGCTGCACCAACAATGCTCCACCCCAACCATGTCCTGCACCTAACAATGGCCAAGGTCAAGTGGGCCGTTGCCAACCTTGTCAACAAGAAAGTGCAACTAAACGCCCCCACAAGGGAGAGCTCCAGCTAGCGCTAATTGAGGACCAGGGAAAAGCCTGGGGGTTGTAACAACAAGAGGCCTTACAACCCCAACCAACCCACCCTCTCAGCCCTTGCTTGCAAAGAACTCCCGCAACTACAATCTTCACAAGGTTGAAACTCTGGACGTCTTTCAGGTTCATAGAGATGACCCCGTGTTGCAAGCCGCTCATTCCTCAAATAAAGTAACACACTTGTCCTATCCCTTCCATTTCTGTGGGAACACCCACAAGTTGCTGGTAGATACCGGGGCTGATCACACCATGGTAGATCAGGCGTTTGCTGACTCCCAACAATTAGACTGAGTATCCAGCAGATTCAAAGCAGTACGTATAGCTGACTCCCGCAGAGTGGCCATCACCCACAAGACGGTACCCTTCTCTGTAAGAATGGGAAACGTCCAGGTTAAGCTCTCTGGGCCAATCATGGCAGACCTCAGCCATGGCGTAATTGCTGGCCTCAATAGGCTCCGGCATAACTGCCCCTACATTGAAGGGGATATCTCTGTCATTACCCTCAATAGAAACGGGGTGGGGTTCCAGATCTACCCCATGGAAATGAACAAACTACTACATGACACTGTGTTTGTCAGTATGACAGAAACAGGCTCATATGATTTCAAGGGGGGAGACCAGACTTTAATCAATGTTCAGTCAAAGTTATCCGTGCAGAACTATCTGCAGTCCCTCTCTTGCCAGCATCACCACCACCAGCGCTAGCTGCACTCCTTGAGGAGTACAAGGATGTATTCAGTGAAACACTCAAACAACTACCTCCACCCCGGGAGATCCAGCACGCTTTCCAACTTCAAGGATTGTTACCTAAAGCACAACCATTATACTGTCTCACACCAAAGGAAGATGAAACCCTCCACCAGCACCTTGTGGACGCGCTTGATAAGGGCTTCATTTGCCCCTTGCTCTCTCCATACAGGGTGGCGGTCTTCTTTGTAGCCAAGAAGGACAGGTCCCTTTGCCTGGTCACAGACTACTGCGCCCAAAATGAGGTGACAGTTAAAAATAAATACCCCCTGCTGCTGATTGACAACCTGTTTGATACACTTGCAGGCGCAAAGGTCTTTAGCAAGATTGATCTCACTGCAGGGTACAATCAGGTCCGCATTGCACCAGAGGATGAGGCAAAAACTGCCTTCCGCACACGCTACGGGTTGTTTGAGTGTTGTGTCATGAACTTTGGAATGACCAACGCTCCCTCCACCTTTGCCATGTTGATGAATAAAGCCTTTGAGGGATTGATTGGAAAGTGTGTGGTGGTGTACCTTGATGACATTATTGTCTTCAGTCAAGATCAAACCACACATCTCCAACACCTCCCTGCTGTCCTTGACACTCTTTGGAAAAATCAGCTAAAAGCTAAACCCTTCAAATGTGAGTTTCTCAAGTCAGAGTTGTTAACCCTTGGGCACCACATCTCTGCCCAAGGGGAAAGCCCAACCCTGCCAAAATCAAGGCAATCACTAGCATGCCCCCCACCAATGTGGGCCAAGTGCAAACATTCTTGGGCATGGTGGCCTATGTACGCAAATTCATCCCCAATTGTGGGGAACTAATTGCACCTCTCACTGAGCTCCTCAATACCAAACAGTGCTTCCATTAGACTCCCGCCAGAGATCAAGCCTTTGAGACTTTGAAGCAAAGGCTCACAACAGCACCAGTACTGCAGTTTCCCAACCAAAACTGACAGTACAAACTTGAGACTGACGCCTCTGACAGGGCCATAGGGGGCGTGCTAAGGGTAGAAACTGACAATGGCGTCTTCCTTCCCGTAGCATATGAGTCCAGGAAGCTCACCAACTCAGAACAACTTTACCCCATCTATGATAAAGAGCTGGCAGCCATTGTACACTGCGTTGAGAAGTGGCGCTGTTACTTGGAAGGTGCAACCTTCTCAACCCGCGTTCTGACGGACCATAAGTTGCTCCAATACTTCAACACAAAGTCTCATTTGACACGCCGCCAGGCAGGATGGGTTGAGCGTCTATCCCCCTATCAATTACACATTGAGTATAAGTCTGGAAAGTAACTTGTCACAGCCAACGCTCTTTTACAACTCTATGTAGCGTCCATCACTGGGGACAACGGTTTGGACCCAGACTGGCCCATGCTCTACCTGCGCCCTGAGGCGGCCCACTATAAGGGCCTTAACTTGGTCACCATCTCCAAGCTGAAGGACAACAAAAGTCAGTTCACCATTGATGCTGGAAACGTCTGCCGCCAGGCAGAGACAGGCAAGAAGACGCCTTACATTCCCACCACACAACAAGGGGACACCATCTTGCACTACCATCAAACCCTGGGTCACATCAGAGGGCGTAACCTCTTCAAGATCATGAAACGTAAGGTTTGGTGGCTGCGCATGCGTCAAGACATCTTGAACCTCCTTGAGACGTGTGTGTTGTGTGAAAAGAATACATCCAAACCAGCACCTCACAAGTCTGTCCTACCCATCAAGGCTTTGGAACCCTTCAAGCAGTGGGCTCTTGACATTGTGGGACCGCTTCCCAAAGACAGACTGGGTAAGAAATATATTATCACCACTATTGACTACTTCACTTGTTGGCCAGTGGCCTGGGCCACAACCAACCACACTGCCACCACTGTTACCCGCTTTATTGGCAAAGGGATTGTGGCTTGTTTGGGTGACCCAAGCGTCTCATCACAGATGGCGGGCCCAAACTTGTTGGACACGATGTGAAGTGTCAGGATTGACAAATTTTCCCCTCTGGAATTTCAGGCCCAGGAGCAGGAATCAAACCCAGAACCTGGATTACCCCAGGCCGCTGGGCCAGAGGACTGCAAGACCAACCACCCGCATTTTTCTGGGATCAAGCCCCTGCAAGCTGATGTTGAAGAAGACAACCTGCCCAGAAAAGTAGATCAAGCCGAGGAAATTATTGCACTAAGTGGAATGCCAATCACAACACCCAATGGAGGCAACCAGGCAACAACTATTAGCTTCATGAGTTTGAAGTCTTCACCAGCAACCAATCAAGAGCCAACCATAGGAAGAGGCACTGGCCTGCAACCTGGCCCCATGACCACAACGCCAGAGCAAGATAATCAGGTGGCTAAATTTGGAGTCACAACCAATGAAAGAACTCCTGGGCTGAGCGCCATTTTGCTGCCTTTAGACCCAAGTCCCCAATTCCCCTGGCCCTGCCTTTCCCAATGCCCTGATGACTCACACAAAAAATGTTAAGTTTGGAGGTGGGGTGCTATATAGACCCAAGGACCCCGCCCTCCAAACTTATTGCCATTTTGAAATAAAGGTTATGTTACTTTGGCTTATACAGCTATTACTGTGTTTTGTATTTGCCGTCTATCAGTTCAGTTTGAGATCTTCTGGCTCACCTTCCCCACTGCCCGCTGTTTTCTGCCCTCCTGGTGTACCCTTTAGACCCGTTCACTTTACCAAGTATCCTTTAAAACCCAAGTACAAGGACTACACGCCAGAGAAAATCATTGAACTAGATCCATTAGCCTGCATCCAATCTGCCATCAGATACAACCGCCAAGGCCTGTAGATATTCTCTACACCCAAACTGTTTAGAGGAAAGTTCAACACTCTCCCAGCCTACAATATCTACATGGAACTGCCAGTAACACCCAAACTGATGCTGCTTCTTTGCCCGACTTACCAACCAACCACACTGGCAAGCTTTTTGGTATAGTGTACATCACCCTCACAGGGGTGGTGGACACCATTATACCGGCCGCCGGCCCCTGGTCTTGGGTGGGGAAGTCCGCGTCTTACCTTCTCAAGTTAGCACCTATCTTGTGGTGGGCCCTGCCCGCAAGAAACCCGGCCCAAGTTATCCCTGAAAACAACAGGCCGGCTGCCCAAGACTGGATCCCTGACATGAAGGCATACTGTGTCAAGAACGCGCTCCAGCATATAGTCACAACCCCCTACCATCCACAAGCCAATGGCCATGTGGAGCGGTTAAACAGCTCCCTGGTTCAACTGATTGCCAAGCTCTCACAGAAGCACCCTAATACTGCATGGACCAAGCACCTTCCCACCACCCTACTGATCCTGTAAGCAAGAATCAACAGGGGCACTGGGTTCAGCCCTAGCACCCTGGACTTTGGAACGCCTGACAGTCTGACCGGGGTTGAACAGGGGAAACTACAGTCCAATCTTCCCGACAAGCCCCCTAGTGACAACACCCTCCCTAGACCAATGGTGTGCCAATGCCTGGGAGATTGAACACAAGCAGATTGTGGGAGGGACAAAACACCTCAAAGCTAGATACGCCATAGGTGACCCCGTCTATACCTGCAATCCCAATTCTGCCAAATTAGAACCCAACCACTTAGGGCCCTTCAAGGTAGCTGAAGTCTATGACAACCACACCTACCAACTTGAGGATGCCCAAGGAAATACCAAGAAGCTTCACCATGACTGCTTGCGCCCCTGCCGCGCCATCCCCACACAAAGGTTGTTTGTGCGGACCTTCTCAGACCTTCCACAAACTCCAGTCCTGGTGTCTGACGGCAAACAGGGGGAAGGGGGGTGTTGCAACTGAGTCTCTAGGCTTGTCTGCTAATGTATCTCACAATACACAGGGGGCGCTCAATGAGCCGCCCCTTGACGTATCTAACGTTATGGATTAATCTGATGGCGGCATCAAATGGCGGGTACTTCATCCCAATTAGGAGTGTTGCCAATTTGACCTGCTGATCCCCACACAAGTTATTCCCTGGCTCCAAGCCTTACATGGAACTTCCCACTATGCCACCCCCTTGTGCTCTCCCCATATGGTATATTAAGCACAATATTCTACAATAAACAATACCTTATTCTTATTATTATGTCCTTTCCTATTGGACTGTTGTCTTCCCCAATTCCAAATACTGAACTCTCATTGGTTCAGTTGCAACAGCTATGCAGGTCAAGTACAAGCTTCTGATCAACCACTCACCACTGTTGGGAAATAATGACTCCTCCAAGCTGGTCCCTGGCTATGATCCAGGACACACCTTGGGGACTGGTGAGCAGGAACCCCACACCAAGTCTACTCAAATATTGGCCTCCACAACACATTCAACCAAATACATATCAAAGAAGGGGATGAGTATGAGACAGCTTACAAAACAAGGTATGGTCTCTAGGAATACTTGGTGATGCCCTTTGGCCTCTGTAACGCTCCCAGCACTTTCCAAAGGATGACCAACACTGTTCTAAGGGAATACATTGACCAATTTTGTGTTGCTTTTTTGACAAAATCCTCATCTACAGCAAGTCACACAAAGAGCACCTCAAACACCTGGACATTATACTGAACAAACGCTCCCAGCTAACTTACACGCCAAGCTTAAGAAATGTGAATTCTTTCAGTACAAGGTCAAATTCCTGGGATACATGGTGAAGACTGGCTGTTTTGCCATGGCGCAAGACAAAGTAGAAGCAGTTACAGCTTGGCCAGTGCCCAAATGCAGAAAGGATGTGAGAAGGTTTTGGGCCTGGCAAATTATTTCAGGGATTTCATCCAAAAAATTTCTCTGATTACCCTGCCTCTGACCTGTCTTTGCTCTGACAAGGTCACGTTTATCTGGACCCCAGAAGCAACTACTGCCTTTGAAGCCTTGAAGCTCACTTTCACCTCTGCCCCCGTCCTGACCATGCCTTATCCATCCAAACCATTTGTACTGGAAACCAACACGTCTGACTTTGCGGTGGGTGGGGTCTTTCTTAAGGAAGGAGGGGATAAAATGCTACATTGTGTAGCATATTACTCCAAGAAGAAGCTGCCAGACAAAGTAAACTACCCAATCTACAACAAGGAAATGCTTGTAATAATGAAGACCCTGAAAAATTGGTGCTGGTACCTATGTGATGCAAAATTCCCAGTAAAGGTCCTAACTGAACACAAGAACTTGGTTTACTTCTTTAAACCCAGACACTTAAACCAGAGGCAAGTCAGAAGGACTTTAGAATTGGCTTATTACACTTTGATCATAGACTACAAGCCAGGAAAAGTGAACGTGGTACCTGACGCCCTGAGTAGAAGAGCCGCCCTAACCCCTCCACATATGAGACCAAGGACCACAACACCCACACACTGTTAGACCCTGTCAGCCTAGGCATTCACCTGGGATTGATGAAAATCAGAGCCAGAAAACCAGAAGTCTTAAATACCCAAACAACTGACAAATTCACTAAAATCATGATTTCCAACCTCTTTAAATCCCTGGATAGCGCCCATTACTAAAATGGCTACTAATTGAAAGAAATAACACTAATTCTCCACAACAGGATCTTTATAACAGAAGGAGACATCAGAACCAACATCTTGAGAGACTGACACAATTCCAAAATGGCTGGACACCCAGGGAGACTCAAGACCCTCTGAAGCATCAGAAAGAACTTTGCTTGGCCAAAAATGGACCAATAAGTAAGTGCATACCTGAAGGGATGTGAGACCTGTGGATGGACCAAAACTTGCAGAAACAAACCTGAAGGACTCCTAAGACCCTTGGATATACCCCATAGACCTTGAAGATCTTTTTCCATGGACTACATTGTGGAACTGCCCCTTTCCTTCTCATTTAATGCAATATTGGTCATGGTAGACTGCTTCAATAAGATAGCTCACTTTGTACTGACCATCACCCATTGCACAGCAGCAGAGACAGCCCAACACTTCCACAACTGCATCCTCACGCAACACAAAACACCTGAAGAGATCATCACAGACAGAGGACCTCAATTCACCTTAAACTACTGGACACATTTTATGAAAGACTTGGGAATCAAGCACTGCATAGTGACCTCTTACCACCCACAGACAGACAGCCAAACTGAAAGATAAACCAGATTCTTAAGCAATACCTTTGATGCTATGCCAACACTGATCAAGATAACTAGGTCAAGATGATCCACATGGCCCAGTTTGCCTATAACAGTAAAGACCACACCTCCACAGGGATGCCCTTGTTCAAAGCCAACTATGGGTTTGATCCCACCTGGGACCCCAAGATTGGCAAGAAGGAAACTAACACTACTGGATGCTACTAGATTAAACAGATCTATGACACACAAAAAACATGCCTAACCAGCATGAACCATGCAGTGCAAACATAAAAAGCCTTTGCCAACCGCAAAAAGATCCCCGTTCAAACCTTGCAGGTTGGAGATGAAGTATACCTGGATTCCCAGAATTTTCCCCTACATGTGCCTTGTAGGAAGTTAGCTCACAGAAGAAGTGTCCCCCACAAGATCACCAAACTAGTTGGTGAGGTTGCCTTCAAGCTAACCTACCCCCTCCTGGAAGATTAATGATGTATTCCACTGCTCCCTGTTGTTCAAAAAAGAAAGGGAACTTGCTTCCCCCACCAACAGATTAAGACAGCCCCCCAACCATCCAAATAGGCCACTCTGAGGAATATGAAGTTGAATACATACATGATGACATAATCCAATATAAAAAACCCAGTACTACGTCAAATAGAAAGGATAACCAATAGAGGAAAGTACTTGGAAACCCCCAAATAACCTAGTGAATGCCAAGGAAGATGTTCAACTCTACCTGGACAATAAGAACCGGAAGGAGGGGTCTCCTGGAAAGAAGGGGATGGTATCAAGATTGACAATTATATTACTCTTGAAACCTGGGCCAAAAAACAGGATTAGAACCCTGACCCTAAATCCCTGTGGGCCGCTAGGCCTAGGGACTATGTGGCTGCCTGCCTGTTTTTCTTGGGGTCAAACCCCTGCAAGCTGAGGCCAATAATGATGGTACAAATGGTGAAACAAGCCAAGCCAAGCCAAAGAAATCATCACTCTAAATGGAGGATTCATCAAGGCACCTAATGGAGGCAACAAAATTCCTACCATTAGTTTCATGAGCTTGAAGTCTATGCTAGTTGCCAATCAAGAGCCATCCCCAGAAGAAGGCGCGGGCCTGCGGCCCCGCCCCATGACCACAACTCTAGAGCAAAATAATCAAGTAGTCAATTTGAGAATTTTGATCAATGAAAGAACTCCCAACCTGGGTGCCATTTTTCCACCTTTAAACCTGAGCACCCAGATCCCCTGGGTCCACCCTTCCCAATGCCCTGATGAACCCCCAGGGAAAATATTAAGTTTGGAAGTGGTGTGCTATATAGACCAAAGGACACTGGCTCCAAACTTATTGCCATTTTTGAATAAAGGTTATGTTATTTTAGCTTACACAGCTACTGCCTTATTTTGTCTTTGCCATCTACCAAATCAGTACAAGATCCTCCAGCCCTCTGGCCCCTCTGCCTACAGATTCCTGTCCTCCAGTTATTCCCTTTGGTCCTTTCTACTTCACAGAGAGCCCTTTAAAGCCTAATTAATAGGATTATACCCCAGAAAGAATTCTCAAACTAGATCCCTGGGCCCACATACAATCCACAGTTAAATACAACTTTCAAGGCCCCTGGATATTCTCAACACCCAAGTTGTTTAGAGGTAAATTCAACTATCTTCCCGCCTACAACCTCTGCATGGAACCACCTGTAACCCCCAAGCCAATTTTGGCCTCCTCACCTAACCTCCTGACCAATTACACTAGCAAGCTGTTTGGTATTGTGTACATCACCCTCACAGGGGTGATTGGCACTATAATTCCGGCTGCTGGCCCATGGTCCTGGATGTAGAAGCCCCTCTCCTATATCTTTAAGTTAGATCCTCTCTTGTGGTGGGTTTTACCCACAAAATCCCCGGCCCAAGTGACCCCTGAAGTCAGCAGGCCAGCCGCCTAAGACTGGATGCCTGACAAGGATGCTGCCCAGTGAATTACTAGGACAGCCGCTCTAAGAGAGGACCATAGGGAAGACACTGGGAACAGTTGTGGGAAGTAGGCATTCAGTCTCATCAACACAAGCCTGGTGAGCAACCAAGGAGCACAAGAGGGAACACAAACCAGGACCTTGGGTGTCAACAGGGGTACAGAGTCCTCATTCTCCAAGAGAGAAGGAGAGGACACATATTTTTCCTTAACATTTGGGGGCAAGCAAGGCGCGGTCTGAAGAGTACAAGTCCAGGTCATAGCAAGTGAGGCTCTTAACAAGGGTCTTCAAAGATGAAGAGATTAGTAGGAAGTTGTCAGAGTTGGGAGGGGTTGTTGCCCATGTGGTGCGCCAAAGAGAAGATGTAGACCCAAAGATCCAGAGAAGCAGACCAAAGAAGCAACAGAAAGGGAGCCAGAGAGAAGACCACAAATTTAAGCACTGGGAAGATCATCTTTAGAAAACTCAAGAAGTTTGGAGTCTAATGATTAAATTTCTGGTCCTTAAAATAGTAGAATTTAATTCTAACTAGGATAGTTGCAACAGGATCAGGGGGGAGGCCCAGAAAGCTTAATTTCAAAAAAGCAGGCTCAACCTGCCAGCAAGGTTCCAACCAAGCGGGTTTGTGACCTGCAATCCAACTTTCCAGTGTGTTGGAGCCAAACTAGGAAGTTGACTCAAATTTTCAAATCCAACAACATGAACAAATAATGATCCCTCGCGGTGGATACCTCAATTTGGCGCTTGCCTTATTATCAGGATTAAGACACCTCCTTTACCCTCCAACCAAGTGATCAACATAATCATGTTCCTGTTATACAAGATTCACAATGACTATATAATACTTATCTCTCAATAAAGAATATGATCTAGTTTCCTAATATTTCCCCTTGTAACTCTTCTAAAACATCACATTTACAACATCAAGAACACACTGTTGTTGATCTTAGACAGCTTGGTCAATAGTAATAACAAAAGCGGGTTTAAAACACAACAAAAGTAAGAGAATTTTGATATAAAAGTAGGTATTTATATAAAACATTAACTTTAATTTAGAGTTTGAGGCATCTACTCAAAAGCAAAAACACTCAAGAAAACAACTATGAGTTAAAACCTCTACTAAGGATTTCAAAAGACAATGTTGGGCTCAAGGAAGAACAACATAAGGTAAGGTTTAATACAGAAATGACTAACATCTTTATTATATATTAATAGGAGCTAGAAAAAGTAGAAGTTCCAAATAAAATAAACAAATTGAATAGCAGCAAATCTATATGTTTAATGTAACTAGAGAATCAACAAGCAGGGGACTTAAAGTCCCCTTGCTATGTTTAAAGGGATGTGTTGCAAAATGGTCAAATCACATGACTACCTGGCCAGATGAGAAATTTTGCTGACCTAAGTCAATGGAGCTGGAGAGTTTCATACTAATTTCCAGGGTATCATCTGATTTTCTGGAGTTGGCTTTAGACAATCATGAATTATTTAACTCTGTATATGTGAATGTGGCATCTCTTGATTGACTACTTTAGATTGTTTTCAAAAGTGGGCAACACCAAGACAATAAGTTGTCCAAATTAACCAGTGTTTCTTCCCAGGGGGAGCAACAAAGACCGGATGGTCTACATGGTAAGCCAATACAAATCTTTTGTCTATGGTGTGCGCCAAATACCCCAAAGAATTAAACAGCTTGGATGGCATTTGGGAGCTTTTCTTAGTACAACATGATAAAACAGTGCAATCCAAAGCCAAAGGGGGCAGTGAATTTACAACAATAGGATATGAGCCAACTGGCAGGGATCATATCCCTGACTGCAAAAAAATTATCCATACTTTCAATATTCAAAAAGGAGCAACTGAAACAGAAGTTATTCCATATAATGAAAGCAGGATAATGGCAACATGGGACTACAGCCCCAGAATGGGGATCAAACTCAGAATCCTAAAAATCCAGCCGTTAATGTTAGAGATAGATTCAAATTCAAATTACCTTTTTATATTCAATTAATTCAACCCAGTTACGCTTGGGACTTCAAAATGATTAAATGGATCATAATTGACCTTATTTACCGCCCAACTTTTGATTGGCTGCGCCCAGACTTTGCCCGCCTTCAGATTCAACATCTAAGCTTAGTAATCAACCTCCAAAAACCTCTTGCTTATAATTAAGCGGATTTAAACACTTCTTCTTAGCAGTATGTTGTCCTTTCCTGTGTTACTGGAACCTCTTCCTTGGTATTTTAACCACTATTATTAATGACCACCTCCATTTCCTCTTGTTTTAGCTCTTCTAGGATGCTAGATTTCTCATGAAACCTGGCTTTTACCCCTCTTATTTTTACAAAGCCTTTTAAATAGTTGATACTTGATGTCAATATTTAAATAAGCTTCCCTTCTATTAGTTCAATTATTCTAGCAACAATAAATTTACCCTTCTTGTAGCTTGATTCCTTCCTTTACATCTACCTTTCTTGATAAATACCTTTCACCATGAAGGGGATTTCCCTTCTTCTTTGGTTGTTAATATTACTTCCTTGGTGTAATTTAGCCTTGAAAAGCCCTGCTTGCACTAATGACTGGGCAAATTATTCACCTGATGATGCTCAGGCTGATGAATCCCTGGTGTACAGTTGGTTCAAACCCCTTCAGGGCACTGGTAAAAAAGCTTTGCTATAACTGTACATCACCTTCCACTCCTGAATGTGACATCTCCTTGGTTTTTCCAAATGCTTCCTTCTATCTTCTTGTATACCTAGTTAGTTATTATATCCTAGGAAGATTCAATTCCCTGATGGGAAGATTTGCCTTCCTAGGCCAATTTAGACATCTTGCAATGGTAACAGTGTCAATAGGTTCTGTAGTAGGTAGACTTAATTTGGGGCCCTGGCTCACAAGATTGGAAGTCTTTTTCCTCTCAAGTGTGTCCCTAAAATTAATTTGATAATGTAGGATATGAACTGGCCAAGTAATGATCAAGGACCAGAGTTTGTTACCATGGTGTCCAGTAAACCTGTAATAGTAATATGTAAACTTCAAACAGTTGGATGGAGATGGCATCAGTGGTGGTAACAGCTTCTTGCAGGAAGTCAGGCCACATGGTCATAGAAGGAAACATTAGTACATTTCAGGAAACTAACCTTGGGTGGCCAACCTGCATTGTCTGGAATGGGACAGGCTGCAGTTGAAGTGGACAAGGGACACCATAGATTTTGCGCTAACTCAATTAGGTATGACATAGACTTGCCCATCCAGGACCACAGGCTGGAAGCAGGTATTATATTGTCAATCACCCCAGTGAGGGAAATGTACACTATCCCAAATATCTTATTGATGTAATCTAGGGGGAGCTTTGTTGCAGACACAGGCATTGGTTTGGGGGTGATGGGCAGCACCATGTCTAGTTGATAGTCAGGGAGAAAGTTATATTTCTCTTTAAACAGTCTGGGTTTATTAATATACCAAGGGCACTTTCTGTTATATCTGACCAGCTCTTTATGTGACAGAAATTGACAGATAATATGAAGAAGTTTCCAGGTGATGGAGAATAATCACCCAAATACATAAGGAGCTGAGGATTAACCATTGCCAAAGTTTCAAATATCCCATTTAATGAAATTTCCAAAGGAAAAATGGGGTTTGACAAGATAATTAAACCCAACCAAAGAAGTCCCAGATAAATGGCCTGTAACAAGATCAAAGTGTTTTCTTAATAGAACTCCAGACATTGATAAATAACAACTGCTGTAGTTTCAGGTTTTGTGGTAAAGATCCAATATAGGCAGACATTGAGGTATTAATAGGCAACACCAATGCCAAAAAACCATAATCAGAGCCCCATATTACAGTTCCAATTTGATTCAATATCAAGTGGTAAGGAATATAGCAGAGTAGACCCACTACAGGATACATAGTTAAATGGAGTTATACCAGGAGATAATTTAGTGTATTGTGTACTTTTTAAGAAGGACTCAACTATTAGAGTTGAACACTGAAAACTTTCCAATATGTACCAAAATTAATAACTCAGCAATACCACCTGAATCCATGGCTCCTATTGTTTTCCATTATTTCAAAGAGTACCTTGTCCAGCACGCAAAAACCCTTGTGGGATTAATTTTTGACAACCATTCTGATAAACAAGATTATGTTAAGTAACCCTCAGATACGTCTATTTATCAGTATCAACTTGCACTGGGTAATTGTATTTTGCTGACAAACTGGAGTGGCAGTGACACATTTAGAATAAACAGTTTGATTTAAATACATCAACTTGGTTAACTAATTTCCCAAATTACTGACTTTATGATTAGGGTGGGAAATACCAGGCATTATGAAAACTACCTTATCACTTTAGACCAGGCCAAGGAATCCTGCACTAGTATTTTATCAGGGGGAAAGTCTCTGTATTCAGGATTTAATGGGTAATCTATAAAGTGAACAGGACCAAAGGAAATCTGGAGGAAAATAAGTTTTTGGCAGTAGGACAGGTAGGCCAGAGGATTTTGAGTTGAATTATCTGCTGTGTTCTGAGGCGCAGCACAGATAAACAACAGGGAATCATAACCTTAGGATTGGATTCATAATGAGTCTCAGTTAGTTGCATGGAAGGCTATTGGTTTACTTGGTGGCCCTGATTGAATAATCTCTACTAGTTGTGGCTAGAGAGAGGCTCCAAAGTACTTGGAGACACAAAGACAAAAATGTGAATATAACTAAATTTTTATTGGTGAATAAGAAATTTAATATATAGTAGTTGATAATACAACAAAACAATACCAGGACAGTAGGATCACTTGCCACAAGCATGAGTGGGGAGAGTGAGTTGCGCAGAATCAGGAAACTGAACAAATGAATTTCCCAGTTTGAAAACAGACCCATTTTGAAGGGCAAAAGAAAAAGAGAGCAATTTGTCCTTGAAATAACCCAACAAAGGCAAGATTGAAACAGTGTGAATAGCAGTATTAATGGCATTAGTAGATGACTAAGATAAAATATGGCAATATTTGGGAGAACCAATATCTCATAACCTGTATTTCAAAATAAAAATGGGTTTGATCTTGACCTGGCAGGTGCTTATATTTCTCTGTCAGGCCTCATTATTGGGTTAGTTTTCCTGGGCTTGTACAGGCTGGTGTCAGTATTCTATGGGTGGCAGTGTGGCATCAGGCATGGGCAGGTTGCCATTGGCTGTGTCTGTGGAATAGACTTTTGAAACCTTCTGTTAATCAACTTGATAATTGATGTTGGGCAGGTTTTCAGGGCCAGAACCATTTCTGGGCTTTGGAAGGGTTTGGGGCAATTCTCAATAGCAGACTTGCTAATTTCATCACACTAAACTCCCAGTGTTGCAGGTCACCACTTTTGGAAACTTCTACTGTCAGGCACAGGTGGGTTTCTTTCAAAACCATGTGGTGTTAGCAAGGGTTTTAATACCAGCAGGTTTGCATTAATGGCATGTAAGCAGCTGTGCTCTTGGCCTTCTAAACTAATAGGCTGTGTGGTATAAGACTCAGGGATTGAAACCTGCTCCATACCTTGGGTTTCAGATAGGGAAAGGTTGTCATTTCTGACAGTACAAGATAGACCATGAGATAATTGTATTTAGCATGTAATAATCTAGGATTCACTGTGTACCACTTTTCTTTGTGTTCTATGTATTTGGTCTTTCTAGTCCTTACCAAGAGATCAGCAATGAGGATGGCCTTCAAGTTTTACTCCAAGTAGCCAAGTTTGGGCGGGTATTTGGTAAAATGCACAGGTCCAAAGGGGGCTCCAGGGGGACGGTATAGTACCTGAGGTGGGTCAGCAGGCTGGTCTCTGGAGGTGGAAGTTGCCTGATTGTCTACTTGGCCAGAGTTGAGATGAAAGATCACTCAGACTAGATAAGGTAGAATTCATTTGAACCAAAGGTTCATAAAACTTTATTTTCAAAAATGACAATGGGGTCATGCCCATACTGCCAAGGTTCTCATACCAGGTGGTTTTGCTTCTTTGCTTTTTGCAGACTTTAGGTTTGTGGATAGTTCACTGGCAGGAAATGGACCTTGTCTTCTGGTTTTGAGGGCGGCAAATCCTATTTGTACTTGCTCTGATGAACAGAAGTGGTGATGCTTTTTTCTGCTGCTACTATTCACCACATCACCTGAGCAGTCAAATTGTATTACCAGTTCTGGACTTGAGACTGTCATTAGTTGGTGTTTATTGGTGGGACTGGAAGGAGGCCTTGTTGTAACCTCCTTTAGACAAGCTACAAATTAAGCATAGGTCTAGGTCTTTGGTGGCACAAGGTTAATAGCAATCTGATGTCCATTCTGGGAATCATCCTTAAGAGTCTGGAAGGACTTGGAGTAATTCAACAACTTGGGTTTGCAACTTAGTGAGTTGGTGGGTCCCTGTCTATCCTGGGTGACTTGATTAGCCTTTAGAGGGTCTGGGTTCAATTCCGGGGTTTCCAATGTTATTATCAAACTTTCAGTCTTTACACTTGGCAGGCTGGCAGGTTCCTGTTCCTCCTGGTTGGGGCAAGGCATCTTTGGTAGGTCAGGGTTTGTCCCAACTGGCAGTCTGGAGGGCTCCTGTCTACCCTGGCCAACACAAGGATTTTCCTGAGGCCCAGGGTTCAATTCCTGGATTTTCAATAAAAGTATTCAAATGTCATTCATGACATTATCAGGGTTTTGTATTGGCTATAACAGGTCTTTAAGGCATTTTTATACTCATTGCTTTCTTGATGTGTATTTTGTTAAAGACATTGTAGAAGTCAATTTTTAAATACATATGGTCCCCTATGAGGATGACACACAGTCTGTTGGCGCTTGAAATAGAGGTTCTATTTTCACAATGATACTGTTCAACTTTTGATGGTTTACACAGGGGTGCATTCATCCATCTTTATTTCCTACCAAGAGCATTGGGGATAAGTAGGGTGTTTGAATACTCTAATGAATCTATTTGCGACCATGTTCTCAAGGTAGGTCTTAAGGGCTACTTGCTCTTGGTGATTTCAACTGTAAATTGGTCTGTGGCTGGGCTGTGTAAACTGTAAAATATCAATGGTGTTGTCATATGTTGCAACTGAACCAATGAGAGTTCAGTACTTGGAATTAGGGAAGACAACAGTCCAATAGGAAAGGATAGAATAATAAGAATAAGGTATCATTTATTGTAGAATATTGTGATTAATATATTATATGGGGAAGCCACAAGGCCAAAAGGGGGTGGCATAGTGGGGAGTTCCATGTAGGGTTTGGAGCCAAGGAAATAACTTGTGAGGGGATCAGCAGGTCAAATTGGCAACACTCCTAATTGGGATGAAGTACCCGCCATTTGATGCCGCCATCAGATTAATCCATAACGTTAGATACGTCAAGGGTCGGCTCATTGAGCGCCCCCTGTGTATTGTGAGATACATTAGCAGACAAGCCTAGAGACTCAGTTGCAACACCCCCTTCCCCCTGTTTGCCGTCAGACACCAGGACTGGAGTTTGTGGAAGGTCTGAGAAGGTCCGCACAAACAACCTTTGTGTGGGGATGGCACAGCAGGGGCGCAAGCAATTGTGGTGAAACTTCTTGGTGTTTCCTTGGGAATCCTCAAGTTGGTAGGTGTGGTTGTCATAGACAGCAGCTACCTTGAATGGCCCTAGGTGGTTGGGTTCTAATTTGGCAGAATTGGGATTGAGGGTGTAGACGGGGTCACCTATGGCATATCTAGCTTTGAGGTGTTTTGTCCCTCCTGCAATCTGCTTGTGTTTGATCTCTCGGGCCTTGGCACGCCATTGGTCTAGGGAAGGAGTTGGCACTAAGGGGGGCTTGTTGGGAACCTTGGACTGTAGTTTCCCCTGTTCAACCCCTGTCAGACTGTCAGGTGTTCCAAAGGCCAAGGTGCTAGGGCTGAACCCAGTGCCCCTGTTGATTCTTGCTTGCAGGATCAGTAGGGTGGTGGGAAGATGTTCAGTCCACTCAGTGTTAGGGTGCTCTTGTGAGAGCTTGGCAATCAGTTGAACCAGGGAGCCATTTAGTCATTCCACACGTCTGTTGGCTTGCAGATGGTAGGGGGTTGTGACTATATGCTGGAGCGCGTTCTTGATGCAGTATGCCTTCACAACGTGTCCAACAAGTTCAGGCCTGCCATCTGTGATGAGACGCTTGGGTCGCCCAAAGCAAGCAACAATTTCTTTTCCCAATAAAGCGGGTAACGGTGGTAGCGGTGTGGTTGGTTGTGGCCCAGGCCACTGGCCAACAAGTGAAGTAGTTGATAGCGGTGATAATATATTTCTTACCCAGTCTGTCTTTGGGAAGCGGTCCCACAATGTCAAGAGCCCACTGCTCGGAGGCTTCCATAGCCTTAATGGGTATGACAGACTTGGGAGGTGCAGGTTTGGACGTATTATTTTCACACAACACACATGTCTTGAGGAGGTCTAAGATATCTTGGCGCATGCGCAGCCACCAGACCTTTTGTTTCATAATCTCAAAGAGGTTACGCCTCCTGATTGACCCAAGGTTTGGTGGTAGTGCAAGATGGTGTCCCCTTGTTGTGTGGTGGGAATGTACGGCGTCTTCTCACCTGTCTCTGCTGGCAGCAGATATTACCATCATTGGTGGTGAACCGACTTTTGTTGTCCTTCAGCTTGGAGATGGTGACTGAGTTAAGGCTCTTGTAGCGGGTTGCCTCAGGGCGCAGGTAGAGCATGGGCCAATCTGGGTCCAAACCATAATCCCCAGTGATGGACGCTACATAGAGTTGTGAAAGAGCGTCAGCTGTGACAAGTTCCTTTCCAGGCTTGTACTTGATGCGTAACTGATAGGGGGATAGACACTCAACCCATCCTGCTTGGCAGCATGTCAAATGGGTACGCGTGATAAAGTACTGGAGTGACTTGTGGTCCGTCAGAACGCGGGGTGGGAAGGTTGCACCTTCCAAGTAACAACACCTCTTCTCAACGCAGTGTACAATGGCTGCCAGCTCCTTGTTGTGGATGAGGTAATGTTGTTCTAAGTCAGTGAGCTTCCTGGATTCATATGCTACGGGGAGGAAGACGCCATTGTCAGTTTCTACCCTTAGCACGCCCCCTATGGCCCTGTCAGAGGCGTCAGTCTCAAGTTTGTACTGTCAGTTTTAGTTGGTAAAACTGCAGTACTGGTGCTGTTGTGAGCCTTTGCTTCAACGTCTCAAAGGCTTGATCTCTGGCAGGGGTCCAATGGAAGCGCTGTTTGGTATTAAGGAGCTCAGTGAGAGGTGCAATTAGTTCCCTGCAATTGGGGATGAATTTGCGTACATAGGCCACCATGCCCAAGAATGTCCACACCTGGCCCACATCAGTGGGGGGTGGCATGCTAGTGATTGCCTTGATTTTGACAGGGTTGGGCTTTATCCCTTGGGCAGAGATGGTGTGCCCAAGAAATAGTAGCTCCGACTTGAGAAACTCACATTTGGAGGGTTTAGCTTTTAGTTTGTTTTCCCAAAGGGTGTTGAGGACAGCACAAAGGTGTTGAAGGTGCATGGTTTGATCTTGACTGAAGACAATAATGTCGTCAAGGTACACCACCACACACTTTCCAATCTATTCCTCAAAGGCTTTGTTCATCAACATGGTGAAGGTGGAGGGAGTGTTGGTCTTTCTGAAGTTCATGATATGACACTCAAACAAACCGTAGCGTGTGCAGAAGGCTGTTTTTGCCTCATCCCCTGGTGCAATGCGGACCTAGTTGTACCCTGCAGTGATATTGATCTTACTAAAGACATTTGCACCTGCGAGTGTATCAAACAGTTTGTCAATCAGCAGCAGGGGGTATTTATTTTTAACTGTCACCCTATTTAGGTCGCGGTAGTTTGTGACCAGGCAAAGGGACCCATTCTTCTTGGCTACAAAGAAGACTGCCGCCCCGTATGGAGAGAGCAAAGAGCAAATGAAGCCCTTATCAAGCGCGTCCACAAGATGCTGGCAGAGGGTTTCATCTTCCTTTGGTGTGAGAGGGTATAATGGTTGTGCTTTAGGTAACAATCCTTGAAGTTGGAAAGCGTGCTGGATCTCCCGGGGTGGAGGTAGTTGTTTGAGTGTTTCACTGAATACATCCTTGTACTCCTCAAGGAGTGCAGCTAGCGCTGGTGGTGGTGATGCTGGCAAGAGAGGGACTGCAGATAGTTCTGCACGGATAACTTTGACTGAACATTGATTAAAGTCTGGTCTCCCCCCTTGAAATCATATGAGCCTGTTTCTGTCATACTGACAAACACAGTGTCATGTAGTAGTTTGTTCATTTCCATGGGGTAGATCTGGAACCCCACCCCGTTTCTATTGAGGGTAATGACAGAGATATCTCCTTCAATGTAGGGGCAGTTATGCCGGAGCCTATTGAGGCCAGCAATTACGCCATGGCTGAGGTCTGCCATGATTGGCCCAGAGAGCTTAACCTGGACGTTTCCCATCCTTACAGAGAAGGGCACCATCTTGTGGGCAATGGCAATTCTGTGGGAATCAGCTACATGTACTGCTTAGAATCTGCTGGGTACTTGATCTAATTGCTGGGAGTCAGCAAACGCTTAATTTACCATGGTGTGATTGGCCCCGGTATCTACCAGTAGCTTGTGGGTGTTCCCACAGAAACAGAAGGGATGGGACAAGTGTATTACTTTATTTGAGGAGTGGGCAGCTTGCAACACAGGGTCATCACTATGGACCTGAAGGACAATTAGAGTTTCAACCTTGTGAAGATTGTAGCCGCGGGAATTCTTTGCAGGCAAGTGCTGAGAGGACGGTTCAGCCAGGGTTGTAAGGCTTCTTGTTGCTACAACCCCCAGGCTTTTATCTGGTCCTCAATTAGTGCTAACTGGAGCTCCCCCTTGCGGGGGCGTTTAGTTGCACTTTCTTGTTGACAAGGTTGGCAACGGCCTACTTGACTTTGGCCATTGTTAGATGCAGGACATGGTTGTGGTGGAGCATTGTTGGTGTGACGGAAGCCCATTTAAGCCTGGTTATTGGCCTCTACAATG
Organism: Entomophthora muscae; assembly: GCA_014839935.2. Taxonomy (NCBI): domain Eukaryota; kingdom Fungi; phylum Entomophthoromycota; class Entomophthoromycetes; order Entomophthorales; family Entomophthoraceae; genus Entomophthora; species Entomophthora muscae. The sequence goes on along the minus strand of QTSX02004992.1, from coordinate 177,245 downwards.
GCTTTATAGCAGTTGTTGATAGAGGTGCTGCGGCCAACAGGGACCCACTTGCAGATATGGGGTTTTAACCCATTGACAATAAGGGTGAGCAACATGACATTCCCATCAGTCACTGCTTTGGGGGTGACAACAAGGGCTTGTTGCCACACGGCAAGATACTCAGGGACAGAACCAGTCTGCTTGATGGCTAAGAGGGGAGCCCCTAAGATGATGGGAGAGAAGGTTTCACTATATTGGGACTTGGCGGCGTCTTGAAATGTTGCCCAGGTGATGTCAAACTCCTGGCTGGCCCAGTTGGTGAACCACACAGCGGCAGGCCCTGTAAGGCAGCCAGGTGCGGTGGCAACCCACATGGACTCAGGGACCTGACAGATACAAAGGCGCGTTTTGGTGGACTGGAGCCAACTGACAATGTCAGCTCCTTTGACACCGCCACTGAAGGACTCTAGTTGGAAGTTGAGCATACATTGGGACAGGCCTGACTGTGGCAGGGTGACGCTAGCGTCATGTTGCCCAAGGGGAGCCAATTGTATACACTGGTAAGAACTAGCTGATCTTGATAGATGACATAACCTTCAGGGATGTCCCCCTTGGGGATTGGAAGGAATGTCTCCTGTTGTAGAGTAGCCATGTGGCCCGTACTCCGTCCTTTCTTAGGGGGAATTTTTTTTACAATAAGTTGTCAACCTACCTGTGCTACCACTGTTGCAACTGAACCAATGAGAGTTCAGTACTTGGAATTAGGAAAGACAACAGTCCAATAGGAAAGGATAGAATAATAAGAATAAGGTATTGTTTATTGTAGAATATTGTGATTAATATACTATATGGGGAAGCCACAAGGCCACAAGGGGGTGGCATAGTGGGGAGTTCCATACAGGGTTTAGAGCCAAGGAATAACTTGTGCTGGGATCAGCAGGTTGAATTGACAACGCTCCTAATTGGGATGTAGTACCTGCCATTCAATGCTGCCATCAGATTAATCCATAACGCTAGATACGTCAAGGGGCGGCTCATCAAGCACCCCCTGTGTATTGTAAGATACGTTAGCAGGCGAGGCTGGAAACTTGGTTGCAACACATATATGGAATGGTGGTGCAGGTATGCAGCAGTGTACTACTAAATACATGACTCCATTTTTCAAGAAGGCGGGGAAGACTCCTATGCTAGGCTCCATATTGATAGCCAGGAGTTTATGAGTGGCCAATGTTTTAGAGTTGACATAAAAGGGCACTGAGTAAATATTTTTGTGGTCTCCCAGGTGACTATCTGGTCTCAGTAGTTCAATTTAAGGCCATGCTTTTATGACCAGGAGTCCCCAAGTATTAGTGAATGCTGCAATTCTCTCAGTAGAATAAGAAATTAAGAGCAAATATTGTTTTATATCTCTAGGGATAGTTCCTTATCATATTCTAACTCTACTTTCTGATGCTATTTCCCATGACAATTTATGGACTGTTTTTTATGTTATTAGCCATAGCTCTTATGTTAGGTCTACATCAATGAAGCTCTCATTGTTCTCAGTATATATGAAGGCTTTTAATCTGCAAGAGGTTCCCTGGATCTTAAAAGAGACTTGAATAAACGTATACAAAAGAGAAAAATGGTTTTGTGGGGCTAGTGAATTAGATCAAAATTCTTATTGGGACAGGATCTATTTAAGTGGCCTGTCTTGTGACAATGGAAGCAAAGCCCCCTGCAGTGGTGTCCCTGAAGATCTTTGAGGGACATGTCAGTTCTTTTTGTTGTAAGGGTTCTGCTGGAGTTGGACTGGATCAGTCCAGCATTCTATTAATTCATACTGAGGCTTTTGCATAAGGGAAAATTGATCCAGGCTAAAGAAAGGCAGGCGGTACTTCATTAGATCCTTCATGGCTAAGTTGAATACCTTGCAAAAGATAATAACTGCTATTTTATCCTTGATTTGGGTGCAGGTCTTGATTTTGAGTAACTTGTCAACATACTTTTGGATGGGGAAGATTCCTTGTCTGATCACTAATAAGGAGTTCAAGGCATAATGACTAGTGTTGTGGTCTACCCCTGTTACCATCAGTTCAGCTTAAAACTTGCCATAGTCAAGTAAAAATCCTATGTCTCTGTGATGGCCTTTCCAAACTAGTCTGGTGTGTTTCCCAACAGCATGGTGGCCACCCCCAGGACCTTTTCTGTATTGCTAGAGTAGGATGTGTAAGGACCCAGAAGGTCCTGGACAACCAGCTGGCCTTCTTAGAGGCCAAACTACCCGCAGCCTGGAAACCCTCACAAATTGTCTCTAAAAGCAAGAAAACTCCCCCTTTGATTAAAAAAATGGCCCAGGATTTGAGAGGCACACAAGCCTCAAATCACTGGCTTCAATTCCATTAACAATTTTGGCCATCTTAATTATTGGGAAACAAGATATCAGGAGCACAATTGTTTGATTGTACAATTGGGCACTTTATTGCTTGTGGGTTCTATAGATAGCAGTGGCACCTTGACTTGCTGCAGCCCAAGCAAGGTTCCTGTTATACCAACCAATGAGCATCTACCTCCAGGCCCAAGTACACAAATTCCAGTCAAAATTGTAAGTTTAACTGAAATTGATATCATCAGTTCTCTGGTGTCACAAAAGGCCACATAATTAAAAGCAAGTATAAGTAGTGAAGAGGAAAAGCCCTCCTCACTGTTGACATCTTCAAATTAAACAATTTCATGCTCAGAATTATTATCTTATTGCAGGAAGTGTCTATTTTTGCTCAAATTTAATTATTCTCCTTGCATCTATTTGGGAATCAACAACTCAATATAAACTTGCCTATCTGTACCCTCCTGGCTATACTCCTGCTACCTCAGTCAATCCACCATGCGCTCTTGACTTGGAGTATTTTCATCTACATTATCTGGATCTCCCTCCTGGTTGTGCTAAAGAGACCATCCTGCCTGCTATGAAAGATATTCCTACTGCTCCCCCCTTCCCAACGCGCCTCCTGCTCAGGACTTCAGTAAGTTGGGGTTTGTCTATATCACAGTATTGGGGCTGGCCAATCAGGTTGTGCCCCATACTGGGAGTTGGCGTCCCCTAGCTACTGCAGTCAACTACTTGGTCAGAATCACGCCTATTGTGTACATGGCCTTCCAGGCCTGGCCTCCCCTGCGGGAGTCCAGCCGGACTCTGGTATGGACTGTGACAGGATGGAGAATTTTCTTGTAAGTGTAGGTGGAGTACTGGCATGGCATGACGCGGCAGTCTTCCTTAAGAGTGAGTTTGCCCATCTGGGGAATCTCCACCTTGGTGAGGAATTGCTTGAATATTACATTCTGCACCTGGGAGGAAGGGCCTTTGGGGGATCCAGCAGTGGGATTGGGTTTCTTGGGATCATTCAGGCTTATATTCTTTCATCCATAAGAAAGTAGGTTTTTGGTCATCATAAAAGTGTAATAAATGATTATCATTACAATAACCATATATGATTCCCCAAGATTAATTAACATCTTGGGGCTCAGGTTAAAGTAATCAAAGTAGATTTACATAATGTAAGAGAACCAACTCTGGGCAGCTGGCTCATCAGAATTGGAGGAAAGATAGGCATCAGGTTGGGCAGGTAAAGACCACTATAGAATTGTTGCTAACTTGAAGAGGTATGGCATAGATCTCCCAAAATTAGGAACAGGGGCCAGCAACAGGAACTTTAGTGTATATTATCCCCAGAAGGATAATATAAAATATCTGAATAGCTTGATGGTGTTATCAATGGGGAGATTAGTGTCAGATGTGGGCATAGGTTTTGGGGTGAAAGAGGGCTCCATTCTTAGTTGGTAGGCAGGCAGGAAGTTACAATTGTCTTTAAAAAGGCAAGTCTCAGGAATAATCCAAGAGCCCTTTCTATTAAATTTAGTCAATTCCTTGGTACAGGAAAAGAAATGACTTGGTAATATTCACTTGGTGGTATATACTTGGTGTTTGATTTTAAGGAATATTCAGTTAAATAGACTGGTTCATAAAGAGAATTTTTTAGACAGAAAACTGCAGGTGGTGGAGCAGGCAGACCAGAAGAATTAGTGTTGAACTAAAACAGATTACTAAGATTGAGTATGGTATTTTTTTGAAACCCAAGATCCCATAATCTTTTTTTTTTCAAAATGACAATAAATTCTGGTGTGAGTTCTAGGGATTAATCTAGGTACCCCACTAACAGATTTTAGCTTTAATCATTGAGGTTATAATAATTGGGAAATGATGAATTGAGGGGTTGGATTTCTTGGGGTTTGGGGGAGGCAAATTGACACTGTCACAGGGTGGGCTCTATTTGGTTGATTCATATGGAAGAGTTTTAAGACTCTTATGTTCTAGAGCGGCATTCCCAGGGGCAACTTTTTGGACAATGCCTTCTTCAGGGATGAGGTTCTGATTGGCTACCAAGGCAGACATCAGGCCAATGGTGGGGGCCTCTTTGCCTCCATTAGGCAGTTGGTTGTGATCTTCAGTAAATGCCACCATTGGTAAATTTACACTAAGGCCTTCATTTTCAAAGGCATCTGAAGTTTAAATCAAGGAGGATTAATTCCAAAAAGCTTTTGGGCAAGCAGACTGTGATTCATTTTATAAATGGTTTGAATCCTGTTATAAACCTTGAGTTTTGGAAGGGGGAAATGTATTTCCTGACAGATACCTTGGCAAACAAGAGACAATCACACCACTGTGTAGCTGCAAGTAATGTGCTTCCCCCTGAGCACACAAATACACATAATTTCAAACACCAAAAAAAGTTACTGAATACAATATCACTAATCCATTGATGACACAGAAATAAGATGTTTCCACAAGTAAGTATAAAGATAAATAAGAGAATTTTTCCCTCATTGTTGAAATTTTTGTAATAAGGTCATATGTACAGAAGAATTTATTGTTTACAGGAATTTGCTGTTTTTTTACCAATTTATACCTTTTATTTACATTGCTAATTGAATCCTGTCATCAATATTACTTGTTACATCAGCAACAACCAGAACACTCTCCACCTCTGTTGATTACGCCTGCTCACTGTTAGAATAAAATGGTAAGCCACATGATTCAAGAAAAACAATGAGGGTATAATAAAAAAATTTAAGTTGCTTGAGTAGCACAAGACTTAATTGAGAAGACAATTTCATCATCTTGGCCCCAGGTGCAGTGTAGCAAAAGATGGAGATGTAAATTTTAGAAGCAAGGATTATTTGCTGAGGTAAATCAGAGTAGGAGTCTAGGGGTTTCAGCATATAGAGAGCAGAACAGGGGGTGGCCAAGAAATTAACATCTGCTTTGACCATTACAGAGGACAAATTTTCAAGCACATGGACAAACAGCCCCAGTAGAGCAATCATTTTGTTGGGAAAACTTTCTTTATTTGATGGTAAGTAAGCTATCTAGAAACAAGTTTCTAGAGGAGAATGGAGAAAGTTTTAAGGCAGTTTATGATAGGGGTGGGGGGATTTCACAGCATCTGATTAGTTGGAAAGAATATTTTGAGCAGTTGGAGGGCCTACATTGAAATTTGAGTCAATAACGTCATAATTTGGAAAAATTGGTAACCAGCAGGTCAAGCGCTATCATCTCCAAATAATCTATAATACATAATTTTTATAAACTCCAATTAAAGTATAACATGTAATTTTCTTGTCATAATTAATTGGCGTAAAGCAGGATAAGTCTAGATTTTGAGGGGGATTTGGGCAACTCCTACTTTTGCCCATTTTTTTCAAGGACAACATTTAAATTGTCCAACATAATCAAAGGCTTGACAACTTTCTGTTTCTGGTTTTGAGTTTGGCAAGGCAATTTATCCCCTCCATTTGGTGTTTTACTGTAAAAATCACATTCACAAAAAGAAATAACATCATACTCACTGCCTTAATCTTTCTCCCTTGGGCCACTTCTCTAACCCAATTAAGGAATCCCAACTGTCCCCTTCACCCCAGAGGCCCTCCAACTCACAATTTTAGCAAACTGGGTTTTTTATATCACAGTGTTTGGGTTAACCAATCAGGTTGTACCCCATACTGATACTTGGTGTTCTTGGGCCACTGCTGCAAACTACCTGGTACAGATTTCCCTTATTGTATATATGATTTTATAGGCACACACTGTTACTCCTGATAGAGAACAACCAGTAAATAGTATGGGGCATGAAAAAATTACTGAATTACCCCAGTAGATAATATCCTGTAAATTATATGAGCAATTATAAGAAAGCATGTCAAAATAAAAGAGGCTCATCAGATGTAAGAGTGGATGAATGACAATCATAGTTAAATTTACGTCCCTAATAGCCAAAGTCATATTTAAACTCGGTTAAGAAGCGCTTCAGTATCCTGAGAATCCTCAGGGGAAGAATTTTGCCAATCTGTAACAGTATTTATTTCTTGTAGACACCAGAAAAGGTATGAAAGGAAATAACATAACAAGAGCAAGAAATATTCCACACCATAGCTGAAGAAACTAATTAAAGGCTGAAAGATAAGTTAAAAAAGAAGGTTAACATAAAATTATGCTTTATGCAATAATTTATTGTTTCTAAAAAATAAGAAACAAGGTAGAAGTGAATTTTATATACTGGATTGAAGTCCAAAAATAACATGAATCAGCAAAAGAGGGTTACTTTGAATTTAGAGGCTAAAAAGAGGAAAATCTCCCTTTTCTGAAATGATAAAAATAATTTTAAATATATTTGCCTTAAATTCAAAATTATTTTCATGGTTAATTAGATAAACAATAGGAGAAAAAATTGAGATGATTGAATTTGGTCTGATAACAGAGACTCTAGACGTATTTTGATAAAAGACAAAAGCATAACTGCTTAAGCTGCTCATATGAGAGTGTTAGGTTAGATTCAACATTGTTTCATTAAGAAACAATCAATCAGGACTTTGCATCAGCTGGTTTTATATTTACTAATATTTTTAGCGGCTTCAGATTGACTTTCTGGAAGCTCTGTATTGATGAAAAGACCTGAATTTTGATAACCAGAGGTAATATTTGATAACAGCTAATAACTAACATTCTTATTTAATGCCCAGGTTTGATCCTCAAGTGTTAAAGAAGTAGGAAGATTTAAATATCATTGAAAATACAAATAATAATGAAAAATCTTCCTTAATTGTTGGTTAACTAGTTTAAAGTTGTCTATGTTACCTTTATTTGATGTCGATATAACATTAAGCCATTTAGATTCAGAAAGACAGTTAATGTCAATATATCATAATACACAGAAATTTATGAACTTTTGTCTTGTTCTATGATGGAGGTAAATTCTTAATTGTACTTACTTTGTTAGTATCAGGCTGAATACCATCAACTGAAACTCATGTTCAAGAAAATCCTGCTGCATTTATGAAAAATGGCACTTTGTCATAAATTGGGTTGAATACTAGAATAGTCAAGATAATCAATGAAATTAACCTGATTTCAAGGCTATTCAAGATTTCAAAATAGCAGGGTTAACCCGCTAGCAAGGTTCTAAGTAAGCAGGTTTGTGACCCACAATCCAATTACCCAGCCATTTGAAGCCAGACTAGGAAGTCAGCTCAAATTGCCAAATCCAAAAACATGAAAAAATGCTGATCCCCTACAGTGGATACCTTGTTTTGGCACTTGACTCATTACCAGGATCAAGTCACCCCCTTCACCATCCCACTGTGTGATCAGCCCTATCATGTTCCTGTTATCCATGACTCACACTAACTATGTAATCATTATCTCCCAATAAAGAATTGTTGTAACTGTGCTGTTTTAGCAGAGTTACACAGGGAAAAAATATTTAGAAGCTAGATAATAATCTTTATTGAGAGATAATGATTATATAGTTCATGTGAATCAAGGATAGAAGGAACAAGATTGATAATCACACAGCTGGATGGAAGAAGAGGGTGGCTTGATCCTGATAATGAGTCAAGCACCAAATTGAGGTATCCACTGTAAAGGATCATCATCTGTTCATGTTGTTGGATTTGGTAATTTGAGTCAACTTCCTAGTCTGGCTTTGGGTGACCGGATAATTGGATTGCGGGTCACAAACCCGCTTGGTTGGAATCTTGTTGGCAGGTCTAGCCTGCGGTTTTGACCCCCCTGGCTGAAGGTTGGCCTCCTCTGGGGGCAGGTTGTCAGGAGCCCGGGCGCCATATTGAACCAGTTGTTGTTTGGTGGCAGGCAGGGCAGTTTCTTGTTGTTTCTGTCTTGCTTTGCAGGGTTGTAGGAAATTGTGGTGTAAGTTCTTGTCTTGTTTGCGTTTCCCAAGTCCTTGCACAAGGTAAGTATTATTGTTGTTTACCTTTAGAATGATTGCTAGCCCTACTTTCTAGGGATGTAGTTTGCTTTTTTTCAACATTCATGACCCAGACTTTGTCCCCAACTTCATGTCTATTGCAGATGGGAACAAAAGTCTTTTGTAAGCATTTCTTTTCTTTGGCTGATTGTTTGCTGTTGGTCTCTATTACTTGAGGATCTGAGCAGGGGGGACTTGACTTGGAATTTCCTGTTTGGGTCATGTCAGTGCTTGAATGATATTTGGCTGTGTGCTATATACCAGTTCAAACTGGCTTTTCCCGGTGGATCTTTTCACTTGGGTTTGGCACACAAGTAACACAATTGGTAGCTGCTTATACCAGTCTTCAGGTCTCCTGGCGGTGAGTTTGGCTAGGGCTTGCACGAGGCTACCATTAAGCCGCTCTACACGTCCATTGGCCTGTGGATGGTATGGTGTTGTGACAGTGTTTTTGACCCCATTTTTGGTGAGGTACACATTGGTCTCTTTGGAGGTCAATTCTTTGCCTCCATCAATTATCAGGAGTTCTGGCTTTCCAAACCTGCTGATTATTTCCTTGCCAATGAATTGTCAGACATTGTTACTTGTGTGTGCTTTCACCGCTTGGGCTTCTGGCTACCTTGTTGCAAAATTGATGGCTGTGATAATGTACTTTTTGTTGTTGTGCTTCCCTGGCATGGGGCCCACAATGTCAAAAGCCCATACTTTTAACGGTAGTTGGGTTTGGATGGGGTGTACAGACTTAGGCGGGGTCTTGCTTTTGGTAAACTTTTTGCAGACCTTGCACTGTTCTAACATTTCCAGGATATTGTGGTATAAGGTTGGCCACCAGGCTTTATGTTTTAGGAATTTGTAAAGATTTTGGCTCTTAGTATGTCCAAGATCCCTGTGGTAGCAAAGAATGGTATTGACCTGTTGATGTGTGGGGGGCTTGTAGGGGATGGTTGTGCCATCTGACATTTTTCTGTGCAGAGTCCTGTATACGTCAGCAAAGAGTTGTTCATTCTTGATGACTGTTTCTTTGATGACATCAGTTGTGCCTGCAGGGAATCCTTCATCTTTTGTATGTAGCACTAGGAGAGGCCAGTCTGGGTTGAGCCCATTTTCTCCCCTAGACACGTGGACATACAGACAGGACAGGGCGTCCGCCATGGCAAGCTTGGCCCTGGACTTATATTGGATGAGTATGTTAAACCTTTATAAGATTTCCATCCACTGCGCTTGGCGGTGTGACAGGTTTGCTTGTGTCTTGAAGTAGATGAGCGACTTATGATTGGTTAATGCTGTGAATTCTTCCTGCCATTCCAGGTAACAGCGCCATTTTGACTAGGCAGTGTAAGATGGCCAGCAGTTCTTTGTTGTGGATTGGGTATCAACACTTGCCATCCTTCATTTTGCGCAACTTGTAGGCTACAGGCAGGAAGTCACCATCACTATTCTTAATTTGTAGTACCCCCCAATGGATGCATCTGACGCTTTGGTTTCCATCTGGTACTCTCTGCCTTGTTTGGGGTATTGTAAGATGAGAGCTGTTGTGAGCTTTTCCTTGAGACATCTAAAACAGAGGTCACGTTGGGGGGTCCATACAAACTTGGACTTGGCGCCTGTTATGGCAGACAAGAGGGCATTCAAGACGCCACAGTTGGGTATGAAGCGTTGTACATAGGCCACCATCCCCAAGAAGGTGCACAGTTCTGACTTATCCTTAGGAGTTGGCATCTTGCAGATGGCTTGTATCTTCTTACTATCGGGTTTGATGCCATCTTTTGAGACTATGTGTCCCAAGAAGGGTAGTTGCTCTCAGAAGGACTGGCATTTGGAGGGCTTGGCCAACAGTTTGTGCCGTGCCAAGGTTGCAAAGACTTCCTCCAGGTCTTTGTGCTGTTGTTCCACTGAGGGGCTATAGATAATAATATTGTCCAGGTACACTAGGGTGTGTTTGCCTATGTGTGGCGCAAACACTTTGTTCATGAAGGTTACAAAGGTGGATGGGGCATTGGTCATGACAAAGTAGAGTACCACACATTTGTAGGAACCGTACTTGGTGCAGAAGGCTGTCTTGGGGATGTCTTCCTCCTTGATACAAATCTGATTGTAGCCTGCAGTTAGGTCAATCTTGGAGAAGACGGCGGCTCCTCCCAAGGCGTCAAAGAGGTTATCAATCAGTGGTAATGGGTAAAAATTATTAATGGTGACTTTGTTCAAGGCGCGGTAGTCTGTGACCAGGTGTAAGGTACCATCTTTTTTAGCCACAAAGAATATGGCAGCCCCAAAGGGAGACTGTGAGGGGCGGATAAGTCCTTTTTCCAGTACCTCCTTGAGATAGGGGCGCAGGGTGGCGTCCTTGCTTGGGGTCAGTTGATAGATGGGACGTGCCTTGGGTACAGCCTCCTTGAGATAGGGGCGCAGGGCGGCGTCCTTGCTTGGGGTCAGTTGATAGATGGGACGTGCCTTGGGTACAGCCTCCTTGAGTTGGATTGAGTGTTAGATATGCTTCTCAGGGGGTAGCCCAGGTAACGCTTCCTTGAAGATTTCTGGGTGATGGGCCAAAATGTTGCAATCCTGATGCGTGGAGGTGTCCTGGTGGTCCTTGAAGTGTATGATTTCATACTGGCAGGAGTCCCAGTCAATTGTTTTCAGGTTTTCCTTCTCATCCAAAGTCTCTGTGATGTGTACAAAGACGTGTTTGCGTAGGAGTTGGTCTACAGAGTCCAGGTAGATCTGGTGGTTGACACCTTAACACTTGATGGTCAGCACTGAGGTCGCCCAGTCCATGTGGGGGTTGTTTTTCTGTAACCAGTCTAGTCCCAGTACAATGTCAAACTTAGGGAAGTCAATGACAGGGCCTTGGATGGTGGAGTGGAGGTTCTTAAGCATGACAGAGAAGGGGGCAGTTTCCTTTGTCACAGCAATGTGGTGTTCATCAGCCAGGACCACATTTTTAATCTGCAAAGGATTAGTGGTCAGCTTGAATTTATCCACAAAGCTGCTGTTGACTAAGGTTCAATCTGTGCCCAAGTCCAGGAGTGCTGAGCCTGTGTAACTGTGAAAATGGAAAGGATAAGACATCAATTTATTGGGATGTCTGGAGATGATGTATAGTACCAAGTCTTCTGATGGTACTTGGATCATTGGATGTTGGTCCACATCCTTGGGTCAGTATATATTGTTGGGCAAGTCAGGAGTTGCGTGAGGAGAGCTTGGCTTGCTTAGTGCTCTCCCCGGGCTTTTCCCTCACCCTGGTTGCCTTGGGTGGCGGTGACACAGAAATGGGTACAATTTGATTGGCTGTTATTTCCATTTCCACTCCCATTTGAACCCGTGGGTTTGTGGTTGTTGTGGTTACTGTTGCCTCCAGGAGGTGGTTAAGAGGAGTGCCTGCTTGGATGGGAGTCCTTGGGCCTTTCTTTTTTCCTAGTCTGTGCCTTGTGTAGAGCGTTGGATGTTTGTTCTGCTTTTTCTGCTTTAAGGTACAGGCTTTGCAGGTTGGTTACCTGGTCCAGGTTTGCATGTCTCATCACGTGTGGCTTGAGGGCGTTGTAGTACATGAGGTGTGTTGCTGGGGTATCAAAGGCCATGTTGGATGGTGCACAGAGACAGAGTTCCTTGTAGGCGCCGGTGAGTTCTTTAACAGTGCCTGTCTGGGTCAGGTTCTTTACTTGGCATATGATCATGAGTGCTGTATCCTTGAGCACAAACCTCTCCAAGAAGTCCTGTTTGAAGGTGTCCCAGTTCTTTTCAGTGTGCTCTTTGTGCCACTTGTCACACCAGGTGCGGTGTCATGGGTCAGGCAAATGGAAATCTCCACAATCCAAAATCGCTATGGGCATTCCATCTGGGCCAGCTTGCTTTGGGCAGACTGGATCCATGCGGCAGCATTGTTGTCGTTGGCCCCTGCAAAGGATTCCAAGACAGCACTGCAAAGTCTTTGTGCAACATAGGCGGGCATGGTTGTTTTTTCAGATGGTTGTGGTTCTGAAGAGGGTGCCTGAAAGAACCCTAGGGCAAACAGGGCATTGAAGACGGGTAGCGGAATCACCGTGTTTTGGTAGCTGACAAAACCATCAGGTATCTTGGTACCAGGAGTATATGGAGTCCAGTCTGGCAGGAGGCCAGACATAATTCTGTCAAGGATTTGTTGGCCGCAGCGTGTGCGGGCAACAGGCAGAATTTTTTAAGATAAAGGTAGGATAGAGAGCCTACTTGTGCTACAATGTCGTAATTGTGCTGTTCTAGCAGAGTTACACGGGAAAATATTTAGAAGATAGATAATAACCTTTATTGAGAGATAATGATTATATAGTTCATGTGAATCAAGGATAGAAGGAACAAGATTTATGATCACACGGCTGGATGAAAGAAGGGGGTGGCTTGATCCTGATAATGAGTCAAGCGCCAAATTGAGGTATCCACCGTGAAGGATCATCATCTGTTCATGTTGATGGATTTGGTAATTTGAGTTGACTTCATAGTCTGGCTTTGGGTGACCGGATAATTGGATTGCGGGTCACAAACCCTCTTGGTTGGAACCTTGCTGGCGGTTCAAGCCTGTGGTTTTGACATTGGCCAAGCTCATTAGCAGGAGACCTGAAGACTGATATAAGCGGCTGTCAACTGCACTACTTGTGTGCCAAACCAAGGTGAACAGATCCACTGGAAAAAGCCCTTTTGAGTTGGTATACAACACACAGCCTAATATCATTCAAGCATTGACAGGACCCAAGATGGGAATTCCAAACAAAGTCCCCCTTGTAAGACCCTCAGGTCATAGAGGCAATAGTGATCAAACAGAAAAGAAAAATGAGTGTCTGCAAAAGACATTTGTCCCCATCCAAGATAAACATGAAGTTGGTGACAAAGTTTGGGTCATGAGGTTGAAAAAAGCAAACTACAACCCAAAAAAGTAGGCCCAGCAATAATCCTAAACATAAACAAAAATAACACTTACCTTGTGCAAGGACTCAGGAAGCGCAAGAAAGACAAACCTCTCCACCATGATTGCCTGAGACCCTTCAAAGCAAGACAAAAACAAGGCAAAACTGCCCTGACCACCACAGAACAATAGCTAGTCCAGTATAGTGCCCGGGCTCCTGACAACCTCCTTGACAACCTACCCCAAGAGGAGACCAACCTTCAGTTGGGGGGTGTCAAAAAGGCAAGCTTGACCCGCCAGCAAGGTTGTGAGTAAGGGGTTTGTGACCCGTAATCTAATTACCCGGCCACTTGAAGCCAGAATAGGAAGTCAACTCAAATTGCCAAATCCAGCAACATGAAAAAATGCTGATCCCCTACAGCGGATACCTTGTTTATGCGCTTAACTCATTACCAGGATCAAGTCACCCCCTTCATTATCCCACTGTGTGATCAGCCCTATCATTTTCCTGTTATCCATGACTCACAATAACTATATAATCATTATCTCCCAATAAAGAATGTTATCTAGTTTCTAAATTTTCCCCCTTGTAACTCTGCTAAAACAGCACAGTTACAACAAAGATATGCACTCAAATCCGCCTTATCTGACATATTTACATTTCCAATAATAATTTTGATCTTAATATGTTCTGGCTGGCCTATTACATCTTACTGGATCAGGTTTGAGAATTTTTAACCATTTCTGTAATGGGTAGCTGCAACTGCAGTCCACTTCCAGGGAAATTTACATCCACCTTCCTCTGCCAGATTGTCTGGATCATCCCAAATAGGGAGGAATGTGGATACAAGAGCCTGATAGATCCCTGAAACTTATGTAATGTTCCTACTGATAATGCAGGTGTTAATAAAACCTCTGCAGCCATTGTGCAGCAATCATGGTATATAAATTTCCTTCATTTTCAAACAATAAACACACTTTTACTTACTTGTTTTTTATCTCTACTTAGTTTTTACCTTAGAATAAAAGGTATTATATTAAATTCTCTAAAGACTTGTATTAATTTCTGCATAGGCCTTTTAACTATACTCTCCCAAGCAGGCAACCCAGATGTTACCATTGAAAGACGTCCTCAAGGCCTAAACCAAAACACACTTGGATTTCTTAGCAAGGATCTCGTTATCTTGTAAATACTACGGAGTTTTCTCAAAGTTTCAGGGATACAGTCTTAGGCAGCCGGCCTGTTGTTTCCAGGGGTGACCTGGGCCAGATTTTTTGCAGGCAATGCCCACCATAAGAGGGGAGCTAACTTAAAAAGGTAGGAGGTGGACTTTGCTACCCAGGACCACGGACCGGCAGCCGGGATTATAGTGTCAATCACCCCTGTGAGGGTGATGTACACAATCCCAAACAGCTTGTCAGAATAGTCAGTTGGGAGGTCAGTTGAAGAAGCAGGCATAGGTTTTGGGGTCACAGGTGGTTCCATGGGCAGGTTGTAAGCAGGGAGATAGTTGAATTTCCCTCTGAACAACTTGAGTGTTGAAAATATCTATGGGCCTTGTTGTTTGTATTAAACTGCAGATTTTTTGCGGGCCAAATGGTTGAGTTCAAGTATTTTTTCCAGGGTGTAGTCCTTGTATTCAGATTTCAGAGGGTAGTTGGTAAAATAGACGGGACCAAAAGGTACACCAGGAGGACAGAAAACTGCAGGCAGTGGGGTAGGGAGGACAGGAGATCTTGAAGTGAATTGGTAGATAGCAAATAAAAAATAAGGCAATAGCTGTGTGAGCCAAAATAACATAATCTTTATTCAAAAATGGCAATAAAGTTTGAGCACAGGATCTATAGGCATATATAGCATCCCACTCTAAACCTAGTATTTCCCATAAGGGCTTCATCAAAATATTGGGGAAAACGTGGGCGGGTGGCCAGGAGTTCCGGGAGTAGGAGCGGCAAAATGGCACCTCATCTGGATGTTCTCTCATTGGTCAGAACATCTAAATTAGTCACTTGATTTCCTTGATTTTTGGCTGTGGTCACAAGGTTGGGCCCAAATCACAGGTTTCTCCTTGGCAGTTGAGTTTGATTGGTTACTTGTGAGGACTTCAAGCTCATGAAGTTCACGAGGAAACCTTGTCTGCCTCCATTAAGAAATTCAAGAAACTCCTCCTCAGGAACCATCATAATTAATCCTGTACTGGTATTCTGACTTCAGGACTTAGCAGGGCCTTCAGCTTGCGGGGGCTTGATCTCAGAAAAACACAGACAGACAGACAGACTCTTGGTTCATGGGGCCAGCGGCCCACAGGAATTCAGATTCAGGGTTTAAATCTTGCTCTTGGGCCAGGGCTTCAAGGGGTAATAAATTGTCAATCCTGACATCACCCCCTTCTTCCCCCAATGGTCCTCTCTTCTGGTCCTTTTTGTTCAGATAGAGTTGGACGGCTTCTTGGGCATTAGCCAGGTTGCTCAGTGGTTCCCAAGTGCCTTCCTCTAGAAGTTATCCTTTTAATGTGATATGGTACTGAGGTTTTTGGTAGTGGATTTAGTCGCCATGTAAATATTCAACTTCATATTCCTCAGAGTGGCAT
This sequence comes from Entomophthora muscae, assembly GCA_014839935.2. Taxonomy (NCBI): domain Eukaryota; kingdom Fungi; phylum Entomophthoromycota; class Entomophthoromycetes; order Entomophthorales; family Entomophthoraceae; genus Entomophthora; species Entomophthora muscae. Next base: position 161,505 of record QTSX02004992.1, on the reverse strand, counting down.
ATTATGAATAGGGAGGGGATGTCTTAATCTGTTGGTGGGGAAGCAAGTTTCCGTCTTTTTTGAACAACAGGGAGCAGTGGAACACATCATGAATCTTCCAGGAGGGGGTAGGTTAGCTTGAAGGCAACCTCACCAACTAGTTTGGTGATCTTGTGGGGGCCACTTCTTCTGTGAGCTAACTTACTACAAGGTACATGTAGGAGAACATTCCAGGAATCCAGGTATACTTTGTTTCCAACTTGTAAGGGTTGGCATGGGGTTTGTTTGCGGTCAGCAAAGGCTTTGTATGTTTGCACTGCATGGTTCATGCTGGTTAGGCATGTTTTTTGTGTGTCATGGATTTGTTCAATCCAGGAGCATCCAGTAGTGTTAGTTTCCTTCTTGCCAATCTTGGGGTCCCAGGTGGGGTCAAACCCATAGTTGGCTTTGAATGGGGACATGCCTGTGGAGGAATGGTCTTTACTGTTGTAGGCAAACTGGGCCATGGGAAGAATTTTGGCCCAATTTTCCTGATCAGTGTTGGCATAGAATCAAAGGTATTGTTCAAGGATCTGGTTTACTTGTTCAGTTTGGCCGTCTGTCTGTGGGTGGTAAGAGGTAGATACACATTGCTTGATTCCCAAGTTTTTCATCACCTGTGTCCAGTAGTTTGACATGAATTGGGGTCCTCTGTCTGTGATGATTTCCTCAGGTGTTTTGTGTTGCATGAGGATGCAGTTGTGGAAGTGTTGGGCTGTCTCTGCTGCTGTGCAATTGGTGATGATCAGTACAAAGTGAGCCATTTTAGTGAAGCAGTCTACCATGACCAGGATTGCGTTAAAGGAGAGGGACAGGGGCAATTTGATAATTTAGTCCATGGAAACAGATCTCCAGGGTCCAGCAGGTATATCCAAGGGTCTTAGAAGTCCTTCAAGTTTGTTTCTGCGGGGTTTGGTCCGCCCACAGGTCTCACACCCCTGCAGGTACTCGCTTACGTCTTGATCCATTTTTGGCCAAGCAAAGTTCCTTCTGATGCTCTGGAGGGTCTTGAGCCTACCCGGGTGTCTAGCCATCTCAGAATTGTGGTAGTCTCTCAAGACGTTAATTCTGAAGTCCCCTTTTGGTACAGAGATCCTTTTGTGGAGCATTAGTGCTGTTCCCTTCAATGAGTAGCCTTTTTGGTAGTGGGCGCTATCCAAGAATTTAGAGAGGTCAGAGATCATGATCTTGATGAACTTGTCTAGTTTTTGGGCTCTTAGTACTTCTGGTTTTCTGGCTCTGATTTTCATCAATCCCAGGTGAATGCCTAGACTTGCTGTGTCCAAGAGAACTTGGGTGTTTTGGTTATAAGTTTCTAGGTGGGTAGGCACCAGGTCAGTTCTTCTACTTAGGGCGTCGGGTACCAGGCTCATCTTCCCTGGCTTGTAGTCTATGGTCAGAGTGTAGTCATCCATTTCTAAGGCCCATCTTGCTTGTTGTTGGCTAAGCTGGCGTGGTTTGAAGAAGTAGACCAAGTTCTTGTGGTCTGTCAGGACCTTTACGGGATATTCAGTGCCACATAGGTATCAGCACCAATATTTCAAGGTCTTCATTATGGCTAGCATCTCCTTGTCATATATTGGGTAGTTCCCTTCAGTGGGTAGCATCTTCTTGGAGTAATATGCTACAGGATGTAGCATACTATCCCCTCCTTCCTGAAGAAGGACCCCGCCCACTGCAAAGTCTGACGCATTGGTTTCCAGAACAAAAGGTTTGAAGGGATCTGGCATGGCCAGGATGGGGGCGGAGGTGAAGGCAAGTTTCAAGGTTTCAAAGGTGGTGGTACATTCCAGAGTCCAGGAAAAGGTGACCTTGTCAGAGCAAAGGCGGGTCAGGGGGAGGGTAATGTGAGAAAACTTTTGGATGAAATCCCTGCAATAATTTGCCAGGCCCAAAAAACTTCCCACATATTTCCTGCTTTTGGGCACTGGCCAATATTTTATTTATTCTACTTTATCCTGTGCCATAGCAAAGCCGCTGGTCTTCACTAAGTATCCCAGGAATTCAACTTCAGACTGAAAGAATTTGCGTTTCTTAAGCTTAGCGTGTAAGTTTGCTTGGGAGAGTTTTTCTAGTATAAGGTCCAGGTGGTGCAGGTGTTCCTTGTAGGTCTTTCTGTAGATGAGAAAGTTGTCCATATATGCCACACAAAAACGGTCAAGGTATTCCCATAGGACAGTGTTGATTATCCTTTGGAAAGTGCTGGGAGCGTTGCAGAGGCCAAAGGGCATTACAAGGTACTTGTACAGCCCATATTGGGTTTTGAAGGCCATCTTGTACTTGTCTCTGTCCTTGATTTGGATTTGGTTGATTGCATCTCTAAGGTCAATTTTTGAGTACACCTGAGCTCCAGTCAGTACATCACAGAGGTTGTTGGCATTGGGGAGGGATAGCAGTTCTTTATTGTAATGTTGTTCAGTTTTGGTAGTTTACGCATGGACACATCCCACCATCTTTTTTTCCTACAAACAACATGGGCAACAAGCAGGGGGCTTTTGACACTTGGATGAACCCTTTTTTGTCATATCCTCCAGGTATGCTTTCAAGGCTACTTGTTTGCAGTGGTTACAGCTGTAGATGGGGCCATGTGTGGTTGGGTTCCTGGTATCAGGTCTATGGCGTGGTTGTAGATTGAATGGCTGGATAGTTTTGTGGCTGCTTCTTCACTAAAAACATTGTTCGATCTCTGTAGGGGTAGGCAGTATCCTAACTCTGGGTTCTATCTTTATGATCAAGAGTTTTTTGATAGGGGATTGGTCATGGCTCATACAAAAAAACTTAACACAAGATTCAGTTTGGCCCAACGTGGTAGTTTGCTCACAATAGTTTAGAATCAGGCCATGTCTGTTGGACCAGGAGTCACCCAGTATAAGGGGGTGGGGGTAGTCCTGGCAAGAGGATCAGGGACAACGGGTATACAATGTGTCCAATGATCAAAAGAAGTTCTTGTTCACACTCATAGCTGGTAACCAAGGAGTTGTTTCCCATGATTACTTGTAGGCTACGCTCTGAGGCTTTCAAGCCTAATTCCTCTGTTAGGCTGGCGTCAATGAAACTTTCATCTGCTCCTGTATCAATAAAGGCTTCAATCTTGCACTTGAGCCTGCTACTTCTATGGTCACTTTGATGAATTTGTAAGACTGGGAAGAAGTGTTTATTTGCGCCAGTGAGATTGGGACAGTGTTCTTCTTAGAGAAGGCTCTGTTCAAGTGGTTTGCCATGTGGCAGTAGAAACATAGTCCTTTGCGGTAACGTTGTTGAGCTCTTCAGGTGTCATCCCTGTTCTGTTGGGGGTTGGTGTTCAGGGTTGGAGGGTCTGGGAGGGGCCAGTGTTCTCTTGGTTCATGCTAAGACCCTTGCTCAGGGGAATTAGCTTGTCTAGGCTGAGGGTGGGTGGGTGATGCTTCAACAGGTCCTTCATTGCTAGGTTGACTCCATTTTGGAAGATAATGGCTGCCAGTTTGTCCTCAAGTTGGGTGCCGGGTTTCAGTTTGAGGAATTTGTCAATATATGCTTGGATGGATCAGGGGCCTTGTCAAATTTTTAACAGGGAGTTTAGGGCATAGTATATAGTGTTGCAATCTTCCCCAGTGGCCATTAACTCAGCCTCAAACTTGGCGTAGTCTAAGCAGAATTCTATGTCTTCAGCCAAAACCTTGCTGAACCAGTCCAAGGCGTCCTGTCAGGACTGAGAATTTAAGTCTCAACTGATACTTCCTATTTTGTTGATATATATGCCAAGACTTCTATTTGTTTGTTTGTTTCTCCTTTACCATCTTTGGCCGCCTATATTTCCGCAAATACTGAACCATTTCAGCCCAAACTGGTGTCAGCCAAAAGACCTCAATTCCAGCTTTCAGAATCTTACTTTTGACAATATACTTCTGATTCGCAATTATGAGTTAATCTCGCTTAAACATAATTCCCCTATCATCTCCTTTTCATAGAATTGGGTATAAAAACCCTCACAGTTCTATTATTCCAAGCAATTCAATCTCCTCCTGTTTAGGCTCATCAATAAAACTATTGTCTTAATCCTAGCTGTATCTCTTTTATCCTTGGGAAATAGTAATTTGTTGGTGATGGTTGAGCACAGGCTTTGATACAACTACAGCTGTTATTGAAAAAGTCTGAAGTCTTACACGTCCCCCAATAGCATTAAAGCAACCCCAAGGATCTTCTTGGTGTCACTGGCGTAAGAGGAAGCATTGGTATGGAAATGCAGGCAGAGGACTGGCATGGTGCATTTAGCTTCCTCAAGCGTGAGCTTCTCCATCTGAGGCATCTCTACCTTTGTGAGGGACTGATTCACAATCACATTTTGCACTTGGGAGGAGGGAGCTTTGTTGGCGTCAGCAGTAGTGGCGTTGGTTCTCTTTGAGTCATTTGGGTTTGCATTCTTCCACATGGAAGAGATCAGGTTTGCGGTCATCTTATAGGTGTAATGAGTGATTATCAATAGCAAAAGCATACAAGATGCCCCAAGAAATAACAAAACCTTGGGGCTAAGGGTACCAGGTTTAATAAAGATTGCCATAATGTCAGGGATCCAGTCTTCTGCAGCCAGCTTGTTGTTTCCAGGGGTGACCTGGGCCAGGTTTTTTGCAGGCAATGCCCACCACAAGAGGGGAGCTACTTAAAAAGGTAGGAGGCAGACTTTTCCACCCAGGATCACAGGCTGGCAGCCGGGATTATAGTGTCAATTACCCCTGTGAGGGTGATGTACACAGTCCCAAACAGCTTGCCAGAATGGTCAGTTGGGAGGTCAGGTAAAGAAGCAGGCATGGGTTTGGGGTCACAGTTGGTTCCATGGGCAGGTTGTAAGCAGGGAGATAGTTGAATTTCCCTCTGATCAACTTGGGTGTTGAAAATATCTACGGGCCTTGTTGGTTGTATCTAACTGCAGATTTTATGCAGGCCAAAGGGTCAAGTTCAAGTATCCTTTCCAGGATGTAGTCTTTGTATTCAGATTTCAGAGGGTATTTGGTAAAATGGACAGGTCTAAAGGGTACACCAGGAGGACAGAAAACTGCAGGCAGTGGGGTAGGGGGGACAGGAGATCTTGAAGTGAATTGGTAGATAGCAAATATAAAATAAGGCAATAGCTGTGTGAGCCAAATTAACATAACCTTTAATCAAAAATGGTGAATAGGTTTGAGCGCAGAGTCTATAGGCATATCTAGCATCCTGCCTCCAAACTTAGTATTTTCTATAAGGGCTTCATCAAAATATCAGGAAAAAAGTGGGCAGGTGGCCAGGAGGCCCGGGTGTAGGAGCGGCAAAATGGCACCTCGGCTGGATTTTCTCTCATTGGTCAGAACGTCCAAATTGGTCACTTGATTTCCTTGATTTTTGGCTGTGGTCACAAGGCCAGGCCCAAAGCCCAGGTTTCTCCTTGGCAGTTGAGTTTGATTGGTTACTTGAGAGGGCTTCAAGCTCATGAAGTTCACAGGGCCACCTTCTCTGCCTTCATTAGGCAATTCAAGAAGCTCTTCCTCATGAACCATCATAATTGAACCTATACTGGTATTCTGACTTCAGGACTTAGCAGGGCCTTCAGCTTGCGGGGGGCTTGATCTCAGAAAAACACAGACAGACAGACTCTTGGTTCATGGGGCCAGCAGCCTGAAGAAATTTGGGCTCAGGGTTTGAATCTTGCCCTTAGGTCCAGGTTTTGAGGGGTAACAAATTGTCAATTCTGACACAAAGTCCTTTAGCAAGTCTTCTTATTCTTGCAGATTCAGAGTGATCTGGTCCAAAAGTCTGATAAGATCTACCAACTTCTTTAGAATTGTCATCAGAAGTAAATTGATTTGCCAAGGCATTCTTGAATTCAACTCAAAGCAGTTCACAAGTCTTTGAATAACTTATGAGCCCAAGATTCAGAACATCTTTATATAAGCTAAAAACAATTTCATTATACTCAATCCAGCTTGCAGCACTTTTATTCAGGTCACCGCTAAACCTTTACAAGTTTATCTTCTTATAAGGTTTATTATCATCATCCATACTTTAAATTCAGAACCTAAACGTAAAAATGCGGGATTGTCAAATCCTTTTGCATAAACTCACCAACTTATTGGAATATTTTTCATCCTTTATATAAAAAAGTAAGTTGTTATGGGATGAAAATCACTCCATTAAGTTGTTGAATTCATGCAAAAAATTGAAAATCCCATGTTTTTACCTTTAGGTTTTGAATTTACAGTACATCACTCAGAATGAACAACATATGGCAGTTGCATGACTTTTAACTGTTTAAAGTTTTCTCAAGAAACAAGAAATTCATTAAACAGCACCATCTTGTCAAAAATCTGCATCTTTGATGTAGCATTCCAAAATCTTGTTAGGACATGCCACCTCAAAAACATCATCTCAAAATACACCATCTTGAAATACACTATCTCAAATTTACTCTGTCTCAAAATCATAGTAAAAATGACATTTCAAATTATGGCATTGCAACTATGAAAAACTGGTTTTAAAATTTTAGTTTTTTGAGCTCCAAAAAAGTCCAAAAAAATTCAACAAAGTAAAATTTAAAAAGCATTTTCTAGGGTTAAAAAGGCCTCAGAATTTCAAATCTGTAATAAAAAGGGGGTCAATTAGAAGCAACAAGGCTATGTAAAGATCAAAATTCAAAATATACACAAAAATAACCATTTTTGTCTAGTATGTCTACAGTAGTTTTAAAAGCTATGGCAATAACCAAAAATACCTCAGATTAAAACAAAATGATTTCAGATTTAAGCAAATTCCAACAGTCAGGTTAAAATATACACTCTGCTAACAGGTATTTTTGGTGTTGATGGGGAAAATGGGTCAACACAGAAAAGAAGTGCTCACACGCCAAGCAAGACTATTCAAAATACTATCTGAAATACATTGATTCACAAACAAAATGGTGTGAGTTGACTTTTGGTGTACATATGTTTACTATGTGAATTGGTGACAAAATACACCCAAGCACAGTGAATCAAAACTCAAACCAAACCCAAAACACAATAGCAACCCACTATGTAAATGAAACCACTCAATGTTGTGTGCAATGAATTGTAATCAAGAATGATACCAAGGTATATAAAATAAGACACAAGATCTGAAACATAAAGTTTAAGATATTGTGTTGGGTGCTTAACTTGGTATAAAATCTGAGAAAATGGGCGGAAATTATTTCAGGTATTCTAAAATGTGTGTGTAAACCCAAAAACAACAATTAAAAAAATAAAAAATCTATAATCAGGATATTGGGTTGGTAAAACTCTAATTAAATATCTATATTCAGATAAAAAGCAAAAATCAGAACCAGGAAAACTTAATTAAGTTTTATTTTTTATTTTATTAAATTTTAAAATGAAAGGTACACAACAACAGAGTGACAATGCACCTGTTGTGCACTGCAGTTGCGGTTGCCCTCCAGGTCAAAGAACAGAGTTAGTGAAATCCAAGTGCCTACTCAGGAAGGAGATGTGAAATGAGAGTTCAATAGTGATGCTGCACTGGCACAGTTGGTTCAAGGAGCACAAGCTGCTAGGGTGCGGAGCATAAACCCTTGGGTCCCAAAGCTGACCCGGAAGCCAACCAAGTTCACCACTACAAAGGAAGTTAGAAACAAGGAGGTAGAACTTACTTCATATGTGTTAAATGTTGTGTACCGGCAAGAGTTGGTCCCATCAGCCATGCTGGAGAAGGTGAAGCCTGTACTTGATACTAGCTACAAGCCCTATGTCAGTGATGGCAATCAAGAAGACAAAAACAAGCCTGAGTTCTATAGAACTACAGAGGGGCAGTTAGTGTTAATGTATTGTCTTGCCCATAGTGGTGCAAGGTCATAAACTAAATTGTGAAAATCTTTAGGGTTAAGATTCATAAGGTATAAAAAGGTAGTTACTGTCTGTAATATAATCTTACAGAATCCTGCTAAGAACTTATACTGGGTTACAAAAGGAGCTATAGAGTTTAAGAACCCTAAACAAAGTAAAACAAGGTATTTAATAGTAAAAAAATGGTAACTAAGGGAATGTTGATATTGGGATACTCTCCATCAGCAAACTAGTACATGTAACTATTAAATGATTCCTTAAGGGAAAATAATGGATACAACAAGCCTAAGGCTTGTTGTTTTACATCTTCCATTTATTTAAATAAGTAGAAAAAAAGAAAAGAAGAAAAATTAAAATGGATTAATAAAAAATCAAAAATCCTAAAATTTAAGATCTGAAGTTAAAAATTGATAAATATTGAAGGTAAGAAATCACTTAGACTTTAGGTTTAAAGCCTACTCTTCACAAGCTCTTTATTTATAAAAAAAGTCTTTGCTAGTTGGGAAAATGATAGTTGTGGAGAAAGCAGCCAAGTACAGGAGCAACTAGAGAAAGTTGGGTATAGACCTGGAGTAGAAGGAGACATCAGAAACTCATTAGGTACCATATATCAATACATAAGCTGGGGAAGAGCTGCATCAACATAAGCAGGAGACTCAAAAAGTAATTGAATTATGAAAATATTTTAAGTTTGAAGTAGAATATATATAGCTAATAGAATAGCTAGGATAAAGGAAGACAATGACAACAACAGCAATTCAAACACAAATCACTGTAAAATAGGTAAAATACTTTAAATTTATTCCTTTATTTTTTGCTTTGAGCTAATATTTCTTATTGAAATATCAAGTTAAAAATTAATAATTAAGTATTTTAAAGAGCCTGCCCTTTGGGGCAGGATATGACAGTTAAAGAAAGTTGCTGTGTTCTACACCAAGGTACCCATGCCTTGCAAGCCTGTCACCAATCAGGATCCTGGCTTGTCTGAACCCACAAAGCCCGCTCAGAAGCGCATTACTGATATAAAGCACATCATCCTTCTCAAGCTAATGCAGGAATCTGGTGACTACAAGGCAGCTGCGGCCCTTGTTGGAGTGGATCCCAAGTACGCCTCCAAGACATTCAACACCTTCATTGAGACTGACCAAGTCCCTGTTGTGGAGAAATCCTTGTGTGTTTCCACCATGCTCACCAAGGAGCACAAATGGGTAATCCATCAGTGGATAACCTGGGACTGTCATCTTGAACTGGAAAATATACTGCCATGGTCAAATCTACTTTTGGGATTGAGGCCTCAATTTCCTTTTACTGCCATCTGGTGAAGGGAATGTGCTTTTCCTGGAAAAAGCTTGGGGTATCCCCCTACAATTGTAATACCCCAACCAATATTGAGACCCAGAAAAAATACAGAGGCGTACACTGCCCTTAAAGCCAGGGGGACAGTCAAATTTTACTATATTGACAAATTGGTATTCACCTAGTCAATGTGCAATGGGTATGGGTATGTCCCAAAAGGCTCCAATGACGAGATGGCTTGGCTTTCTGCAGTCTGCGCCACAGCCTATTTGATGGTGGCTCTCCTTGGTCTAAAGGGGGTCAAACTGTACCAAATGATATTGGGATCTCACAATAGCCGGACCTTCCTATCATTTCTCCAATTGGTCCAGGAGCACCTGAAGCGCACAAGCCTGGGCTTCACCAATTTAATAGTACTGGACAATGTTGGTATCCACAAGGTGGCATATATTTTTGCTGAATTTCCATCAATAAACACCATCATTGCAGTGGGCCCCCAGCAATTGGCCACGGCAAATTTGTGCCTTCTCTTCCTCCCCGCCTATTTGTCCTTCCTAAATCCCAATGAGGAATTTTTTGGGTGGCTAAAGCAAGTTGTCAAGCAAGGGACCCCAACTGGGACCAAGGACCTCTTTGATTTGCTGCAGGCTTGGATCCACACCCTCCCAGCCAAGACCGTGGCCAAATTTTATGACCACTGTGAAAATTGGGGAGCAGGTTAAGAGGAAATAGAACCATGCTCTCAACTATAATAAAAATCTTGGTTTCAGCAATAACCAAAAAGGTTGTCACTAACAATTCATGGGAGGCCAAAGCAAGGGAAGTAATCAACTGAACACCAAAAGCAACAGCCAAAACCAAATGGCCAGATTAGACTAACAAATTTCAAACTTTATTAGAGTATAGAATGATGAAGCAAGGTCTTTCACAACTCTTGCATTCATTTAAGGGATGAGATGGGATTGAGTTGGTAGATCAAATATCACAAAATCAATTGGCCAATTATATGAGGGAACATGGATGCATCTCTTGAGGCAGGAAAATCCAGAAAATCCAAATAGACAAAATTAAAAGGAAAACTGAACCAACTAAAATAAGGAATATGCTTTGGATGCAATTATCACTGCTCCCATATGCTCTTGCACATGATATTTAACCAGATGTGTCTCTTGGGTGGGTTAGATGGGGGCATCTTCAGAGTAATTCCAAAAGGTTAAATTTTTGACTTTTCTTGTGCTTTTTTAGTAACCTTTTGGATAAATATACAACCATAATTTGGTAGAAATTCCCAAGCATTTGGCAGGAATTGGAGTAGAGACATAGGAGGGAGGCATAACTTTACAACCACGCTGATTTATTAATCCCTGTGTGCCTTGCAAAACAACCAATCAACTAAAGGCTTAGTGTGTCCAATTTTTTTATATTTTCTAATTTACTATTTAGGATTTATTAATTATCATTTTATATTCATAAGCTTCTAAGTTCACAATCACATTCAGCAGGATCATCAATGAAGGTTTGTAATGTATTTATTTTATATTAAATTATTTTATTATGGAATCTGAGACTATCCCAAACACTTTATACTGTATTAAAAAAAATATTTATATCACTCTTATCAAATAAATATAAAAATACAATTAGAAAAAGTTAAATTTATAAGGTACAAAGTAGAAGTATATTTTATTTTCATATATTATCCTGCTTTTATGAAGACTTTCTCTGGGATTTATTTTTCAAAGCTTGTTTGCTAAAATAAGCATTAGAGAAATAAATTATTTATGAGGAGCACCTTTTGCAGAAGCTTTGAATATGGATTTAGAGAAGAAAGAAGTATATTTTATTAGATAATACTTTAGATTTATATAGCTTGCGCTGTGGCAAGGATATAGTTGGATCAAAGATAGGGAAGGTCATTTGCAGTATGGGTTCAAGTTGCTGGATACTTGGACAAGTCATATGATATTGGTTTGTTACCTTTCTTGGTATGTAGAACTGTATATTTGATTGGCATCAAACCAGGAAATGACTGTATGTTAAGTGTGTTGGCAGTGGCCAGAATACCTGTACATCCAGCTCCTTGACATTATAATAAATATAATTTAAAGTTTGTTGCAACATCTTCAACTAATCCCTCTCAGGTAAATAAAACCCCAAGTAGTTCACCAAATGGCACACTGCACAACTCACCAACTAATCATTAACTTGGTGGCACTCCTATCATTTGCCCATCTATTACAGGAATCAAACAATCCAGGTCCTAAAAGGAACACAACTTGAATAAGCCTTGTGACTTAAGAGGAACATTACTCAGATAAGCCCCATGAACTCCATGACGTACATGGACAGTATGTGGATTTTCATGATACTATATATTATCCTATATTCATATCCAATAAAATATCATTCTCTTCTTAATTTCCCCTTTATCTTGTTTATTATACTTCACAAGAAGTATAAACTTGACAGTGGTATCACAGGTAGGTTATTCACACCTACACAACTAAAAGGAAAAATCCACCTAAAAAAACCAGAAAATGACCCTTCCTGCAGGCTGGAGAGACTACAAAGAGGGACAAGACATCCTCACAGGCTTCATAATTTTCAACAACATCCTTGTCCCCACCAAATAGTATAACCTTGTCCACACTCAAAAACTCTTTAATCCGCCTACAACTTCTGCAAGCCTGCAGGTACCCAAGATACCCAGTAATGTCTTTCAATGCCTACATACAGCAGAAATTGGGGCCTTTTGCAGGGTTATACAGGGAAAATTCCTCCCTCTGGATCAACAGTACACAAAGAAAATTTGAACAAGTAGACTATCCCTAAAGACTCTGGGTCAGTGAGATTGCTCTTTGCGTCACAGGAACTGCATCACAATTTGTGTGTGGGTGGATAAGCCAACACCCCAACCAGGAGACAAATTGGGAAGTGTTTGAAACTGCATTCCTCAAAAAGTTTTCCATGAAGGACTCCTACGTTGTGATCATGACCAAACTCAGAACCTTCAAAATGACATGAGCAATCAAGGAATACATTACTACATATGAAGACCTACATGCCCACGCCCCCAATATAAAGTCACTTCCCCCTTTAGCCTTGGATAGGAAAATCTTCCCGCAATAAATAAAAAATCTGCTCCAAAGCCAGCTAAGCCCCTTAATTCTCTTGAGGATTTAGCCCATACAATTAATGAGATATTTGTGTTGACCTACCCTTCCCAGGTGTCAAACACTGATGTTTTGAACTCTGTTCCTACTTGGTAGGAATCTCTGATCAATTTGGATTATTTTTTGGCTTGGACTTTCCTGCATTTAAAATTGATTTAGTCCAAACAACCAGGTCATGCTTTAGTTAAATCAATAGAATCCATTCTAACTGAAATTAGTGGATTCAGGAATGCCCTCTAGGCATTAGCCAACCAGAGGTTGGGTCAGAAATTGGGGAGAAATCATCCAAACTCCCAGAAACTACTGGCAAAAATTCTATCTCATCCAATAAAATGACTGGGTGAGGTCACCTGACCCTGCAAATTCAATTGGTATCCCTTAAAGTAAAACAGGGGACTTTTGGTCCCCAGCTTGCTCATTCTATCAATTAAAAGTCTTGCTAACTTTCCTCACTTAAAAGTTGATTATTTGAGTCTCCTCTGGAAGTTCTCAACAATCCCTGACTCTGTTAGTATTAGATTTGTTTTTTATTTCCTCCCTTACCATCCCTTGGTTTATGGCGTTGTCTTCAAAGCCGGCAGCGTCAACTTTATTGTTGATATATACGCTCATTTAGTCATTCTCAAAAAACTGGCTCAAACTTTAAAATTAGTATTTAAAACTCTTTATTTACCTACTTTAAGTTCAAAATTGCTTCTTGCTTGCTTTGGCTTCCGCTTTTGATTTACCTACGCCTTGTTTGACGCTCTTATCTGTTTTCAAGCTTTAAAACACTTAGTTGTTGTTCCTGGGTTTTGTGGCTTCAATTTAATCAATTCACTACAGTCCAGCTGTTGGTTAATTAGTAATAAAAACCAAAGTTTGCTAGTTCTTTATTCTCATAACTTTAAAACTATGCTGGTCCCCAAGTGAAGTTTGATGCCTTTACCCTAGCACCAGTTCTGGTGATGATATGGACTACTTCTCCTGACCTCTGGAGTCGTATCTCTTACTCATTCCACCATGTAGGGAGCAATCTCACCCAATTTGTGCGGATGTTGGGGAACATTTCTGGGCGCGCTCAAGAAATTCTTGCTACTAGCAAAAGTGTTGTTTGAAGCCTTGCCTGTGATGACCTTGAGCTTTCTGCCCTCAAGCCAATTCCTACTATGCCTCTGATTCCGCCCCTGTGCCTCCCCCTTCCGCAGAACCGGTGGTTCTGGCCCAAGAAGAAGGGATGGACTTCCAAGGGCATGCCCCCAAGCGCGCCATCTGGCTTCCTGGTGGAATTCTCTTGATGGGCTTGGATTCTTACTTTCTCCGTCTTTCCACTGTGTCCTCTATGTGGATGCCACTTTGGGAAGTCATCCCAGTTTTCCACTGGATGATGTCTTGGTGGATTCTTCCCCCAGAGGGAGCCCAACTTAGTTAGTTTAGCCCTTCTCTCTAACACCCAACACCATCAACTTTGACAAACCTGGACCATAATTGGACTTCTACAATGACCTCCCCATGTAAATTAGATATCAGTTCAACATGACCTGCTGCAAGAACCTTGAAGATGTATTCCTAGAGGGAAAACATGCAGCCCATAAATCTGACAATCTACAAACAACCAATAAGAGAAAAGATAGCCCCAAAGCAAGAAAGGACTCTCAACCAAACAAAAAACAAACAAAAATAATTGAGCCATCAACACCCACCCTCAAAACAGTAATTGTACTGCCCAAGCCAACCAGGCAAGCACCAAAGATGCCAACAAGGGGGAAAATTTCAGGCAAGTGCTAAGGCAAGCCACCCTCCCCCAATTACAAGACTTGTATAGGGACCAAGATGTGGATTCAATCACCATGATCCAAGTACCCTCCAACAATTCTCTACTGTTTGCCGCCCAAACTGAAAATAAACTCCTCACTTATCCTTTCTGTTTTTGCAGATATCAGGGCATCACACTATTCAACACTGGAGCAGACCAGTCCCTCATCATTCAGAAATTTTCCAACCTCATGAGACTACCTACAGTATGCAGCAATATCAAGAGGATCATCATGGCAGACAACAGAAGTACACCAGTCATACAAGAGGCAAAACCTTTTTACACCCAAATTGGAGATGTGCAAATCACGCTCAGCGGCCCTATCATACTAATCCCCAAGTATGATGTTATAATTGGCCTGGATTGGATGAGAAAGACCAAACCTCATATTGACGGGATAACACTACCCTCACCATAAAATATGGCAAGGTACTCCACAATGTTTACCCAAACCATCTTGACACACTTATGGAAGACCACATGTTTGTGAAAATCATGGATACAGAAGAGAAAACTGAATCTAGCAGAATCATTTAGGACACCTATACATGTGAAGTTATCCATTTCAAAAATACAGAAACCAGACGTAAGAACAACTAAATCTGAGACCAGCTAGTTAGTGAGTTCCCCTCTGTCTTCCAGGAAGCCCTCCTGGGCTTACCACCAGACCGCGGTATACAACATGAGATTGACCTAAAAGGAAGTGTACCTAAGGCACGCCCTATCTACTGCCTTACAACATAAGAAGATGACACCCTGAAAGCTTATCTTGATGAAGCCCTCAAGAAAGGACTCATTTGACCATAAAAGTTGCCTTTCAGTGCCGCTTTCTTCTTTGTAGCAAAGAAAGACAGAGGACTCTGCCTTGTCACAGACTACAGAGTTCTTAACAAGTTCACAATAAAGAACAGGTATCCCCTGCCCCTGATTGACAACCTTTTTGACACCCTGGGGGGGGGTCCCAAATCTTTAAAAAGTTTGATCTGACAGCAGGCTATCACCAAATTTTAGTAAAGCCTTAAGATATCTCAAAGAACGCCTTCAGAGCTAAATATAGATCCTTTAAATGTGTTGTCCTTATTTTGGAATGACCAATGCCCCCTGTACCTTTGTGACCTCTATGAACGAGGTCTTCAAGGAACAAATCAGAAACCAAGCAATTATCTACCTTGACAACATCATCATCTACAGCCCAAACTTGAAGTAACACTGGGAAGACGTCCTCCTAGTCCTCTGCACCCTTAAAGAAACCAACTAATCACAAACCCATCAAAATGCGGGTTCTTTTTGGCTGAATTTCCATTCCTTGGTCACATTATCAGCAAGGACAGAATCAAACCAGATCCAGACAAGATAAAAGCCTTAACTGAAATGCCATCTCAAAGAGATAAGAGTAAACTCTGCACCTTCCTTGAAATATTGAGCTATGTAAGGAGGTTCATCCCTGAGTGGGGAGCTCTAACAGCTCCCCTATCTGCCATTACAGGCAAAACAACCAAGTTTTTCTGGATACCACTACAAGACCAGCACTTATATCAACTAAAAGAATGTATGGTTACCACCCTTATTCTCCAGTACCCAAATTGTGAGGGAATCTATGAATTAGAAACCAATACATCTGACTATGCCATAGGAGGGGTACTCTGTATCCAAACAGCAGAAAAGGACTTCCTCCCTGTGGCGTACAAGTCAAGGAAACTATTCAACTGTAAACAAAGATACCCCATAAGCAATAAAGAATTGATGGCCATCATACATTGCCTCATAAAATGACAATATTATCTAGAAGGGCCAAATGTTTAAAGTACTCATTGACCACAAATTGTTAATATTCTTCAAAACACAGCAACACTTGTCAAGAAGGAAAAACAAGTGGGTGAGCCTCATACAGAAGTACCCAATGCAAATTAAATACAAGCCAGGCAAGGAAATGCTTACTGCATATGTCCTGTCAAGGCTAAACAGCAAACATGTCTTATGCGCTGATGATGACCCTGATTGGCCCATGTTAATCATGGGGAATCTCCAAGAAGGGTTCCAAACTGCCACCCCAATGGACATCCAAGAGAAAGTCCTTAAGAACAAACACCTGTTCAAAAATGTATATGGCACACTGCACCAAATCCTTCCAAATGGTGACACTGTACCTTACGTCCCATCAGCGCAAAAGATTGATACAATCCTCTGTTATCACAGAGAATTGGGCCACACTTGCAGCAGAAACTTGGATAAATATATCAAGGCATGCTATTTGTGGCCCAACATGCTAGATGATATCCAAGAGGTATTAGAAAAATGCAAATTATGTGAAAATTACACCCAAACTAAGGCACCACCCAAGTTATTAGTACCAATATCCATCACACAACCATTCAAAGTGTGGTCACTGGATATTGTGGGATCAATGCCTGGCAAGAACAAAGGGAAAAAGTACATCATAACAGCTATCAAATATACCACCAGATGCCTGTAGCCCAAGCTACAAAAGAATATAAAGGAAATGATATAAGACAATTTATTAGAAAAGAGATCATAGCCAAGTTTAGAAACCCTAACCTCCTGGTCTGTCAGGGAACCAACCCTGCTTGGCTGGCTTGCTAGCATCTGGGAACTGGTGGGTTGCAATCTGGGTGGGCAGGGCCCACCAAAGGATTGGTGCTAACTTAATGAGGTAGGAAATCAACTTGACCACCCACAACCACAGACCAGCGGCAGGGACAAAAGTATCTATTACTCCCATGAGAGTAATATATATAATTCCAAAAAGTTTGTTGGTATGGTCCAGTGGGAGCTTGGCGGCAGAGGCAGGCATTGGTTTGGGGGTGACAGGTGGCTCTATTTCTATTTAGTAGGCAGGGAGGAAGTTGTATTTATCTCTGAACAGGCAGGGTTTGGTAACGTCCAAGGGCCTTCTTGGTTGTATCTGGTTTACTCTGTAGTTCTGGCCAAGGGATCCCGGACTAGTATGTTGTTGGCGGTGTAGTCCTTGTACTCAGGCTTTAAGGGGTACTCCATGAAATGGACAGGACCAAAGGGAGCACCTGGCAGGCAGTACATAGCTGGCGGGCAGGCAGGGGGGTCAGATGATCTTTGAGTTAACTGGCAGATGACAAGAATAAAATACGGCAATAATAGGGGAAACCAATATCTCATAACCTTTATTTAAAAATGACAATGGGAGTTGATCTTAGCCTGGTAGGTATTTATACCACACTGCCAGGCTTCACTTCCTGGTCAGGTTTCCTGAGCTCAGGCGGTTTGGCATCAGGGGTCTCAGATGGCAGTGTGGCACTCAGCACTGGCAGGTTATCACTGGTTGCTTTGGGATGAGAAGACTTCAAATCCTTCTGTTTGTTGATTCAGGTATTGGGTGCCTCTTCAGGTTCAGTGCCTCCCCCGGGACTTTGGGAGAGTTTGGAATAACTCTCATTGAGAAACTTGTGCATTTTACCAATCAAACCGCCAGTGTTAGGCGTTGGCACCTCAGGAAAATTCTTGGCATCTTGCACTGGCAGTTTTCTTGAAGAATCCTGCAGGACGGCTAAGGGTTTGGGTCCTGGCAGGCCGGCAACAACTTTATCAATCAGTAGTGGGTTATTGGGTTCCCAGCCCATGGGTTTGGTGTCCGCAAAGGGGTTTGTCCAGGGTTTGACTCTGGTTCTGTATTTTGAGATTCAGGAGCATGCAAATTGTCATTACTGACATGATCATAGGAAGAGGCACTGAACTTAAGGCCATTGACACCAATATCTACCTCTCCAAGAATGGAATAAAACACATCATTACCAGCCCATACCACCCACAAGCAATCAGATGAGTAGAACAACTAAACAGATTTCTAGTGGAAGCCCTCAGGAAGTTATCTGTTAACAATACAAAAGCCTGGGTTGACATGATGCCAACAGCACTCATGGTGTGCAGAACTTGAGTCAATTGTAACACTAGCAAAAGCCTGTATGAACTTATTTGTGGGAAGAAGCCCGCCCTTGTTATTACTACCACATGATGACAGTTACCTATACCTAAAAAGGTGCCAGATAACAGTGACCCCAACGTACAACATGCCAGAAAAGACCAAGAAGATATAGAGCAAAAAATGATCAAAAGAGAGACAGTTCCATTGCAACAAGAAAGATTCCAGGTTGAGGACAAAAACTGGGTTGTCAATCATGACCAGAATAAGTTGGATCCAGGGTTACGTGGACCAGGCATTGTCATGGAAGTCAAACCTAACAACACTTACCTCATCAAAGGGATTTGCGCAAGAACCAAGTTAAAACATATTCACCATGACCAACTTTTCCTATATAAGTCAAGAAACCCCCAACGTAACTCCAGGCTCCCTTTCCCCAATGCCAAACTGGATCAATACCAAGCTTGTATCCCCAACACTCTCAAGAAGATTCCCACAGCTCTGCCTTCCAGCGCCCCTGGGGGAGATGTTCTAACATCTTTGATTACTCCCTCTTGGGGAATTAACGCCCCAAGTAGTTCAATCAAATAGCACACCACACAACTCACCAACTAATCATTAACTTGGTGGCGCTCCTATCATTTGCCCATATATTACAGGGATCAAACAATCCAGGTCCTAAAAGAAAAACAACTTGAATAAGCCTTGTGACTTAAGAGGAACATTACTTAGATAAGCCCTATGACCTCCATGAGGTACATGGACAGTATATGGCTTTTCATGTCACTATATATTATTTTATTTCCATATCCAATAAAGTATCATTCTCTTCCTTATTTCCTCTTTATCTTGTTTATTATACTTCACAAGAAGTATATACTTGCCACTCTCCCCCATTAGAAGAGGAGCCCAAGGAGAACTGAGGGTTCAAGAAGAAGACCTTCTCCCATGATGAAGACACACCCACCCCCAAGAAGCAGCCATAAAGCCTATCCTACCATGAATATCTGGTAGTCATTTTTGAGCAGGCTCAGGCCAATGCTTTTATCAAAGTTTTCAAGAGCTCCCACTAGGGATGCTATTTGCACTTCTGCCAGGCACTCTGCTTCTGCCTTCAAAAATGCTCAGATCTGCATGAGCTCATTAATGCAGAAGGATCCAAAGAGGCCAAAGATGTCTTCAACTACTGTGCTGTCCTTGCCCTAGTAAGAAATGAGGAAACTAAGCCTTCTACAATGTGATAACAGGGGAGCAGGTTATAAAGAATAAAATCTGTTTCTCAACCACAATAGAATTGTGGTTTCAGCAACAACCAAAAGGTTGCTACTAAAAATTCCTGGGAGACCAAAGGGGGGAGAAATTAGCTGAACACTAAAAGCAACAAGCAAAACCAAAAGGCCAAATTAAACTAATTTTTTAAACTTTATTAGAGTAGAGAATGATGAAGCAAGGTCTTTCATAGCTCTTGCATTAATTTAAAGGAAGGAGATGGAATTTGGATGGGAAGTTGAATGTCTAAAACTGATTGACCAATGATATGAGGTAACATGGATGTATCTCTTGAGGCAGGAAAATCCAGAAAAATCAAATGGTCAAAATCAAAGGGAAAATGACTCAACTAAAAACTGAGGAACCTGTCTTGAATGCAATTACCACTGCTCCCAGCTGCTCTTGCACATGATATTTAACCAGAGGTGTTTCTTGGGTGGGTTAGGTGGGTGCATTTTCAAACTAATTCTGAAATTAATAGTGTGGGGTATTTCTTGGGGGTTTTCAGTAAATTTTTGGAAATATCCAGGTGTAAGTTGCAGAGATCTCCAAGCATTGGGTGATGATTGAAGTAGAGGCCTAAGGTGGAGGCGTAACTTTACATACAACAACCTCCTCTGCTACTCCTATTTTATTGCCAACCAGGCAGCCTTCACGCCCTTTATTGAGTATTTTGAAACTCAATGGGTTGGTATTTTTCAGGGAGCATACCACATCTGAAAAGGTGGTGAATCAAACACCTGGAACTGCTTCAAGCAGGTCAAAGACAGGTTGATCAAGCTACCTCTTCCCTTGAAGGGTGGCATAGCCAGTTTGTAACTATGAATAGGGTCAAGAATCCCATATTCAACAATATCCTCATTCACTTGAAAATACAGCAGATCATCTCTGCCCGGCTCTTTTAGACTGGCATGAAGATCAAGGACAACCCCAATCATACTAAGGTGGTAAAGAAATATACTGATATTAGCAAGTTGGTCCTTGTCTACTATCCCAAGGATAGAATTCTAGATCATCTTCAGGCCATCTCTGTTGCTCTTTCAACCAATGTTTGAACCCTTTCCCAATAAACTCTTCTTTATCTTCTCTCTTCTTTTCTTTGATTTTATTATTTTGACTTTTTTTAGTATTTGATACAATTATTTGCTTATTCTAAAGTATATATCATACATTTGTTTTAAAAGCTATAGCAGCAACCAAAAATACCTCAGTTTTAAACAAAATAATTTCATATTAGAACAAAATCCAAGTCACGCAAGATTCAGGACTTAAATAAGTCAAATGTTTTTGATTAATAAATGAACTGCCAAACAAAAAACAAAATTTTACTAGCCCATTATACAAAATTATAGCAAATATCAAGTGATATTGTTTAAACCACAAACAAAATGAACTGATACAGCAAGTGAAATGGATGGATGCTGTTCCAGAGTAAATTATGATCCAATCAGGTTTCATATGGGGCACCAACAGAAGGAATAAAATGAAACAAAATTTGATCAATCTGGAAGTGAGATTTCACAAACACAAAACCAAATAAAGTCACACAAGATGTGTAGTATGAGCAGCCTAAAATAGAAAAATAATAATTTAACAGCCAATCAACAGCTATCCAATTTAGGAACAGAGGCATTTTATTCATTTTCATGGCTCCTGATTTGTGTATAATGGTTTTGAGAACCTTCCAAATATGGAATGGTAATTACAATAAAAATAAACCATACCATTTTAAGCATATTTTTTTAGTGATTTTATCCTAGGTTTTATTTTAAGATGGTTTTTACTAGCAACAACATTTTCAATAGCGCCAACAGCTAAACCAGCAGCAGCTAAGCCAGCTTCAATGGAGGCAAGGCTCAGAACGTGGAGGCACCCATTTACACTCAAGACCTTGATGTGGGTAACAAGGAAGCTGACCTGTACTTGACCCCTGACTCCTATGGCTTTGACTTGTTTGAGAGTCACTTAGTGTCTAGCTCTGCCCCTGCTCCCATACCCACCCCCGCACAAGCTGCCCACCAACCAACCAATCAGAATGGAAACCCCAATTTATAACAACTTCCCACCATCAGTCAACCTGCAATCCTCTCAGCCAATCAGACTTCAGCTCCCGTGGCCCAGCGCCCCAAGCAACAAATCATCACCACCCAAATTCTTCAGGAAATTGTGGCACTGAACCTGCAGGGTCTTTCCTGGGATCAGATAGATAGCCAATTACAATTCACCTGGGCTACTGTCATACAGGAATTCAACAACCTGATTAACAGGGGGAACCTGGTTGGGATGGCCAAGAAGACCAAGAAGGCTCCCAAGTCCCAAATCAACAAGGTATACCTGATCATGCTCAATCTATTGCAGCAGGACCCCAAGCTTCCCTTGACTCAGGTCCTTAAACAACTTGTACATCATAACATATGGGTTTCCAAGTGTATGGTGCAGTTGAAGATGCATGGAACAGTGGCGTCAATATGCGTTCTTACCAATGTTTCCAGCAACCAATGGGATGGCGCTGAGGATTCCCCATATGATCAGGTCATCAAATCAACCCTGGTCAAATGCCTGACAAGTTTGTTAGATGATGTCATGTTTGTCTTGTATTATAATCTATCAATAGCTTTTGACAATTTTGGCGCGCAAGGAAGAGCCACCACCAAAAAGAAAGGAAGAAGGTCAAGAAGGGGGCTTTCATTGGTGTATTTCTGGCTGTTTCAGCCAAGGGGTTTGTCTATTATCAGAAAACCCCAGATTTCATTGATGGCTACTTGTACAGCCACATACTTGGTAGATTACTCAACTCCTGGGATGGCTCAAATTCAAAGCATTGGGCTTTCTTGAGCCATCAGATGGAGGGTAGCTCCACCACCCTTGAGGTCATCCAGGAACGCGGACACCAGGACTCAGTGTACCCAGCTGGCCACGCTGACATCCATCTGGCTGATTTTATGTTCTTCAACATTGGATCCGCACTACAGGAGTGCCGCCCTCAGGCTTTCAACAACCTCTATCTTGGGGTCCTTGACCACAATTTTCTCTTTGGCCGCCAAATGATGGCTGACTTGTTTGCCCAAATTGTCTTCCATGTGAACATGGGCAACCAATCACGCAAGAATAAGCGCCTCCCACCCTGTGCCACAGCCACCTACCAGCCTATCCAGCCAATGACGGACAAGGAATACCAACAACGGTATATGGTGGCCATCACGCGCAATCCTCCTACCCCTACCCCTGCCACCCCCACCCCCACCCCCACCTTCCAGCCCCACCCACCCAATCCCAGACCCCCCAGGCCAGCACTTCCTCAACGTCTTTCTTCTCACGCTATTCTGCCTACTAGACATCACTCTTCCTTGCCCCAATAAACCCCCTGTTGCCAAATATTTTATTTTTATATTATCTTTATTTTGAATTTCAATTGTTCATGTTCTCTTTGTTTATTGTTGGTTTTATTCTTTATGTTCAGCTTATTTCTATAAAATCATATATTTACTATGTCATGTATCTAGATCCAGAACACAGTTATTTTTAGTACCCAGACACAGCCCCTTGTGAAAACATTAACAACAATTTGGTGATCAGCTAAATTTGAATTAGAAAATTATGTGTTAACTGTTTTTAGATAAAGTTGTACTGATCCAAATTCAAACCCCTAATGATAAACTTTAAGCCAATCAGAAGCTGAGTGATAAAGTGATTGTTATGATATAAAGGATCATTCAATAATTATTTGATACATGTGCACTAATTAATCTGATTTGCTGGATGTTTTTTTATTGAGTGTCATTGTTGCAGTGGCAAGTTGTTGATGAACTAGTACTAACCCAGCAGCTGATTGGGCACTAGTCCATCAACAACTTTCCACAGCGGCAATGGCGTACAATGGCAAAACATCCAGACAATCATATTAATTAGTGCACATACACCAAAGAATTATTGAATGACCCTTTATGTCACAATAATCACTTTATCACTCGGCTCCTGATTGGATTAAAGTTTATCATTAAGGTTTTGAATTTGGATCAGTAACAACTTTATCTAAACACAATTAACCTATAATTTTCTAATTCAAATTTAGCTGATCATCAAATTGTTGTTAATATTTTCACAGGGGGCTGTGTTTAAGTACCTAAAATAATATGACAATTAAGGAAACAATGCCAACACAAAGCAAACAACACATATTGAGATAAGCATAAAACATACACAATGGGTAAAAAGATGGGATAATTTAGTAAATGGGAAAACAAACAGGAATAAACAAAGAGGCAATAGTATCAGAATAACACAATTTTATTGGGATGAAAGCTATAAAAATTTATGGAAAAGTTAGTAAAAAATCAATAAGAGAATTAGAGAAGCTGCTTAAAGACCTTGACTCTGCAATTGCAGAGATCAAAGAAATTGACTACAAGGTCAAAGCCTGAATGAAGTTTGCCATCCTTAAAGGGGACAAAATAGACAAGGTGTCTGCAAAGGCCCTAATGACTAAAATACTGGACATCCCTGAGAAGACAATTGAGCGCCTACTCAACATTCAGAAGACAGTGGCTGAGGGCCTGTAATTTAAGGCATACAATCTTTCTGCACCGTCTGTCTAGGTTGGCAACCCAGTGATTTATGAACATCTCAAACCTGCCAAGCGTTTCAGAACAGAGGATAAAAAATTGCTCACACAACTGTTTGTGCCAAGAATAGCCAAGCTGGTTGAGGCAGCAGACAAGGAGGAAACCCGTAAAGGTAAACTTAAAATTAATAAAATAGAGAAATACTCACATGTTTTTTTAGAAAACATAGATGGCAAAATCCCTCAGGCCCTGGTCCCCTTTGTCCCTGCCACATTTTATGCAAATCATGCCACTCACATAGAAAAGCAGCTGTTTCTGTCCCCCCTGTCTTGCAGGAGCTTGAGGATAGGATTCACAGTACTTTACTAATGTCCCAGGAGGCGTTAGCTGGGCTGACGCATGGCAAGGGGGCATCCAAGTGGGCAGTTACTTCCTACAAGGATACCCAACTGGTCCGCCTTGACCCAGTGTTTCAAAGTGGAGTTTACTGTGTAAACTCCATCAAGCCTGTTTGGGACATCCTGGAAACGCTCCCATTCAAGAACATATCAGAGATGGGCCAGGCCCATGTGACTGCTTGCTTCTGCTTCCCGGTGGAGCACACCCTGTCTTATCTGTTGGAGAACTTTGGGTGCAGGATAGGTAAATTGGCTGTTGCATACGCAACAGCTATCAAGAAGATCAAAATCCTCATTGCTAACTTCAGCCTGGCCTGGAGTGCCAACAAGACGGGGATCCCTCTGGTGATGGATCTTATCTTTGGCAAGACCAAGCACAAAAAGAAAATTAATGATGTCTACAACAAATTGTGCAAATTACAGAAGCCTTTGCTAGGCAAAGGCTTCATCTGGTTGTTTACCTGGGGTTCCTGTTCTACTTCAGGATGGGGGCTAAGGTTGAGGACCTTAACAGGGTCCCCCTTAGGATATATAAGGCCAAGCTCTCCCTGGACGGGAAGAAGATCCCCTGGGTTATTACTCAGTTGATTATGTTATCCAGGACGCTATGGCCCTGCCTGGAATTTACAGGTCAGCAGCCCCGCCTGAAAAGCTGCTCCTGAACTCCCACCTCACAATCCTTTCTTTGACTAGCAGGCGTCAGTACTTCAATCAGAGTGTATCCACCAACTACATTGTGGCGGTGGAGGTTGTGCGCCACCTCCATTGCCAGGTGAGTACATACCAAAGAACCCACTACAGGCGCTCCTGATATATTCTCTATACCAATAAATATCTTTAAACTTGACAATTTTATACTTCTTGTAAAGTATAATAAACAAGATAAAAGGGAAATTAAGAAGAGAATGATACTTAATTAGATATGGAAATAAAATAATATATAGTAACATGAAAAGCCATATACTGTCCATGTACCTCATGGAGGTCATAGGGCTTATCTGAGTAATGTTCCTCTTAAGTCACAAGGCTTATTCAAGTTGTTTTTCTTTTAGGACCTGGATTGTTTGATCCCTGTAATATATGGGCAAATGATAGGAGCGCCACCAAGTTAATGATTAGTTGGTGAGTTGTGTGGTGTGCTATTTGATTGAACTACTTGGGGCGTTAATTCCCCAAGAGGGAGTAATCAAAGATGTTAGAACATCTCCCCCAGGGGCGCTGGAAGGCAGAGCTGTGGGAATCTTCTTGAGAGTGTTGGGGATACAAGCTTGGTATTGATCCAGTTTGGCATTGGGGAAAGGGAGCCTGGAGTTACGTTGGGGGTTTCTTGACTTATATAGGAAAAGTTGGTCATGGTGAATATGTTTTAACTTGGTTCTTGCGCAAATCCCTTTGATGAGGTAAGTGTTGTTAGGTTTGACTTCCATGACAATGCCTGGTCCACGTAACCCTGGATCCAACTTATTCTGGTCATGATTGACAACCCAGTTTTTGTCCTCAACCTGGAATCTTTCTTGTTGCAATGGAACTGTCTCTCTTTTGATCATTTTTTGCTCTATATCTTCTTGGTCTTTTCTGGCATGTTGTACGTTGGGGTCACTGTTATCTGGCACCTTTTTAGGTATAGGTAACTGTCATCATGTGGTAGTAATAACAAGGGCGGGCTTCTTCCCACAAATAAGTTCATACAGGCTTTTGCTAGTGTTACAATTGACTCAAGTTCTGCACACCATGAGTGCTGTTGGCATCATGTCAACCCAGGCTTTTGTATTGTTAACAGATAACTTCCTGAGGGCTTCCACTAGAAATCTGTTTAGTTGTTCTACTCATCTGATTGCTTGTGGGTGGTATGGGCTGGTAATGATGTGTTTTATTCCATTCTTGGAGAGGTAGATATTGGTGTCAATGGCCTTAAGTTCAGTGCCTCTTCCTATGATCATGTCAGTAATGACAATTTGCATGCTCCTGAATCTCAAAATACAGAACCAGAGTCAAACCCTGGACAAACCCCTTTGCGGACACCAAACCCATGGGCTGGGAACCCAATAACCCACTACTGATTGATAAAGTTGTTGCCGGCCTGCCAGGACCCAAACCCTTAGCCGTCCTGCAGGATTCTTCAAGAAAACTGCCAGTGCAAGATGCCAAGAATTTTCCTGAGGTGCCAACGCCTAACACTGGCGGTTTGATTGGTAAAATGCACAAGTTTCTCAATGAGAGTTATTCCAAACTCTCCCAAAGTCCCGGGGGAGGCACTGAACCTGAAGAGGCACCCAATACCTGAATCAACAAACAGAAGGATTTGAAGTCTTCTCATCCCAAAGCAACCAGTGATAACCTGCCAGTGCTGAGTGCCACACTGCCATCTGAGACCCCTGATGCCAAACCGCCTGAGCTCAGGAAACCTGACCAGGAAGTGAAGCCTGGCAGTGTGGTATAAATACCTACCAGGCTAAGATCAACTCCCATTGTCATTTTTAAATAAAGGTTATGAGATATTGGTTTCCCCTATTATTGCCGTATTTTATTCTTGTCATCTGCCAGTTAACTCAAAGATCATCTGACCCCCCTGCCTGCCCGCCAGCTATGTACTGCCTGCCAGGTGCTCCCTTTGGTCCTGTCCATTTCATGGAGTACCCCTTAAAGCCTGAGTACAAGGACTACACCGCCAACAACATACTAGTCCGGGATCCCTTGGCCAGAACTACAGAGTAAACCAGATACAACCAAGAAGGCCCTTGGACGTTACCAAACCCTGCCTGTTCAGAGATAAATACAACTTCCTCCCTGCCTACTAAATAGAAATAGAGCCACCTGTCACCCCCAAACCAATGCCTGCCTCTGCCGCCAAGCTCCCACTGGACCATACCAACAAACTTTTTGGAATTATATATATTACTCTCATGGGAGTAATAGATACTTTTGTCCCTGCCGCTGGTCTGTGGTTGTGGGTGGTCAAGTTGATTTCCTACCTCATTAAGTTAGCACCAATCCTTTGGTGGGCCCTGCCCACCCAGATTGCAACCCACCAGTTCCCAGATGCTAGCAAGCCAGCCAAGCAGGGTTGGTTCCCTGACAGACCAGGAGGTTAGGGTTTCTAAACTTGGCTATGATCTCTTTTCTAATAAATTGTCTTATATCATTTCCTTTATATTCTTTTGTAGCTTGGGCTACAGGCATCTGGTGGTATATTTGATAGCTGTTATGATGTACTTTTTCCCTTTGTTCTTGCCAGGCATTGATCCCACAATATCCAGTGACCACACTTTGAATGGTTGTGTGATGGATATTGGTACTAATAACTTGGGTGGTGCCTTAGTTTGGGTGTAATTTTCACATAATTTGCATTTTTCTAATACCTCTTGGATATCATCTAGCATGTTGGGCCACAAATAGCATGCCTTGATATATTTATCCAAGTTTCTGCTGCAAGTGTGGCCCAATTCTCTGTGATAACAGAGGATTGTATCAATCTTTTGCGCTGATGGGACGTAAGGTACAGTGTCACCATTTGGAAGGATTTGGTGCAGTGTGCCATATACATTTTTGAACAGGTGTTTGTTCTTAAGGACTTTCTCTTGGATGTCCATTGGGGTGGCAGTTTGGAACCCTTCTTGGAGATTCCCCATGATTAACATGGGCCAATCAGGGTCATCATCAGCGCATAAGACATGTTTGCTGTTTAGCCTTGACAGGACATATGCAGTAAGCATTTCCTTGCCTGGCTTGTATTTAATTTGCATTGGGTACTTCTGTATGAGGCTCACCCACTTGTTTTTCCTTCTTGACAAGTGTTGCTGTGTTTTGAAGAATATTAACAATTTGTGGTCAATGAGTACTTTAAACATTTGGCCCTTCTAGATAATATTGTCATTTTATGAGGCAATGTATGATGGCCATCAATTCTTTATTGCTTATGGGGTATCTTTGTTTACAGTTGAATAGTTTCCTTGACTTGTACGCCACAGGGAGGAAGTCCTTTTCTGCTGTTTGGATACAGAGTACCCCTCCTATGGCATAGTCAGATGTATTGGTTTCTAATTCATAGATTCCCTCACAATTTGGGTACTGGAGAATAAGGGTGGTAACCATACATTCTTTTAGTTGATATAAGTGCTGGTCTTGTAGTGGTATCCAGAAAAACTTGGTTGTTTTGCCTGTAATGGCAGATAGGGGAGCTGTTAGAGCTCCCCACTCAGGGATGAACCTCCTTACATAGCTCAATATTTCAAGGAAGGTGCAGAGTTTACTCTTATCTCTTTGAGATGGCATTTCAGTTAAGGCTTTTATCTTGTCTGGATCTGGTTTGATTCTGTCCTTGCTGATAATGTGACCAAGGAATGGAAATTCAGCCAAAAAGAACCCGCATTTTGATGGGTTTGTGATTAGTTGGTTTCTTTAAGGGTGCAGAGGACTAGGAGGACGTCTTCCCAGTGTTACTTCAAGTTTGGGCTGTAGATGATGATGTTGTCAAGGTAGATAATTGCTTGGTTTCTGATTTGTTCCTTGAAGACCTCGTTCATAGAGGTCACAAAGGTACAGGGGGCATTGGTCATTCCAAAATAAGGACAACACATTTAAAGGATCTATATTTAGCTCTGAAGGCGTTCTTTGAGATATCTTAAGGCTTTACTAAAATTTGGTGATAGCCTGCTGTCAGATCAAACTTTTTAAAGATTTGGGACCCCCCCCCCAGGGTGTCAAAAAGGTTGTCAATCAGGGGCAGGGGATACCTGTTCTTTATTGTGAACTTGTTAAGAACTCTGTAGTCTGTGACAAGGCAGAGTCCTCTGTCTTTCTTTGCTACAAAGAAGAAAGCGGCACTGAAAGGCAACTTTTATGGTCAAATGAGTCCTTTCTTGAGGGCTTCATCAAGATAAGCTTTCAGGGTGTCATCTTCTTATGTTGTAAGGCAGTAGATAGGGCGTGCCTTAGGTACACTTCCTTTTAGGTCAATCTCATGTTGTATACCGCGGTCTGGTGGTAAGCCCAGGAGGGCTTCCTGGAAGACAGAGGGGAACTCACTAACTAGCTGGTCTCAGATTTAGTTGTTCTTACGTCTGGTTTCTGTATTTTTGAAATGGATAACTTCACATGTATAGGTGTCCTAAATGATTCTGCTAGATTCAGTTTTCTCTTCTGTATCCATGATTTTCACAAACATGTGGTCTTCCATAAGTGTGTCAAGATGGTTTGGGTAAACATTGTGGAGTACCTTGCCATATTTTATGGTGAGGGTAGTGTTATCCCGTCAATATGAGGTTTGGTCTTTCTCATCCAATCCAGGCCAATTATAACATCATACTTGGGGATTAGTATGATAGGGCCGCTGAGCGTGATTTGCACATCTCCAATTTGGGTGTAAAAAGGTTTTGCCTCTTGTATGACTGGTGTACTTCTGTTGTCTGCCATGATGATCCTCTTGATATTG
Organism: Entomophthora muscae; assembly: GCA_014839935.2. Lineage (NCBI taxonomy): Eukaryota > Fungi > Entomophthoromycota > Entomophthoromycetes > Entomophthorales > Entomophthoraceae > Entomophthora > Entomophthora muscae. The sequence goes on along the minus strand of QTSX02004992.1, from coordinate 131,827 downwards.
CTGCATACTGTAGGTAGTCTCATGAGGTTGGAAAATTTCTGAATGATGAGGGACTGGTCTGCTCCAGTGTTGAATAGTGTGATGCCCTGATATCTGCAAAAACAGAAAGGATAAGTGAGGAGTTTATTTTCAGTTTGGGCGGCAAACAGTAGAGAATTGTTGGAGGGTACTTGGATCATGGTGATTGAATCTTGTCATGTTCTGAGGCGCAGCACAGACACACAACGGGGAATCCTAACATTAGGATTGGATTTGTACTAAGTCTTGGTTAGATGACAGGGAAGGCAATTGTGTTTACCTTGCGGCCCTGGATGAATAATCTCTGCTAGGCGTGGCTAGAGAGAGGCGCAGAAGTACAGAAGACACAAAGACAAAAATGTGAATAGAGCTTAATTTTATTGGTAAATTAGGAAATGGATTATATAGTGGTTAGGAAATCCACAAAACACTACCAGGACAGTAGGATCACTTGCCACAAGCATGAGTGGGGCAAGTGAGTTGTGCACAGTCAGGGAACCAAACAATCATATTTACTGATGTAGAAACCAGTTCATTTTGAGAGTTAAAAGCAAAAGCAAGAGATTTGTCTTCAAAATGGCTCACTAAAGGCAAAATTGAAACATGGTGAATGCTGTTATTCACGACATTGCCCCCCTCTAGATTGGCCTTAGGGGGGTGATACTTGTGGAGGAACTTGGCATGTACACAAGCAAAAAGGGCGACCACTGGAGAGGAGCTTTACGGTGTACTCAGATCCTTGTTTGAAAGTCACCTCTAAAGGACCAATCCACAGGGAGTCCAGCTTGTGCGCGCGCCCACTCACACGGTGTTGGTAGTACAGGACATGGTCACCAACATCAAACTCAGGCAAGGGGGAGCGCCCAGCATTGTCAGGAGAGAGCTTGAGCATCTTAGTCTTATATGCGGAAGTGTAGGTAGTGGCCTGTATATCAATGATGCAGTTGACTAAGTCTTTGATGTGGTTGTAAGGGTTCATGGCCTTATCAGAGGAGAGCAGGTGAACCCCCAAGAGCAACAGAGTGGTGGCTTCACGCCCATACAACATGGCAAAGGGGGAGTACCCTGTGATCCAATGCCTGCTCAGACAATAGGCAAAGAGTGCAGCAGGTAAGTATAGATCCCAATTAGCAGTGTCAGAGTAGGTGAGTTTTCTCATGATAGAAACCAGTGTTGAGTTGGCACGCTCAACTGCCCCATTAGTGGAGGATTATAGGGGGCAGAGAAAGACTGGTGAGTTCCTAGAGCTTCAACAACAGAGGTTACAAGTTTAGCATTGAAGTTGGTTCTGTTGTCTGACAACAGCACTTGAGGGCAGCCATGGCGGTAGAAAGCATCCTGCACCAGGAAGGCAGCCGTAGTCTTAGCAGTGATGTCTTTAGTAGGGCAAGCTTCTACCAACTTGCTGAAGTGGTCGACGGCAAGCAGGATAAAGCGGCACCCAGAACGTGAGCCGGGGAGAGGGCCTAAAGCATCAATGCTGACAGTGTGAAAGGCATTTTGAGGGGAACCAATTTGACCTCATGAGAAGCAGCTTGGGGCCTCTGAAGTTGGCAGTCATGACAACTAGCTATGACATCTGGGATCAACAGGCAAAGATTTTTCCAGAAGTAATTCTTCTGAAGCCAGTCAAAGGTCTTGGCAATGCCTCCATAGCCAGTCTCTTTATGGGCTTGCAACACCAAAGAGAGGCAAATACTGGGGCTCATGTATGGCAGGTATTGACCCCGCACCTTCTTGAAGAGTTGGTTGTCATGTATGAGGGTGTCTTCAGACAATTTGGAAAGGGCAAGTCAAATCTCTTCTGTCTCACTTTCCCAGGATAAAGGGTAGCCAATTAGCTCGTACAGGCAATCTTCCTCAGCAGGATGTAGGGCAAGGATGAGCATTTGGGACAACCCATCAGTGTTCTGATGTTGAATCCTGGGGCAATGGAGTACAGTGAAGTCATAACCTTGTAGGCGGAGGGCCCATCTGGCTAAGCGTCCTTCAGGCTCCTTAAGTTGTTGTAACCACTTGAGCAAAGCGTAGTCAGTGACAACAGTGAAATGAGTACCATACTTGTAGTGGCGGAATTGTTTGACTGCATGCAGCACGGCAAGGCACTCCTTCTCTGTAACACTATAATTCTTTTCATGCTTATTTAGCACACAGGAAGTATAGGCTACAGGGTGGTCCACACCTTCATTGTTGAGCTGCGCCAGATAGCCCCAATAGCAAGGTTGCTAGCATCAGTGTACAAGATGAATTCCTTATTTTAATCAGGGTACACTAAAATGGGTGCTTCTTTGAGTTTCTGTTTTAGAGTCTCAAAGACTTGCTGTTGGCTGGCGGTCCATTCAAAGGGGACATTACGCAATAGTTGGACCAGGGGTTCACTAGTATTGGTAAAGTCAGGGATTAATTGTCTATAGTAGCCCATCATTCCCAGAAAGACTTGTACTTCTCAGAGGTTGGTGGGCGGAAGCATTTTGTCAATGGCTTCAACCTTCTTGGTCATTGGACAAATCCCTGTTTGGGTTACTTCATGGCCCAGGAATTCAAGGCGTTCTTTGAAGAAAGCACACTTAGAGGGCTTTAGCTTGAGGCCACCCTCTTGGATCTTTATGAACACCTCTTTAAGATGGGCTAGGTGATCAGTGAAAGTTGCGCTGAAGACTGTTATATCATCAAGATAGACTAAGACACACAACAGCTTCAAATCACGCAGGATGGAATCCGTGGCCCTCTGGAAAGTTGCCGGGGCATTAAAGAGCCCTTGCAGCATGCAAGTAGGCTCAAACAATCCTTCTGATGTGATTAGTGCAGCCTTCTGGTGGTCTTCAGGAGAGAGGTCAACTTGCCAGTAACCAGACGCCAAATCCATGGCAGAGAAAAACTTAGAACCCCCAAGGCGTCAAAGAGCGTCATCAATGCGCGGCAAGGGATAGGAATCTTTCTTGGTTAGAGAATTCAACCTCCAATAGTCCATCACAATCTGGTGGCCCCCATCTTTTTTCTTTAAGATGAGCAGAGGAGAAGCCCAGGGACTTTGAGAGGGAGCTAGCAGTCCAGCGTCCAGCAGTTGTTTGAGCTCCTTAGAAACCTGCACATCTTCCACTTGGCTGCGGCAGTATGGCTTGGCACAAAAGGGGGAGCATCTCTTGTGTCAATCTGATGAATTACACCTTTGGCTAGCCCATAATCAGTGCTATCTTTAGAAAAAAAGTCTGAGAATTGGTCTAGAAATCAAGCACCTCTTTCTGTTGTACCGGGGACAACTGAGGGAAGACTTGGGCAGTGAACAGAGATAGGACTTGAGGCTTGTCTTTGGGTAGATTAAAGTCTTGAAACATTCCAAAAGGGTGAAAGGACAAGACGTCAGGGGCATTTAACAACTTTCTCTAACCAAAAACCTGTCCTCTGGATACGGTCATAGGAAGCGCAGTAAGGTTGGCAACTAGTAATTGAATGGGATCCTTGTGGGAAACGTCCAGAATTCCAGGAAAAAGGTAAGGCTTGTTACGCCCCTGTGAAGGAGGGGAGTACAGCTCTAAGAAAGTCTGTTCAGGTAGTTCATATGATATCTGGGAGTCTATGATGGCCTGAGAACCTGGAGGGATGGTGACAGCAGACGTGGCCATGAGAGGAATTCCCTCAGTTGCAGGACAAGCCATGGGAGGACACTTCATGTTGGTGGAATGGGTTTGGTATTTTAGGGTGAAAACCCCAGTGGGATACTCCAGTGTACATGTCTTCAAACGTTTACCAGGAACTTTGATTGGCTCCTCAAAGATCAGAGGGACTTTGTACCCTAGGATAGAAAGATAACCATCCTTTAGGTTGATAATCCCATTATATTCCCAAAGGAACTGGGTACCAACCAAAAGGTTGTAGCTCTCATTTTATAGAACAACAGCGGCACAGCCAACAGGAGTTTACCAAATTGCATTGGCAAGGCGGAGTACGCGCCAATAGCACAAGTCATGGAGAGACCAGCGGTGCCATAGAATTGATGGTAGTTGAGGTTGGGGGCCAGCTTAATCTTCTTCATCAGTTTAGAAGAAACAACATTGACAGGAGAACCAGTATCCAGGACGGCTTTGATTTTTACTTTCTGGATATATATCTCTACCCGGGTGGTGGTGCGTCCAAAGGGTGGCAGAACAGCCAAGATATCCTGCGCCTCAGCTAGCTTCTTGTCCCACTTCTCAATCATGCACCTTAGTCCTGGAAACTCCTTATATACGGTTTGGAGAGGGAGTGAGACAGATACATTCTTGAAAACAGCGTCTGTGACTTCAGCGGCTTCCTCTGATGATTCCACTAATACAGGGGACTGTTTTGCCTGAGTAAGATAGGGGCAAGAGACAATCTCTTTGGCTTTAGGAAAGGGCTTGGAGGTAGTTGTAGTCTTCCTGGATTGTAGCTTGTAGGGAACTGCAATAGTCTCAGGGACGGCAAGAACAGAATACCTGTATGCATCAGGGTTTTCTACATCAGATTCATCCACATCAGAATCATCAGAAATATCATGGAACAGAAGGAGGATAGGAGGAGCCTCATCATCAGCAGGCTCAGGGTCAGTAGCAGACAGAAGTATAGAAGGAGACTGGGAAGAATTGTCAACCAAGAGCGTCTCTGCCTCTAGGTTGACTGTTCTTTTCCCAACTGATACTTGGGATCAGCCCCTTCAACCCGCGGATTGGTGCAGACACGAGAGTGGTGACTTCCTACCTGACCGCAGTTGTGGCAACCCTGACAACAAGGAGGATTTTGTGAGTTCATAGTGAGGATACAAGGGCCGCAAGAAGAAGATCCAGAGTTGGAAGCAGCACAACTCTCCTGAACGGCTGCCCCAGAATGGGTAAGATGCATATCCTGTAGCAGTGTCTTTATACTTTTCATGGAGGACAACATAGCTTTATGGGCCTTGAAATGAAGACACAGGATTTGATTCACCTTGAGGGTCTGGGTGCAGGCCATAATTGCTTCATGTGCCATCAATTGTCTGCTTGTTATTAATTGTTGTCCCTCCATGTAAAATCTGTCTGTGAATTTGGCTAATGTCTCTTTGGGTTTGAATGATATGTGCATGAAGGCATCCTTTTTCACCTCCAGGCTAAGATCACCACCAAATTTGTCAATCAGGAGCTGTTTCATGTCTTTCCAGGTCTCAATGGTGGGCAGCTCTGGTACAACTACTTCTTGACAGGCCGGGTGTAGACAGGTTAGAATGTGTTCCTTTTTAACCTCAACTGATGCTTGTCTCATGGCAGTCTCATAAATAGTTAAGAAAGCTGCAATAGTGCGGTTTTGGGATCAAAGACTTGTTTAAAAGTAGGCTTGAAGTGTGCCTCAGGAGCTGGACCACCATTGCTGCTATTGAGTACATTTATGCGCGGGGAGAACTCAGCTTCAGATTTGGAGGGGGGTTGTCTATCCCATAGTTGTCAAACACTTTCTTCAAGGGTTGTCAGAGTCTTGGTAGTTCTGGCACCCATAGTGTTGGCTAGAGTAGTGTGTCGTTCAGTAACATCTAGCTGTTGTCCTTGGGTAGTGACAACAGTGGAGAGCTCAGCCAGCCGCAAAGTAAGGGATGGCCCCACTGATAGGCAGGGGGCAAATCTGTTGTTTACTGAATTTATAAACTCACTCATCTCCTGTACGTCTCTGTCCAACTCAGTCTGATCTTGTTTCAAATGGTCCACCTCATTAGCTAGGGAAATCAACTCCCTAGCGCAGTGGGTTTGAGGAGCCCCCTCCAAACCAGGACAACAGCCATCTTCCTTGCTAACCCTGAGTGGGCTAGCAGCGGCCGTCACTACCTCACATAAAGCAGCAACTTCTTGCTGTAGTTCAGCAACCTGAGCAGTCAGCGCAAGAACCTGGGAGTCAGGTTGAGGCGTTTCAGTAGGACGTCCTTGGCTACAAGTGGAAGCGCGTAATTCTTGGATGGCCTCCCAGATCCTCTGCTCTCTGTCCACCAGATCATCAGCAGGAGGAGAAGGCAGAACATCAGGTTTGGGAGTAGACAGCTCATTCACTTGACTCTGAAGTTTGGCTATAGCAGCAGCAGTGGTAGCTCTCTCTTGATCAAATTCTGCACTGAGTTCATTTAGACCTTGGGTGGCAAGCTCAGCTACCTGTTGCAATTGCTCAAAGGAATAGGCACTGAAGGCATTGAGCTGTTGCACTAGGCGTTCAAAGTCGGAGAGATAAGTGTTTAGGGTGGAGTCTACTTGAGTTTGCCAGGGTTATTCTAACTAGTGAAACTCATGTAGCCGCTCTCTAACGTACTCAGGGATGGACTAGCGCATTTTCTTGATGGAATTGACTAAACATGTTTGAGAGGTGACCAAATCATGCTGATTTTCAGATACCAGGGAGAACAGGGAGTGAATCCATTGTTGGTAGGCGGCAAACTGGTCCCAATGATGGGTAACAGCTGCTTTTAGAGACAAGATCTCTTGAACGTGGAGTCCCAACACCATCTGGTGGTGGGCCAAGGCAGGCTGCACAAAGGATGACAGCAGGTGATCAGCGGAGCCAGCTGCTGAGAGGAGATGTTGTGGAAACTGAGGGGCCACAATTAACTCATAGTATTTGGCACAGCTAAACTGTAGCTGAAGGCAAGGGATGGCTCCTTCACAGGCTATCCCAAGGGCTACCAACATGACTTGTTCCAAGTAAGGGGTACCCATAGGGTAAGCAACTAGGCAGGGGCCATTCCCAAGGTTCAGTACAGTAGGGACAATAGGCGGGTTGGCGATGTCTTCCTCAATAGGAGGGCTGGTAATTTCAGGCAAGGTTGACTCCCAAATAGGCAGAGGCAAGGGACCTGAAAACGTAGATGCAAAAGGGATCACCAAGGGGCTTACAGTCCCTGTAGTGAGCACCATTTTTGTTGTGTTCTTATGCGTGGCACAGACACACAACAGGGAATCCTAACCTTAGGATTGGATTTGTACTAAGTCTTGGTTAGATGACAGGGAAGGTAATTGTGTTTACCTTGCGGCCCTGGATGAATAATCTCTGCTAGGCGTGGCTAGAGAGAGGCGCAGAAGTACAGAAGAACAAAGACAAAAATGTGAATAGAACTTAATTTTATTGGTAAATTAGGAAATGGATTATATAGTGGTTAGGAAATCCACAAAACACTACCAGGACAGTAGGATCACTTGCCACAAGCATGAGTGGGGCAAGTGAGTTGTGCACAGTCAGGGAACCAAACAATCATATTTACTGATGTAGAAACCAGTTCATTTTGAGAGTTAAAAGCAAAAGCAAGAGATTTGTCTTCAAAATGGCTCACTAAAGGCAAAATTGAAACATGGTGAATGCCGTTATTCACAACAAATCTACATCCTGGTCCCTGTACAAGTCTTGTAAATTGGGGGAGGGCGGCTTGCCTAAGCACTTGCCTGAGATTTTTCCCCCTTGTTGGCATCTTTGATGCTTGTCTGGTTGGCTTGGGCAGTATGATTCCTGTTTTTAGGATGGGTGTTGTTGGCTCAATTATTTTGTTTGTTTTTTGTTTGGTTGAGAGTCCTTTCTTGCTTTGGGGCTCTCTTTTCTCTTATTGGTTGTGTGTAGATTTTCAGATTTATGTGCTGCACATTTTCCCTTCAGGAATACATCTTCAAGATTCTTGCATTGAGTCATGTCAAACTGGCGTCTGATGTGTGTGGGGAGGCCATTGTAGAAGTCCAATCATGGTCCAGGTTTGTCAAAGTTGATGGTGTTGGGAGCGCAGTCACATAGGTCTTCATATGCAGCAATGTATTCCTTGATTGTTCCAGTCATTTGAACGTTCATAGTTTGGTCATGATCACAACTTCAGAGTCCTTCATGGAGAACTTTTCAAGGAATGCGGTTTTGAACAATTCTAGTTCTCCTTCTGGTTAGGGTGTTGTGCTAGCCACCCACTTACAAAACGTGATGTGGTTTCTGTGACACAAAAGGCAATCTCACTTACCCAAAGTCTGTGGGGATAGTCTACTTTTTTGAACTTGCTTTGTGTACTGTTGATCCAGAGGGATGCGTTTTCCTGGCATAACCCTGCAAAAGCCTCAATTTCTGCTGTGCATAGGCGTTGAAAGACAATAATGTGTATATTGGACAACTGCAGGCTTGCAGAAGTTGTAGGTGGGTTTAGGAGTTTTTGGTCATGGAGAAGGTTGTACTTTTTGGTGGGAAGAGGACGCTGTTGAAGATTCTGAAGCCAGTGGAGACATCTTGTCTCTCTTTGTAGTTTCTCCAACCTGCAGGAAGGGCCATTTTCTGGTTCTTTTCTTGGGGGAAAATTTTCCTTATAGTTGTGTAGGTGTGGATAACATACCTGTGATACCACTGTTGAGTATATACTTCTTGTGAAGTATAATAAACAATATAAAGGGGAAATTAAGAAGAGAATGATACTTAATTGGATATTAATATAGGATAATATATAGTATCATGAAAAGCCACATACTGTCCATGCACGTCATGGAGTTCATGGGGCTTATCTGAGTAGTGTTCCTCTTAAGTCACAAGGCTTATTCAAGTTGTGTTCCTTTTAGGACCTGGATTGTTTGATCCACGTAATAGATGGGCAAATGATAGGAGTCCCACCGAGTTAATGATTAGTTGGTGAGCTGTGTGATGGGCCATTTGGTGAACTACTTGGGGCCTTAATTCCCCAAGAGGTAGTAATTGAAGATGTTGCAAGAGGAGGATCTCATCCAGTTTGATCTTCAGGATAGTGAGAGCACGGACATATGTGTACTGCTTCTTGTTTGAGAGGAATTAAAAAACAAGAAGAAGAACTAGATTATCCTCCTGCTCATGGATATTCCCAAGCTGGCTGAAGGGCTTTGGGAAGGTGGAAAAGGTAACATCTGCAAGCCAGGTCTTGCGCTTGAAGAGGTTGCACAAATCCTGAGCTGTTGCAAAGAAGATAATATACTCCTGTGTGCTTGGGCCATCATCAGGCAGAAAGAATCACTCTTCATGGCAGGATAATTTTTGCTCCTCAGTTAGGATCAACTGATCAATGGATGTGGCACTGACTGTCATGAATGACATTTCTCCCAAAATAAGTGGGAAACTCCAACTAGGAGAATCAAACTCAGGACCTGATTCTGAGTGTTGTGAGGATCCTGCAGCCCTTGGGCGCCCACTCATGTTTTTCACGGTTAGCTGGTGGAAGAGCTGAAACAGGCATTGTTTCAAATTCAATTAATCAAGGAAATTTGCAGGCCCGCCTGGCCACAAATTTGCAGGAGCAAGATGGATTGCTGGAAGCGCTAAACCAATATGGTGTCATTCCTGTCATAGTTGACGGGCCTTCCAAAAAGGTGTTTGCTGCTCAGCACAATGGGCTGAAATCCAAAGGGAATCTAAATAATTGGCTGGAAACCCAGGCTGCCAGGCCATGTGATCCCCAGTCATGTAGTGCCCCCAAAGTCACATCTGAAGATGTGCAGCTTATGGAGCAAAGATTATCCTGGCTTAAGGTTCCTGGAGGTATTTTGGTCCATGATAACAAGAACTCCGGTGATAATGATGAAGGCATGAAGATGTTAGGTTTGGATCGTCAGATGGAGATCATTCAAACAGAAGATATGACGGGCCAGAAGGATCAGAATGGGGCCAGAACTCTTGGCCTGGAGGAAACTGAGCAAGCTCAGCTATCAGGTGATGGGCTAGATTCCAAACTTAGCATTTTAAATGGTATTTAAACTCTGTAAAGTCTTGACAAAATGGTATTTATATTCTGAAATAAATAAGATTATGGGACCTTGGTTCTACCAGGTTAATTACTTATTTTGTCTTGGTTGTTTTCCATCTTGCAACTGTTCCAACAGAAAATATTGGGCAGATGGCCTGCATTCCTGAGGAAGCCCCCAAAACTCCCCTGCATTTTATTGTCCCCCTGGAGCACCCTTTGGTTCGCTGCATTTCTCTGACTACCATCTTAAGCCAGAGTATTGGGAGTTGACCTTGAAGAATACCCCCCACCCTGAGCTCCTGGGCCAACATATTACCCCACAAACAGCCTTCCACAAAGGTGCTTGGTGCAAACAACCAGCCCCCAAAATCTGTGTGAAGTATAACTATTTGCCTGCCTACCAGATAGATATAGAAGCACCCCCAACACCCAAACCTGACCGCCTACACCCCACCCCAGGACTGTCTCTGCCCACAGCCAACCAATATTCAGGCATTGCCTACATCACCTTGGCTGGGTTAGTTGACACTATGGTACCCGCCTCTGGACCCTGGGCCTTAGTGGGATGTTCAGCATCTTATCTCATCAAGTTAGCACCCCTCCTATGGTAGGCTCTACCCTCCTCCCAACAGAGCAAGTTGGCAGCTGAGGCTAACAGTTCATCCCCTGGGATGTGGTATCCTGACACTGAAATATTCAGTTCTCAGAGCATACCTCCAATCAGTGAAGTATCTCTGTAATTTTGATGTGTCACTAACAACTGCAAGTTGACAATCATTGAGGTTGAAAAAGGGCATTGTTCACCACTTCAGTTGAGGTTTGTTCCCTGATGGTGGGGATCACTTGCCAAAGAAACCAGTAGATTAGTTGATATAAGGAATCAAATGTCTCAGTGCAATCATGGTCAACAGTTAGAGCTTTAAATCTGGTGAATCCATAAGTGGTGAGCCTTGCTGGGCACCCAAGGGTATCACATTTAAAGTGATGTTGATGAATGGCTTTTTTCTTGTCATTACAGTTGAAGCTGTATCCCTTGTAAACAAAGCCTGCTCCTTTCTTCTTGGACATATTTGGGTAGCTAACAGGAAAGGTAGCAGGCACATCAAAGGCGCCATTTCTGTTGCAAATATTATGGATATTGTTCACATTACATAGCTTAATTTGGTCATCTGCAGGAGCACCAGGCTCAAATCCCTGCTCCTTCTCAGGGTCTGATGTGGGACCAGAGTGGCGGTTAAAGTTGAAAAGCTTCTCTTGGGGATCTGAGGGGGAGTATACAAAGGGAGATTGGGGAGGGGTTGGGCTGGTTTCCTCTGGATTAGGGGAAGGTGTGTGTGTCTTTGGAGGAGTTTTAGCCTTAGCAGACTCCTTCTTGGGGATATTTTTGGCCTTAGGGGGGTTGACCTTGCCCTTGGATGCCTTGGACGTAGCTTTAGGGTTGGACTTGGGAGGCATCTTAAAGTAAATTAGTAACAAAATATGGGCATTTTGGGGGCAGTTTTCAAAGGGAAAAATGAGAATTTTTGTAATAAAAAATAGTAAATATTTTTACATGAAAATGGAGGGAAAATCTGAAAATAATACTATCAAAATTAAAAAAAATTTATTTGTAAAAATAATTTTTTATTTATTAATGCAAGTAGGCAAAACTTTGAGTTTTGACTGAAAACTTGCAGTCAAAATGGCGTTTTTGAAGTGACATAATTGAGGTGCTGTAGCTCAAAAACATAGTGATTTTGTCCATTTTTTATATTAAATTAAGAAATTTACAGTGGAGCTACCTTAACTGGGCCAAAAGTAAAACTTGAATTTCACAAAAAACTAGCTTATACAGCTGGTGTTAAAAAGTACCCAGTTGTTTAGAGAAGGCCAAAAAATACATATTTTCAAAGTTTCAGTTAATTTCTTACATTTTTTACTTAAGTGGTTTTTAATATGAAATTATACTTTTTAAAAGTGGAAAGCAAAAATTGTGATAAGGGAATTGATATAGTGTAGCATGGCATCATATTGTCAGGGCTCAGTGTTGCAACTGAACCAATGAGGATTCAGTATTTGAGTTGGGGAAGACAACAGTCCAATAGAAAGGACAAGGATGAATAGAATAAAGTATTGTTTATTGTAGAATATTGTGATTAATATATCATATGGAGAAAGCCACAAGGTCACAAGGGGGTGGCATAGTGGTGTGTTCTATCTAAGGTTTAAAGCTGAGGAATAACTCATGCGGGGATCAGCAGGTCAAATTAATAGCGCTCCTAATTAAGAGAAAGTGCCCGCCATTCAACATTGCCATCAGATTGATTCATATTGTTAGACATATCAAGGGGTGACTCATTGAGCGCCCCCTGTTTATTGTAAGATACATTAGCAGCCAAGTCTGGAAACTTGGTTGCAACACCAGAATGGGCCAGACAAAACCCTATGTTGCATAGGGTCAACGCTTGCAATGAATCAATTGCGCAACCAAACAATTGTGCTGTCAATTACACAGATTAACCCAAAGGAAACTTTAATTCTAAGTGGAGAATTGAACCCTGGTCAATGCCAAGCCTGGGGACAATTGAAAACCGTCCCAAAGCCGAGTGAAAAAGATTTTAATTTGCCCACATCCTCTGAAACCCAGAATTGGGTACTTGGGTTGCCAAATGGCCTAAAATTCCCCTGCCAGCTTCTCCAGGGCAAAAATAATGACAGGACTTATCTAACTGACAAATCAGGAGTCACCAATGAAACCCAGCTTGAGAATAATCCATTGACAACCAATAAGAAGTTTCCAGTAAGCCCAATTGCAGTTTCCCAGCAGGATATAGCTGGGAACACTGGCAATCCCCTTTCTTTGTTGACATCTTAAAATTAAACATCTTTATGCTCAGGATTTATTATTTTCTTGCAAGAACTATCTACTTTTGCAACAATATAACTATTCTGTTTGTATTTATTTATTTATTTATAACTCCACTACACTTTGCCACCCACATATCTGCTCTCTCCTGGCCACCAAGAGTGATCATTTCGCCCTCCATGCTGGAGATCCCTCCTACTCCTCCCTTACCAACTGTGCCTCCTGCCCAGTACTTTAGTAAGTTATGTTTTGTCTATATCTAGTATTGGGGCTGGCTGACCAGGTTGTGCCCCATACTGGGAATTTGTGATCCCTAGCTACTGCAGTCAACTATCTGGCCAGGATTGCGCCTATTGTGTACTTGGCCTTCCAGGCCTGGCCTGCCTCCCCTGCGGGAGTCCAGCCAGATTCTGGTATGGGCCACGACACATATGTATTTTCCCCTATCCAATGTGCACTTCAAATTAATTGGGTGATATGAAACCTGATGGAATTCAAAGTGACATAAATTGAAATGGCATATCCACCACCTTTTATCTTAAAATCACTATTAAAATATTTTACTAAGGAAACTCCTATCAAAATATCCATGTTTAGATAAGTTATAAATTACATATAGCAAAACTGGTTTTTTACCCAGCAACAACAATCATTAGTAGGACTACCATAGTGGTGTTATTTTAGATTGTTCTTAGTATAATTGTCTTGGATTAATATCATAGAACCTCTTCTGATTGTATACAACATACTTTGATTTAGTGTGGGAATAAGCTTATTTTAGTTTAAGATAAATTTTTTAAATTGAGATGGCATAAATTTGAGATAATGTAAACATGTCCCACACTAAGTGATTTCATAAGTAAATAAATTTAGCAAAATAAGAGTTAATTAATTTGACTCAAAGTGACAAAATTGAGATTTTGTACTTTTTGAGATGCTGCATTATAAAATCATAAGTGAATTTTAACTATTTTATTATTTATTTTATTTTCTTTGTGATTCAAAACCACTAACGCAAAAAACGCCATCTTGAATTAAATTTAAGATGGTGTACAGTAGTTTTAAAAGCTATGGCAACAAACAAAAACAATTCACATTTAAACAAAATTAAAAATAAACAAATTTATATTGATTTATAATAGATTTGGGTTCATTTAAATTTTGCTTAAATCTGAGTTCATTTTGTTTAAATCTGAATTGTTTTTGCTTGTCATCATAGCTTTTAAAACTAATATATTTTGAGATGGCGTTTTCAAGATGACATGTCCTACCAAAATCTTGCCTCATGTATGATATACAATAGAAATAAAATGTACGTGCTTCTTTGGGATAACAAAAGAAACTTGTTGTATGAGTATTTTGTGTAGAACCTCACAGAAACTGTGCTACCAATGTTGAAACAGGTGTATTGGTTAGCCTGTTTCAGTGATTTCTTGGTGGCTGAACTAAGAAGGGGTTTTTAAAGGTAGGGCTTTAGAAATGATGAAAGAAGAAAATATATTTTTATTTGGCAAAGTGTATTACTATTAAGGTTAATCACATAGCTTAATGTATATAGAAATATAATTGGTTCTTTCTCAAGTGCAGTGAGCTAAGTGAATTAGTGCTTTTCATGCTCTGTTTTTTAAGCATGTGACTGCAATAGATTAAGTTTAACAATAACATTTAAAAGTCATTATTGTTATTTTTGGGTTTAGTGCAATTATCTGATCCAGGTGGATATTGTGCAATATGCACATAGTCCACCACAGTGTAATTTTTTGAAGCCAAAATGCAAAAAACACCTTCTCAAATCATTTTTAAAACCTGCATTATTCCAAATAATAGCTATTTTTGAAAATATGAAAATGGTAAATTTAGCTCTCTATGTTGCTGAGTTTAGCAAGTAATTAAAAGTTCATGGTGTTTGATTGACATTTAAATCTTGGAATCATTACAGTATTTTTCAAAGCTGTGGTGACAAGCAAAATTGAGTCATCTGTAAGTGAAAAGAACTCAGCTGAAAATGAGATCAACTCAGCTCAGAACAAGATAGATGTGAACTCAAATCTATTGTTAGTCAATATAAATTCATTGGTTTTTGATTTTATTTAGATGAGTTCAGTTCGCTTACAGATGACTCAATTCTGCTTATCGCCACAGCTTTTAAAAATACTGTAAAAATATTAAATTAAGATGGTTTGATATCTTTTTTAATTATGGTTGTAAATTTTCTACATATAGTTTTATTTTAGCAGCTCATTAATAAAACTCTTGATCGAAACTATAATCCGTAGCTTTGACGTATGTTCCAAGTTTGATAAGTTGATTTATCATCCTACTCATAATTAGGGTTGGGACGATCACAGTTTTTTAATTTAAATTTTCATTTTTTATATTTTATTCCGATTTAAAAAACTGTGTCCTTCCCAACACTCCTCATAATGATACCTTATGTGTTGTTTTGCAAATTGAGTTCTCGTGTAGCCAATTATATTTGTTTGCGTGCTTGAAAAGCGACTGGATTAGAATTGTATGAAGAGGAGCTTGGGTTTTTAATTTAATTTTAGCTTTCAAGGTTGTCTTTCTAAGTCATACTATTCAACCGTCATAAGATATTAATTGATTTTAATACTCAGTATTTTTAAAGACTGGTATTTTATAGGCTTGGTCTGAGAAAAAATTCTATGAAGATTTACGAGGTTGACTGATTATATCTTTTGTTCAAGAATATATGGCCTTTGAAAATATGATGATAAAGAGGTCCACGAAAGTTTAAAGGATAGAAAACCTGCCCTTCCCTGCGTTCTAATTGTGCGTTAAAATAGACCGAGCAACTTGTTTTAAACCTTGTTGTTTGGTATATTTTATCCCTTGAGCCAATCAGGAGATTTGCGGTGGACTTTCTCAAATTCTTTTTTTTATGAGTGCTAAAGTTTACTTAGTAAATCTTTAGAAAACTTGATCTTATCTGATTTTCTCGGCTTATCAACCCAAGCTTTCTTAAAGAAACATCAAGATTTTTAGATGTACATAAACTACACTTCATGATATTTACAACAAGCTATTTATAGATCCCAAACTTCTTATGTTAGTGTTTAATTTTTTTATCAATATCATGTCACTCAAAAATCACATGTTTTTTTAAATTTATTTTTTATTTTTTAGTCAAGAAATGTTTATAATTTTTGCTTTTAATTCAGAAGATCACTTGTTTTGAACTATTTAGCCAATGTGAGTTTTTCTAATATTTTTAACTCGAAACTAGACTGTAAAGATCAAGCTTAGCCATCTTATTTGGTGTAGGGCGCTATGGTTTTAATCCATTGAATCGAAATATCATGGTTTAGTTTAGTATATCCTTTGCAATAAGGTAAAAATCGTGGAGCCCCAATTCACTATAAAAATAGAGAGTTCTTAAAGTTTCATCCTTGCATTGTAAATTCAGAACCTAAACGTAAAAATGCAGGATTGTCAAATCCTTGGTCCAAATTTTGAATCACTTTTGCAGGATGGCCTTTTTTAATTAAATTGATTTTTTTGTGTATTTATTTGTATTTTTAAAATTACAGGAACTCATAGACACTTTGCAAAGTTCAAGTCAAACTGCATATTTCTAATGGATGAAATGAATTAACTGGAATCAGATTTGAAGTGTGTTGCAACCGAGTTTCTAGACTCACCTGCTAACGAATCTAACTTCATGGATTAATCTGGTGGCAGTATCGAATGGCGGGTACTTCATCCTAATTAGGAGCGTGGCCAATTCAACCTGCTGATCCCCGCACGAGTTATTCCTCGGCTCCAAACCCTACATGGAACTCCCCACTATGTCACCCCCTTGTGGCCTTGTGGCTTCCCCATATAGTATATTAATCACAATATTCTACAATAAACGATTTATTCTTATTATTCTGTCCTTTCATATTGGACTGTTGTCTTCCCCAATTCCAAGTACTGAACTCTCATTGGTTCAGTTGCAACAAGTGTTCAAATCCACCAACCATTTCATTAAGTTTACTATGTTTTTTGAAATTGCGGGATTGTCAAATCCATGAACCAAATTTCAAATCACTTTTGAATGCTACTGGTAAACTCAAATATTAATTGTGGAAACTGGAATCCAAATTTAATATACAGTAAGCACACAAGGAAACACCAACCCAATTCAAGAAGCTCCACCATGACTAAAATCAAATGAAAAATTCAATCTCAATAACCATGTTTAGATATAAAAAGTGATTAAACTTTAAAATTACCCAAACACAGAAAGTATACAATATTATACACTTCAAAACACAGATATAGAAATTCTGTTACTATTCAAGGCTAAATCAAGAGAAAACAACTACTCACAAATAACCCTAAAATCTAAATAAATACATATTTAATCTAAAATATATATTTTTATTTTATATTTATGGACAGGCAATCACATTCCCAACCCACTCCTGCATCAGCCTGTGGGGCAGCCCCTTCCACGAGGGCGTCCCAGAGGGTCCAAGAACAGACCCAGAACCCAACTTGAGGGGAGTCATGCCAACACATAGGCTTCCCAAGGCGTCATAGCCAGCCAACCACCTCCCGCATCTCAAGCCAGGAACAGTAGCCTGAATCCAAGACAGAAGCCGCTCTCAAGGCCTGCCACAAAAGTCTCCTATACCAGGGTCACTGGGAACACTGAGGACACTTACACCTCCACTGTGTACCCAGTTGTCACCTGGCCCCGCACTCTTGATCCAAGAGTTGCTACTTCCTGCCCCTGCATCTTTGACACTACCTACAACCATTGGCTACAATTGAGGAGCCATCTGCACCTGTGACTTATGCCACCATTGACGGCGCCAGCGCGACCAAAGCGTGATCCCACCTTCTACACAAAGGTCCCCATCCCCTGTGTTGAGCCTGCCAGCCAGGATGCTGTGGTACCTGCCAAGGGCCGGCGTTGGTTGACGGATAATGAGCGTGAAGCTTTCCTCAACTGCTTGTTTAAGGGAATGGCAGTTTGGAATATTGAGTCCCAATTTGGTGTCACGGCCAGGTATATTGGCAATATCAACAAAAAGCATGGCAACACTGGGAAAATTGCCAAATTCACCAAGGCTAAGCAGCAGCCCAAAATCCTTCAGCCCATTCATATTGATGCAATCTAGCAGTGGGTTACCAAGGATTGCCACCTGGACACACTTGCTGTCCAATCAATGCTTGCCACAGAGTTTGGGCTTTCTGTCTCCAAAACCCTTGTCTACAAAGCAATAGTCAAATTGGGTTTCTCTTGAAAGGTCTTTGGAGTTTCTTTGCACAATAGGAACAGCAAAAAACATTTGAGGATTGACACATTTATGCCAAGACCTATGTGGCTCTCAAGAAGACAGGAAATGTCCAACTTTTTTACATCAACAAATTGTTGTTTTCCTCCTCACTCAGGTCTAGGCATGGGTGGATTGAGAAGGGGTCCAAGGACGGTGTAGTCTATTGTGCAGCTGTCTGTTCCCAGACCTATTCAATGGTTGAGCTTCTTGGTCCTCGCAGGTTGGATCAATACCAGATGATCAAGGGTTCCCATAATAGCGGGACATTCCTTGATTTTCTCCGGGCTGTGAAGGACTACCTCCGGATCAACTACAGCAGCACAACCAACATTGTTGTGTTGGATAATGTTGGGCTCCACAAAGTGGATCTGATTGTGTCCGAGTTTTCACCCATTGATAAAAATAGCCACACCTCTAGCCACCGGCTTGTGGATTGTCCAATGAGACTCCTCTTCCTCCTGCCATATTCTTTATTTCTGAATTCAATTGAGGAGGTGTTTAGTTGGATCAAGAATAAGATGAAGAAAGGCCTCCCACAGGACACAGAGGATCTCTTCAACATTCTTGAAATTAGCCAATTAGTGATTCCACCTAATGTGGTGGTGGCTTTCTACAAGCACTTAGAATCCTTCCTCCCCAAAGCCCTTGCCTCTGAGCCAATCAGATAAATGGGCGCTCTGGGTTTATTTGTTTTTATTTTTATTTATTTTGTTTTTATTAGGATTCAAAAAATTATTATTTATATATAATGACGTGATGTTTTGATTGTATTATAGACAAATAAAAAAACGTAGAAAAGGTAAGTGTAAAATTAATTATACTAGGTATGAGGAATATATTTTATTATAATGCACTGAATATTATATTGACTGTTGTACTAACAAATAAATAAATTAAAAAATGATAGAAATAGATTAATTTTAATTAAAAAATTGTGAATACTTGATGATACTTTGGCTTTTTTTAAGCCACAAATTGGACCTTGCAAGTCATCATCTTGTTGTAACTGCTGTTTTAGCAGAGTTACAAGGGGAAAAATATTTAGAAGCTAGATAATAATCTTTATTGAGAGATAGGGATTATATAGTCAACGGGAATCAAGGATAACAGGAACATGATTGTTGATCACACGGTTGGATGAAAGAAGGGGGTGGCTTGATCCTGCTAATGAGTCAAGCACCAAATTGAGGTATCCACTGTAAGGGATCATCATCTGTTTGTGTTGTTGGATTTGGTAATTTGAGTTGACTTCTTAGTCTGGCTTTGAGTGACCGGGTAATCAGATTGCAGGTCACAAACCTGCCTGTTTGAAACCTTGCTGGCGGGTCAAGCCTGCTGTTTTGACAATCTGATCCTTATTATTTCAGTGTCACTATAGCCACATGACACAGAAGCCAATGATTTTCATGTATCTCTTACTAATTAGTATGTATGACATGGGTTAAGCATATCAAATATATTTATCAAATCATATTACAAGGAAAAGGTAATTCAAGCTCTAAACAATCACTTGTTTAGAACAATAGTGGAGAGGGCTGCTTGTTGCGGATAAATTCAGTTCTCAATGTTTAAATATATAATAAATGAACCTGTACTCAACAAGCTAGTAAATAAAAACATTTTTAATTTTTTATATTATTTGACGTGTTTGCAACTATAACTAAAGTCTTATAATATATTTAGATATATTAATATTATGATTTATCTATTAAAATTTAAAATAAAATTAAAATATTAAAACTAAAATTTTAATATTTAAATTTTAATTTTTTTAATTCTAATATTTTAATTTTAATATTCTAGTTAAAAAAATAAAAATAAAAATAAAAAATATAAAAGTTAAGTTGCAAGAGAAGATGATTTATTAGGGGATGTGAATTACAAAGGGGGTTGTGATTATTCCAGGGTATTATATCACAAAATTATATTTTCTGCTAATGTGTCCAATTGGGACCACATACTCTTCTGTACATGGTGGACAACCCTAGTGCCAATTGCTAGAGGGGTGGCGCTCAGTACCCCAGTGGTGGCTGAGTGTCTTATAAAAGGCAGTTGTGAAAACAAATTCATGAGAAGTTGGTTCTTGGGAGGTATTGTGTATCTATGCAACAAAGGCAATTTAAAACAGTTGTATAGGACATGCTCTACAGTTTGGTAGCCCCACAGTGTCTTCATTTTATCCAGTGCCAGCTGGCAGACGTCTATTTGAAGGAGGACGTCCTCCAGCCTCTTCACACTGGTCTTCATAATGAAGTGTAGTACTACCCCAAGGTAAACAGCAAGATGCAGTTGCTGTGAGGTATAGATTTCCGCAAATAAGCAGAATTTTTGTAGATAATAACTAATTGATTTGTATAGGATGTATTTGAAAATTTGATTAAAGGAGAGCTGGGCATTTTAGAGGCATCTGCCACCCATGCCTCTGCAAAAGATATGAATAAAGGCTTCACCTTATTGACTAAAAATGCATTTTCTATTTGATTTGATATTGATTTCATTAAGTTATTGAATATTGCAGCTTTGATGTTTTCTTGTGGAACTTGAAATTGAATTTTTTTCAGGTTTATTTCATATGTGTTCATAGTTTAAAACTGAAATTGTTCAAGGAATTCAAAGATAAATTTGTCAAAATTCATGTTGACATTTATTTGGATAGCCATCATACCTTTGAAGTTGATACTTGTGCCTACTTCATAGGCTTCTCTGACCCAAGTTGAACTTCTTTCTTGTGCTTGAAATCCCTATTTATTGCTTCTTTTGTTGCATATTGATTGATTGTATGTTGTACTATTTTATTGATTTCATTTTTATTTATTTGCTTTACAGGGGCTACTAGTGATAGGTAACCCCTGCAAAACCAACTTGGCGTGTAAGCCGCCACTTCTGCAACCTTGTCCCCATTCCTAGTTATAACTAAAGTAAATACAAATAAAACACAAAAAGTCTTACTAATCATTTCTTCTGTGGCGCCCTCAGCCACAGGCGCCACCTCAGCAAACTTCATGAGCATTGGCTGCTCTTCATTAGTTTTCCTAGGCTTAATCTTCCTTGTTTTCTATGCTACTTGTGTTTCCTCTTGATTTTCATTTGATACATTTTCATTGTTTATTGTAGCTCTTCTGCTTCTTGATTGTGCTTCATTTTCATCTGTTTCTATTTGATCAGTTTCCTCTTCAGTAGTGTTAATTTCCTTTGAAATTTCAGTTCCTTCAATCAGCTTGATTTTCTTATTGTATTCATTGATCCCTTGCCAGAACTCCCACAAATTGTAGGCTGCATCATTGAACTTCAGACTTGCTAAGATTGTTCCCTGTAGATTAAGTAATGCTTCTTTGTTCCTTTCATCTATGATATTTCCCAATTTATTCAGAGCATCTTCCTTTGACTGGATCAGTGGCTGGCCCTTGTTACCCAGTTTCCTGTTACTAGTTCCCTGATATTTTTTATTTCAACAAGTTTTTGCAGGTGTGCTTCTAATTCCTTTACCAAATTGTAGATATTTGACATTTTGTTTGAATTACATCAAAAAACTGGTTTTTATAGTACTACCATCAATGCATGAATATTTCTCATTATCAATAATAAATTAAGGACCACAAATATAAATGTTATATTAGAATATTGCAGACATGCATTAAATCCTGATATTTGGATATTATGTGCATAACTCAATGCATTCTGTATAATAAAATTCATTGTAAATGAGTCCTTTTTCATTGTAATTTATTTAAATGTACTGTGTTTATATCAGGGAGCCATTGCCACTTAGTACAAATATTGATACATGGTGCATTTTACAGCCTGAATATTTACCTATGGATAATAATTCTGTAAACTTTTAAGTTAGATTTTGTGAGGTAATAATAATGTAATGGATCAATAAATTACTGTTTATTACCATTAATTGGCTGATTTTCTTTGCTGTTGCAATTGTGCATTTTCTGATATCTACACACTGGTATCCAATTGGATGTGATACCAACCAATTGGGTACCAGTTTGTAAATATCAGAAAAAGCACAATAACAACAGCCAAGAAAATCAGCCAATTAATGGTAATAAACAGTAATTTATTGATCCATTACATTATTATTATCTCACAAAATCCAACTTAAAAGTTTACAGAATTATTATCCATAGGTAAATATGCAGGCTGTAAAATGTACCATGTATCAATATTTGTACTAAGTGGCAATGGCTCCCTAATATAAACACAGTCCATTTAAATAAATTACAATGAAAAAGGACTCATTTACAATGAATTTTATTATACAGAATGCATTGAGTTATGCACATAATATCCAAATATCAGGATTTAATGCATATCTGCAATATTCTAATATAACATTTATATTTGTGGTCCTTATTTTAATATTGAAAAGAAAAAATATTCATGCAAATAATTATATGTCACCACATCAAAGGTACAACATTTTATTAATTATGGGGAATGTCAATAATAAAAAACATTTTATTAATTGTGAATTGGAAGAAATAATATCAATTTTAATAAGTTGTCACAAAGAAAGGTTTTATTTTACTCATCAAAGGACAAGTAGGGGAGGGAATGGGCGGAATGTACATTGTCATCATCTGTGCCTGTGAAAGGGACAGCATCAGAGGTAGTAGGGAGGGAACGAGTGGTGGTTTGGGAGTTAGGGTTGAAAGGCGGGTGGCTTGGTCTTGATGGGAGAGTTGGGGAGGCAGGGTTTGTTGACTGGGAAGAGACAGAAAGAGTTGAATGCTTCAATTGCTTGAATTCTTCTTCTGTCACTTATGTGGGATTGACAAACCAAATGGATGAGTGTGGGGGAGGCAGGAGTCCTTTCTGGACTTATCACTATCACTTGAATAGAATATGACAAGATCTTATAGGTCCTGGACAAATATGGAAGATAAAAGCTCAAACCCCTTCTCAATTTGGGTGCACAGTTTATTGTAGGTGGCAGGCTTTAAGCGCCTGAGAGCTGAACAAAAAATATAAAGACATACATCTGCAAGATACATGCCAGTGTGGTTGGGGGGGAGGACCAACAGGTATGCCCCACAGCCCTAATTTCCTTGGTTTCCCATTCCTGCTGCTCCATCTCTGCACTCAGTATAACTGTGTGCATGGCTTGTTGGGTAGCCCACTCCTTCAGCATGTCCTTGAGCTCTGTCTGGTAGGCATACCTATCTGCAGTGTTTGATATTGCTGTGTAATAATTGACACCCAATGAGGAAACTGCCAACAAAACCCCAACAAAACAATACAAGATTGGGCCGCGCCTGTAAACATCAGATTGGATACACTTTTTTCCATAATATTGGATACTTGCAGAAATCTTGGCATACAACAAGAAGATGATGTCATTACAGGCCCTCATTACCCTCCCTTTAATAAAATTGATGATGGTCAAATTGTATGGGTCAGTATCCACCAAACTGGGGCCACCAAGAACCTGATTGGATAGGTTTCTGGCGGCAACTACAACTCTGTGCATCCACAAATTCACTGTTCTCTTGTTGGTGAAGATGCCGTGGAGTCCCAGCTGGAGACGTACCTGGAACAGGGGCATCCACAGGTCACGCTCCATAATAGCCATCATGAGGGGGTGGGCTTTTTCACCTTCAGTCAAAGAACAGGCACCAGTCAGTGTCTTCTTGGTAGGGGGCCACAGTTGGCGTGGGCTTGCAGGGTTGCAGCCACAAAGGACTTTCAAAATCCATCACAGCTGCAATTTCCCCAAGGAACATAAGCATTCCTTGCTTTTCAACCATTTTGAGAACAATTTCTGGGGTGATCAATTTTCTTCTACGTCTTGCAGGCTGATTAGCTGGAGGAGGGATGTGTCCATCTTGTAAACTGGACATTGCCATCTGATTGGCTGTTTCTGGATTCTAGATTCTGGCTTCCCTGGGTGACTCCTTGGATCAATTGACTGGTTCTGGATGCCATTGTTGATACATGATTTGGGTTAGCAGCTGCCTGTGCATGATGTGCAAACAGGACCATGCTTGAGGACACAGGAGAAAGAACACACTCCTGGGTAGTGCTTGGGGAGGAGCCTGTGGGTTGGGAATGACCATAGATAGAGGCTTCACTGTTGGAAGATCCAGCGTAGCTCTGCATGATTTTGTCAAGACCAGGGAACAGCTCATTGACTTGGTTGGTGTTAAAAGAAGACATAATAAATTTTTATTAAAATATAAACTAAAAGAGAGAAGTGTATATTTTAGTCAGTTTTATTGTTAAATATGGCAAGTTGCTGAATAGTAGGATCTAAATTTTAGCTGTCCTAAACTGGAATAGGGTGATTTTTGAGAATGCCTGTGCTTCCTAAAAGAATCAGCACAAATCCACTCTAGATCCTTTGGCATCCTTTTTGAGACACCCATAAATTATATTTATTTCAAATTCCTTGCAATTACTATTTGAAACTTGGTTCTTGGATTTGACAATCCTGCAATTTCAGATTTTTTAGTTTTACATGATGTCTGAGATTAATTTGAAATACAGGAAATCTCAAATTTTACATTAGAATCCCGCATTTCTGATTCATGTATCCTGCAATTGTTTATGAGCTTTGTCTTTTGTTAGTTGAGTTATCTGCTCAAGAGATTTGAAAATTTCCAATTTAAATAAACCAAAAAAATCAAATTAAATGGATGATTTTATTAAATATTTTAATTTTCACTCAGCTGAATTGCCCACAAAGTGATTTGAAATTTAGACCAAGGATTTGGCAATCCCATATTTTGGGTTTAGGCTCTGAATTTACATTAATAGCTAATAATGTAAACTTGATATTTTCTGAACTTTAAAATTAACTCTTATCTACTCACCTTATAAGCATAACAATTAGTACAGTAGTTTTTAAAACTGTTGAGATAAACATATATTAGTTAATTTAGAATGCATAGGTTTAGTCACAACAAATTTCAACTGGAACCTGTTGAAGGTCAATTTACTCAATATAACTTTCATTTATCTAGGGCCATAGAGAAAAAAAGTCAATCACACAACAAGAATAAAGTCAAAAACTGAATCCCAAAAATGAGACAGCAAACACACGGAACACAAATTCAAAATGTATCCAATTCAGTCACATCCTGAAGCATTCTACATCAAATTTGATTATGGGTGTGTGGCAAATATTATACAAACAGAGAACACATGATGTTCAGTCACAAAAAGTGATGAGCTCAAACACAAAAAGACTCATTGTTTTGAAAACATTGATTATTTTTGAGACTCAAATTATAAATAATAGATTTCAGGAGTGAATCCACCAAAATCTATTCAGGGAATTACAGCATTATTTTCAATGATGTTCTTCTAAATTTGGACATTTATGTCTGAGAGAATGTCTCAAAAAGGATCATACTTAAATAAAATTAATTTTCTATAAATACTTTGCTTTTCTGTTTTTAATAGAATTTTTATTACATTTTGTTTACAATGAGTTTTTCAAGTAAATACAACTTGACATTGTTGAAGAGCAGTACCAGGAGCTACTCCAACTCCCAGGCTGCTGATCAAGGGAGCACAGCCATAGTGTTTCCTGTCTATACCCAGTTCAATACAAGTAAAAAAAATAAAAACTGAATGTGTCATCAGCCCCATTCATGGGTGGTTTTTCTGAAGGCCAGTATGTTGACCCCCAAGACCAGGCCCAACCTGCACCTGCGCCAAATTCTGGGGACTGGGTAACTGTGGCCCCCTCCAACTGTATCAAATCATTGCCCAAGAATTAAGGCCAATTAAACCTTACCCTGTCTAATCCAGGTCCCTTTATTCTCAAAGGCCCTCAAAAATGTTGGATCATAACCAATGAAATCATAGAGGAGATTATGAGCCTTAATCAGAATGGCGTTAGTTTTGCCAAAATAGCCACTTGGCTTCAATTCACTGAGGCAGTGATCAAGCAGGAGTTCTGGGACCTCTTGAAGAGAGGTGGTACCAAGCTGGTCAAGAAGTCAAAGAAGCAGGTTGACTCCCAGATTAAGTAGGTGTATCCTATAATGCTTGCCCTACTCCAGTAGGATCCTTACCTCTAATGGACTGAGGTCTGTTGCCTACTTGGGCTCCAGGTGTCATAACTGTGCTGTTTTAGCAGATTTACATAGGGAAGAAAATATTTAGAAACTAGATAATAATCTTTATTGGGAGATAGAGATTATATAGTTCATGTGAATCAAGGATAGTTGGAACAAGATTGATGATCACACGGCTGGATGAAAGAAGGGGGTGGCTTGATCCTGGTAATGAGTCAAGCGCCAAATTGAGGTATCCACCATGAAGGATCATCATCTGTTCATGTTGGATTTGGTAATTTGAGTTGATTTCCTAGTCTGGCTTTGGGTGACCGGATAATCAGATTGCAGGTCATGAACCCGCTTGGTTGGAACCTTGCTGGCGGGTCAAGCCTGCGGTTTCAACACAGGGAATATTCTTTACCATCCACACAGCACAGCTCTGGATGAATGAACTTGCTGCTAGTGTTCTGGTTTGACCAATTGGCTGGGGGGTGAGTTAGATGGTTGCTCTGATTTTCCACATGACCCAATAATTGATGCCAAAATCACCCGCTGGCTGTCCTCTATTTTGGGCAATATCATATTTATAGCCTATTTAAGTTGGCATTGCAATTCCATGATTATGGCACTATGAGTGAAAAAACGCCCTTAAGGGCAAAAAGAAGAAACCAGAGGGGATTGTGACTGGTGTGTTCCTTACAGCTTCCCCAAAGGGACTGTATTTTACCAGACTGCAACCAGTTACATCAATGGTTACTGGTACAGAAAATTCCTCTCTAACCTTCTTGCCACCTGGAGCTTGGCTAATTTGAAATCCAAATCTTCCTGAGCCATCAAATGAATTATACTGAAGTGATATCCAAGAAGATCAAAGCAGGCAGCCACAACGTCTCCATTTTCCCTGCTGACCATGCCAATCTTCACCTGGGGGATGTGCTGTTCTTTAAAATTTGGGAAACAATCTGTGAGTACAACCTCATGACCTTCAGCCAGGTGGTTAGTGCGGCCAATGAACACACTATGCTTTTTTTCCTGTCAGAAGGTTGTTGAAATGTTCAAAAAAATGGCCCTGAATGCTCACAGCAGCAGCCAATCACCTAAGGACCCCCATTTTCCCCTTAAAATTCCACAGTGTATAAGCCAATTGCCATTCTCTCTGAGTCTGAATATGATGTCATGAATCATCAATTACTCCAAGTCTGTCCAGAATCCAGTCTTGGGCAGCTGGCCTGTTGTTTCCAGGGGTGACCTGGGCTGTGTTTTTGTGAACAATGCCCACCACAAGAGGGGAGCTAATTTAAAAAGGTAGGAGACAGACTTTCCCACCCAAGAACACAGGCCAGCAGTCAGGATTATAGTGTCAATCACCCCTGAGAGGGTGATGTTGTCAGGAATATTCCTGACATAAATCAGATTTTGACTGAAGGAAAATGCTGGAAACAAGTAAAGAAATGTCCAAGAAAAGGGGCAAAATTTGATAAGGAATTTCCCCCATTATCAGGGGGAAAAGAAAAATCAATTTTTGGGAAAAACAGATTTTGGTGAAAACCAGAATAATTTATCATCCGGGCAGGCACCTGCCACAGCCGCACAGATGCCTGCCCCACCCGCCAGCCTCCCCACACCCAGCCCCCTGCCCGCCTGCCAGCCTCCCCACTGCCAACCTGGGCCCTGCCAGCCACCTGCTTGCCCTCCCGGCTGCCAGCACGCCAGCCGCCAGCCCGCTCGCCCGTCCCCTGCCAGCCTCCCAGTTGCCAGCCAGGGCCCTGCCACCCACCTGCCCACCCACCTTGCTCCCAGCAAGCCTGCCGCCAGCTCCCAGGCCCCATGCCCTAGCCAATCAGAAGCCATCATACCTGACAGCCAATCAAAGAAGTACCTGAATTCAGGACATAACCTAGTGAATAAGTTCTGCCCTGCAGAAAGAAGAGGAAACCAAAATTCAGCATCCAAAAATAACCATGACCCTTCTAAAAATAGGCCAAACCAGGTGTCAAAGGATAAAAATAATTTGACCTCAAGCCAATGGGATTCAGAGGGCCACAACACTTGCTTAGGCCTAGACCCAAGCCAAACTAACCTTTCCAAACCAAAAATAGATTTGGAGAGCCCCATGAGCCTTTCCCATCAGCTGACTTCACAACCAGGGGACATCATTGGCTCCAGGCAGGAATGGCCAAACCCCCAGCAGATTGCCAAAGAACAAGAATTTGGTCATCTCCTCAAACCCCATTTCCCAAACCCTTTATCCAAACTTCTGGGATCCCCATTCCCTTGTTTTTCACTCCCACTTAAAAAAGTTTGCAAGTGGGAAGCACTATAAATAAAGAATCCCCCCTCAGTAATAGCTTGTGCTATTATTGAGATTAATACCCTCAATAAAGTAAAATTCAACTTACAACTAAAAGTTAAACTACCAATTGGCCCCTGCCTACCCTCCAATCCAAGGAAGATGAACCACCTCATCTTCACAGCTGAGCTCACAGCTTGCCTTGGAATTGGAGGCTACCAACAAGGTTCAGAGTTATTTGGGCCCTCCCCTGATGGATTAGGTCATGACCCCCACTACGACACTGGTCAACTGAACTCATCCCAGACTGAACCCTGGCCTCCCCTGGTGTCTCCACATTCTACACTCTCTATTGCAATGTACACATCCATTTACTACATCTTAACCTACTTTGCCAGGAGCTTTGGGAGATACAATGTACATGCAAAGGTCTTCTGCTGGCCTATGACTGTGTATCCTATTGTGACCGCCCTGACTTAGTTTTGGTTCACCAACCTGCTGTCCTACATTCTGCAAGTGGTACCTACCGTAACTGGGTATTAAAGATGTACACAATCCAAAACAGCTTGTCAGTATGGTTGGGAGGTTGGGTGAAAACAGGCATAGGTTTTGAGGTCACGGGCGGTTCCATGGGCAGGTTGTAAGCAGGGAGATAGTTGAATTTCCCTCTGAACAACTTGGGTGTTGAAAATATCCACATGCCTTGTTGGTTGTATCTAACTGCAGATTTTATGCAGGCCAAAGGGTTGAGTTCAAGTATTTTTTCCAGGGTGTAGTCCTTGTATTCAGATTTAAGAGGGTAGTTGGTAAAATAGACGGGACCAAAGGGTACACCAGGAGGACAGAAAACTGCAGGCAGTGGGGCAGGAGAGCCAGGGGATCTCAAACTGAATTGGTAGATAGCAAAAACAAATTAAGGCAATAGCTGTGTGAGCCAAAACAATATAACCTTTATTCAAAAATGGCAATAAGGTTTGAGCACAGGATCTATAGGCATATATAGCATCCCACTCTAAACCTAGTATTTCCCATAAGGGCTTCATCAAAATATTGGGGAAAACGTGGGCGGGTGGCCAGGAGGCCCAGGAGTAGGAGCGGCAAAATGGCACCTCGGCTGGATGTTCTCTCATTGGTCAGAACATCTAAATTAGTCACTTGATTTCCTTGATTTTTGGCTGTGGTCACAAGGTTGGGCCCAAATCACGGGTTTCTCCTTGGCAGTTGAGTTTGATTGGTTACTTGTGAGGACTTCAAGATCATGAAGTTCACAGGGCCACCTTGTCTGCCTCCATTAAGAAATTCAAGAAACTCCTCCTCAGGAACCATCATAATTAACCCTGTACTGGTATTCTGACTTCAGGACTTAGCAGGGCCTTCAGCTCACGGGGGCTTGATCTCAGAAAAACACAGACATGCAGACTCTTGGTTCATGGGGCCAGCGGCCCACAGGAATTCAGATTCAGGGTTTAAATCTTGCTCTTGTGCCAGGGTTTCAAGGGGTAACAAATTTTCAATCCTGACATCATCCCCTTCTTCCCTCAAGGGTCCTCTCTTCTGGTCCTTTTTGTTCAGATAGAGTTGAACAACTTCTTGGGCATTAGCTAGGTTGCTCAGCGGCTACCAAGTGCTTTCCTCTAGTGGGTATCCTTTCCATTTGACATAGTACTGGGGTTTTTGGTAGTGGATTCTGTCACCATGTATGTATTAAACTTCATATTTCTTGGAGCGACCTATTTGGATGGGAGGGGGCTGTCTTAATCTGTTGGTGGGGAAGCAAGTTCCCATCTTTTTTGAACAACAGAGAGTGGTGGAACACATCATGAATCTTCCAGGAGGGGGTAGGTCTAGCTTGAAGGCAACCTCACCAACTAGTTTGATGATCTTGTGGGGGCCACTTCTTCTGTGAGCTAACTTCCTGCAGAGCACGTGCAGGGGTACATTACAGGAGTCTAGGTATACTTTGTCTCCAACTTGTAAGGGTTGGCCTGGGGTTTGTTTGCGGTCTGCAAAGGCTTTGTATGTTTGCACTGCATAGTTCATGCTGGTTAGGCATGTTTTTTGTGTGTCATGGATATGTTCAATCCAGGAGCATCCAGTAGTGTTAGTTTCCTTCTTGCCAATCTGGGGGTCCCAGGTGGGGTCAAACCCATAGTTGGCTTTGAATGGGGACATGCCTGTGGAGGTGTGGTCTTTACTGTTATAGGCAAACTGGGCCATGGGAAGCATTTTGGCCCAATTGTCCTGATCAGTGTTGGCATAGAATCAAAGGCATTGTTCAAGGATCTGGTTTACTTGTTTAGTTTGGCCGTTTGTCTGTGGGTGGTAAGAGGTAGATACACATTGCTTGATTCCCAAGTTTTTCATCACCTGTGTCCAGTAGTTTGACATGAATTGGGGTCCTCTGTCTTTGATGATTTCCTCAGGTGTTTTGTGTTTCATGAGGATGCAGTTGTGGAAGTGTTGGGCTGTCTCTGCTGCTGTGCAATGGATGATGATCAGTACAAAGTGAGCCATCTTAGTGAAGCAGTCTACCATGACCAGGATTGTGTTGAAGGAGAGAGAAGGGGGCAATTTGACAATTTAGTCCATGGAAAAAGATCTCCAGGGTCCAGCAGGTATATCCAAGGGTCTTAGAAGTCCTTCAAGTTTGTTTCTACGGGGTTTGGTCCGCCCACAGGTCTCACACCCCTTCAGGTACGCGCTTACGTCTTGATCCATTTTTGGCCAAGCAAAGTTCCTTCTGATGATCTGGAGGGTCTTGAGCCTACCCAGTTGTCTAGCCATCTCAGAATTGTGGTAGTCTCTCAAGACGTTAATTCTGAAGTCCCCTTCTGGTACAGAGATCCTTTTGTGGAGCATTAGTGCTGTTCCCTTCAATGAGTAGCCTTTTTGGTAGTGGGCACTATCCAAGGATTTAGAGAGGTCAAAGATCATGATCTTGATGAACTTGTCTAGTGTTTGGACTCTTAGTACTTCTGGTTTGCTGGCTCTGATTTTCATTAATCCCAGGTGAATGCCTAGACTTGCTGTGTCCAAGAGGACTTGGTTGTTTTGGTTGTAAGTTTCTAGGTGGGTAGGCACCAGGTCGGTTCTTCTACTCAGGGCGTCAGGTACCAGGTTCATCTTCCCTGGCTTGTAGTCTATGGTCAGAGTGTAGTCATCCATTTCTAAGGCCCATCTTGATTGTCGTTGGTTAAGCTGGCGTGGTTTGAAGAAGTAGACAAAGTTCTTGTGGTCTGTCAGGACCTTTACTGGATATTCAGTGCCACATAGGTATCAGCACCAATATTTCAAGGTCTTCATTATGGCTAGCATCTCCTTGTCATATATTGGGTAGTTCCCTTCAGTGGGTAGCATCTTCTTGGAGTAATATGCTACAGGATGTAGCATACTATCCCCTCCTTCCTGAAGAAGGACCCCGCCCACCGCAAAGTCTGACGCGTTGGTTTCCAGAACAAAAGGTTTGGAGGGATCTGGCATGGCCAGGATGGGGGCGGAGATGAAGGCGAGTTTCAAGGTTTCAAAGGTGGTGGTACATGCCAGAGTCCAGGAAAAGGTGACCTTGTCAGAGCAAAGGCGCAATCAGGGGGAGGGTAATGTGAGAAAACTTTTGGATGAAATCCCTGCAATAATTTGCCAGGCCCAAAAAACTTCCCACATCTTTCCTGCTTTTGGGCACTGGCCAATATGTTATTTCTTCTACTTTATCCTGTGCCATAGCAAAGCCACTGGTCTTCACTACGTATCCCAGGAATCCAACTTCAGACTGAAAGAATTTGTTTTTCTTAAGCTTAGTGTGTAAGTTTGCTTGGGAGAGTTTTTCTAGTATAAGGTCCAGGTGGTGCAGGTGTTCCTTGTAGGTCTTGCTGTAGATGAGAAAGTTGTCCAGATATGCCACACAAAAACGGTCAAGGTATTCCCCTAGGACAGTGTTGATTATCCTTTGGAAAGTGCTGGGAGCGTTGCAGAGGCCAAAGGGCATTACAAGGTACTTGTACAGCCCATATTGGGTTTTGAAGGCCGTCTTGTACTTGTCTCTGTCCTTGATTTGGATTTGGTTGATTGCATCTCTAAGGTCAATTTTTGAGTACACCTGAGCTCCAGTCAGTACATAATAGAGGTTGTTGGCATTGGGGATGGGATAGCGGTTCTTCACCATAATGTTGTTAAGTTTTTGGTAGTTTATGCATGGACACATCCCACCATCTTTTTTCCTATAGACAGCATGAGCAACAAGCAGGGGGCTTTTGACACTTGGATGAACCCCTTTTTTGTCATATCCTTGAGGTATGCTTTCAAGGCTACTTGCTTGCAGTGGCTACAGCTGTAGATGGGGCTGTGGTGAAAGTGGGTCCCTGGTAACAGGTCTATGGCGTGGTTGTAGGTTGAATGGCTGGGTAGTTTTGTGGCTGCTTCTTCACTAAAAGCATTGTTCTATCTCTGTAGGGGGTAGGCAGTATCCCAACTCTGGGTTCTATCTTTATGATCAAGAGTTTGTTGGTAGGGGATTGGTCATGGCCCATGCAAAAAGGAACAGTGTCACAGGATTCAGGTTGGCCCAACATGGCAGTTTGCTCATAATAGTTAAGGCAACCGCCAGAATTAACTCATTCCGCAAGTCAACTTACTGAATGTCAACAATTTGTTGACATTCAGTAAGTTGACATTATTTTGGTATTTATCTGCCGGAATCAGGCTTTTCAAAACTAAGCTAATTTTTCATAGTGAATTATTAAGTCAAAATTGCAAAATTAAAAAGGAACAGACATAATGTTGACACAATTTAAACAAAGGCTTAATTTTAAGCCAAAAACCTAATATAATTTACTATGAAAATGTAAGTTTCTTTGTACTTTTACATTAAGGTCAACTACAGTAAGTAATATCTGGATGTTGACCCCAAATAAGAATCCATAAATTTCTTAATAAAATACACAATATTCTAAAAATAACTACTTTTTATATTTTATACTACTGTTTTTATTAAATATAATTAAGATAAGCATTGAACAAAGACATATGCCAACTTTCAGAGCATTTTTTATATTATTTAGATATTTACTGTTATTTTAAACTCACTGGATAAACTATAGCTTATTTCCAGAAGTCCACTTAAGCCAACACACATATGTTAAAACTAGAATTTATATATGTAATTATAATTTCAACTTTGTGTCAAATTGACACGTTGCCTAAATTGCAACAAAGGGGTTTGGCTAAGCAAACAAAGTGACATAATTTAAGCAAAATTTAATAGGAGAGTTGCTATAAAAGAACGCTGACTGCCTGAATGTCAACACCTTCACTTATTTATTAGTAAAACACTGCCGCTTAACAAAAAAGCACACATACAATGGTAACTAAATTCAGGCCAAAGTACCCAGGGCTGTACTTCAGACTTCACTCTACAATCCCTATCATTGAGTTTTCATAAGTTACATATGCAACTCTTTATTTTTTTTAAATTTAAAAATAATCAATTTCAGCCTTAAAAAACAAACTCCGGAAAATATTAACCAAGCTTTATAAGTGATTTACATAGTGTTTTTCCACTTTAATGCTGACTTTCAGTATGTTGACATTAACATTAAAGCGTTTTTTATGCTGACTTTCAGTATGTTGACGTCAACATTAAAGCGTTTTTTATGCTGACAAACTAAATTAAATATTTTTTGACTACTGTGACTACTAGAATGCCAACTTTTTATTTAAACATGGGTTTTTTCTATTCTTTAATAATAAACTAGCTCTAAAATTACTTTCTATACTTCTATAAAATATTTACTTAATAATAAAATTTAAAACAAGTGATTATTATTTAATTTTATTCATGTCTCACATGATTATTCTTACTTTATGAACTCTACTCTAATTATTATAGGATAAAAACTTCCAAGAAGCCACAAAATAACCCCAAGTCAACCAAGAAAGTACCCAAAGCCTCTGGAAAGGCCCAAAGTCCCTACCCCAACAAAAAATAGCCAAAGAGACCTCAACAAAACAGAAGACAAAGGAGAAGACCCCAGACCCTGAAAGCAAAGAGCCCTCCCCTCCCCTGCCCCCTCCTCTTCTCCAAGCTGGTACCAATCAGAAGGAGATGAGGTTCCACTAAACAAGCAAGGAAGAAAGAAGATACCCAAGAGTCCAGAACCCCAGCCAAGCCCAGATAAATCAAGCTCAAATAAATCAAGCCCCAAGTAATCAAGCTCATCCCAGTCCAAGAAGCGCAAGAATCTAACTCCAGATAATTCCCCTCCACTGCCCAACAAATTAGCACCTCCATTATCTTCATCAAGTATCAATAAAGAAGATCCTGATGATTACCTTTCTGACTATCATCAAGCACCAATTGGCCCATGGGATCCCCTAAAGGTTCACAATATATGTAACATCAAAGGAGAGTTTAAGCTCCTAAAGAAGTTCCCTTGGTTTTTCCCTCTAATGTCTGTCAAAGGAGGTGCAAGTTTAGTCTGTGATGGCTATGTTTTTAATTTCAACAATCAAAAGAGAGCGGGAAAATGCAAGAATTATGTGTGTGAAGATAGAAGCTGCACTGCCAGGATCAACACAGAAGGATGGGATAAAGTCACTAGTGAAAAAGGAGAGCACACATGCAATGCTCCAATAAATCTTATTGAAAAGCTTCTAAAGTTGTACCTCTACCAAATGATCCCAGTCTCCAAAGATGTCAAGGCTTCTGATCTGGAAGTTAAGGCCACCACACACCTAAGTAATGAGAACCTGAAGCTCATCCCTGACCGCACCCAGTTAGTGAAGTACATATGTGACAAACACCGTGTTCTAGTCCCCCATAAGAAATCAGCCATGGTTCAAGGAGAGTTAGTCTTGACAGAGGAGTTAAAGATGTTCAATGGTGATGAGGTATTCCTTTTACATGATGATGGTCCTACAGCAGAGGCAAGAATTATATTCTATGCTACACAACAGAACCTGGAGCAGTTGAGGGATTCAGAGACCTGGTTATGTGATGGTACCTTTGCAGTATGCCCCCGCCTTTTTTACCAACTATTTGTTGTACATTCCCTTATTGAAGGCAAGGTGCTCCCATTTGCTTACTTTCTGCTTACTGGGGCAACAGAAGAGATCTAAACAAGGGCCTTTAAAATCCTTCAGGAGGGCATCAAAGCCCTACCCAGTAATAGAAAGAGTCCCCCTGGCCATAACACTAGAGCCAATCCAGATGATGATGAAAAGGATGAAGCCACCCTTTCTGCAGAAAAAGAAGCTCAAGATAAAGCACTTGGCCCCTCAACTATAATTATAGACTATGAAACTGCCCAGTATAAAGCTTTTGTAAATACCTTTGATGGAGAGGTACAGGGGTGTTTTTTCCATTATTGACAGGCTGTCAACAGGCAACTAAAGGGTCTACCTAAGCTCAGCAAGCTCCACCGTCTAGATACATCAGGAAAGGCAAGTTCTTAATTCAGCAGTTTGTAGCACTAGCCTTTGTAAAGCCAGAGCATGCTGGACAAGCCTTTGAGCTCCTATGCCAGGATCCATATGCCAAGAAACATGATGGTGCCTTCTACCCTTTCATTGAATATTATGAACCACAGTGGATTAGACGTAAGGCCACTAAGCCCAGAGCTAAAGCCAACTGGAACTGCTACAGGCAGTTCTTAAGGATGAGATGAAAACAACTTCATCTTGGGAGGGCTGGCATAAGCATATCAAGTCCTCCTTTGGAATCAAGCCGAGATACAACACCTTCTACGAGCATCTCAAAGTCCCACAGGGGAAGACTGCTGCATCCATCAGAGATATTGAGAACCGCCCATTAAAGAAGAAGAGAACCACCAAAGAGAAACAGTATCAAGAGAAGATCAAGGACGTTTTCAAGGCCAAATATAAGCTTTCAGAGATTGGGGAATACATCAAGAAGATTGCCACAGTTCTTAATGGCAACCAGGTTATTACAGTCTAGCTTTTCATTAAATTTATTGAGTATTGCCTAATTTTTTATATAGTTCTTATATATTAAGTATAATATTTTTAAATAAATAGTTATTTTAAATAAATTATTAATCTTTTATGATACTGCTTTTATAAAATCATTGGTTTTTTATTGATAGTTTGATGCTTTAGACTGTATTACATGGCCTATATTGGTATTTTACTAGTAAATTATATGTTTTTTATAGTTTTCAATATAGAAAAAACTTTATATTACTGTTTCTGATTGCTATATTTTTTTATAATAAGTGAAATTTTATGTAGTACCTTTTTGTGTATTGAATTTTTTTGTTTTTATAAGTGGGAAAAAATTTATTATAGTAAAGATAGCTAATTTCATAGTAAAATAAAATAAAGGTGTATTTTTATGAAATTTTTTAATATTAATGTATAATTTTTTATGGACTTTTTAAAATCTATGTTGTCACATTACCCTTAAAAGTTTCTTGAAGCTTAATTTTTATTAAGTAAAATGTTCAGGAAACAGGTTTCTGCTTATTAAAAAAGTGTCGACATTTAGTAATCTGCATGAATTAAAACTTAATTCTGACTTTTCAATGCTGTTGACATTAAAGTATTTTTAATTCTGATTATTGACATATAGTAAGTCAACTTGCGGAATGAGTTAATTCTGGCGGTTGCCATAGTTAAGGATCAGGCCATGTCTGTTGGACCAAGAGTCACCCAGTATAAGGGGGTGGGGTAGTCCTGGCAAGAGGATCAAGGACAACGGGTATACATTGTGTCCAATGGTCAACAGAAGTTCTTGTTCACACTCATAGCTGGTGTCAAAGGAGCTGTTTCCTGTGATTAATTGTAGGCTATTCTCTGAGGCTGTCAAGACTAATTCCTCTGTTAGGCCGGTGTCAATGAAACTTTCATCTGCTCCTGTATCAATAAAGGCTTCAATCTGGTGCTTGTTCTCTGCTACTTCTATGGTCACTTGGATGAATTTATAAGACTGGGAAGAAGTTTTTATTTGCGCAAGTGAGATTGGGGTAGTGTTCTTCTTAGAGAAGGCTCTGGTCAAGTGGTCTGCCTCATGGCAGTGGAAACAGAGTCCTTTGCGGTAGTGTTGTTAGAGCTCTTCAGGTGACATTCCCGTTCTGTTGGGGGTTGGTGTTCAGGGTTGGTGGGTCTGGGAGGGGCCAGCATTCTCTTGGTTCATGATAAGGCCCTTGCACAGGGGAACTAGATTATCTAGGCTGAGGGTGTGCGGGTGGTGCTTCAACAGGTCCTTCATTGCTAAGTTGACTCCCTTTATAGAAGATAATGGCTGCCAGTTTGTCCTCAAGTTGGGCGCAGGTTTTCAGTTTGAGTAATTTGTCAATATATGCTTGGATGGGTCAGGGTCTTGTTGAATTTATAACAGGGAGTTCA
Organism: Entomophthora muscae; assembly: GCA_014839935.2. Classification (NCBI taxonomy): domain Eukaryota; kingdom Fungi; phylum Entomophthoromycota; class Entomophthoromycetes; order Entomophthorales; family Entomophthoraceae; genus Entomophthora; species Entomophthora muscae. The sequence continues at coordinate 94,317 of QTSX02004992.1, read as the reverse complement.
GGGCGTAGTATCTAGTGTTGCAATATTGCCCAGTGGCTATTAAATCAGCCTCAAACTTGGCGTAGTCTAAGAAGAATTCTACCTCTTCAGCTGTGGCCTTGCCAAACCAGTCTAAGGCGTCCTCCAATAGCATTAAAGCAACCCCAAGGATCTTCTTGGTGTCACTGGCATAAGAGGAAGTGTTGGTATGGAAATGCAGGTGGAGGACTGGCATGGTGCGTTGAGCTTCCTCAAGCGTGAGCTTCTGCATCTGAGGCATTTTTAACTTTGTGAGGGACTGATTCAAAATCACATTTTGCACTTGGGAGGAGGGAGCTTTGTTGGTGTCAGCGGTAGTGGTGTTGGTTCTCTTTGGGTCATTTGGGTTCACATTCTTCCACATGGAAGAGATCAGGTTTGTTGTTATCTTATAGGTGTAATAAGTGATTATCAATAGCAAAAGCATACAAGATGCCCCAAGAAATAACAAAATCTTGGGGCTCAGGGTACCAGGTTTAATAAAGATTGCCATAATGTCAGGGATCCAGTCTTGGGCAGCTGGCCTGTTGTTTCCAGGAGTGACCCAGGCTGGGTTTTTTTTGCTGGCAATGCCCACCACAAGAGGGGAGCTAACTTAAAAAAGTAAGAGACAGACTTTCCCACCCAGGACCAAGGGCTAGCAGCCGGGATTATAAAGTCAATCACCCCTGTGAGGGTGATGTACACAATCCCAAACAGCTTGTCAGTATGGTTGGTTGGGAGGTTGGGTGAGGAAGCAGGCATAGGTTTTGGGGTCACAGGTTGTTTCATGGGCAGGTTGTAAGCAGGGAGATAGTTGAATTTCCCTTTGAACAACTTGGGTGTTGAAAATATCCACATGCCTTGTTGGTTGTATCTAACTGCAGATTGTATGCAGGCCAAAGGGTCGAGTTCAAGTATATTTTCCAGGGTGTAGTCCTTTTATTCAGATTTCAGAGGGTAGTCAGAAAAATGCACAGGCCCAAAGGGTACACCTGGTGGACAGAAAACTGCAGGCAGTGGGGCAGGAGGGCCAGGAGATCTCAAAATGATATGATAGATAGCAAATACAAAATAAAGCAATAGCTGTGTGATCCAAAATAACATAACCTTTATTCAAAAATGGCAATAAGTTTGGAGCCAATGTCCTTTGGTCTATATAGCACCCCACCTCCAAGCTTAATATTTTTCATGGGGGGTTCATCAGGGCATTGGGAAAGGCAGGCTGGGGGACTGAGTGCTTGGGTCTAAAGGCAGCAAAATGGCACTTGGCCAGGGAGTTCTTTCATTGGTCAAGAATCTCAATTTGGCTACCTGATTAACTTGCCTTAGAGTTGTGGCCATGGGGTCAGGCCATGGGGCTGTGCCTCTTCCTGGGGACAGCTCTTAATTGGCCACTGGTTTAGACTTCAAATTCATAAAGCTAATAGTTGCCACTTCAGTACCTCCATTAGATGCTGTGATTAGTCTTCCATTTGGTTCAATGATTTCCTTGGTTTGGCCTGTTTCACTGCACGGGCCAACATTCTTGGTATCAGCTTGCGGGGGCTTGATATCAGAAAGACGCAGGCGGGCAGGCTCTGGGTCCATGGGGCCAGCAGCCTGCAGGAATTTGGGTTCAGGGTTCAAATCTTGCCCTTGGGCCCTGGTTTCAAGGGGTACAAAATTATCAATCCTGACAAAGTCTCTCAAGGCACTCATGTGCCACTGGTTCCTCCTATTGCCCTAGTCCTTATCTAATCCTCCCAAGTGACCAGAACCAACCCCTAGCTAAATAAGTCCTTCCCAAAATCTAGCCTGCCAACTAGTTTGCTCCACACAATCCCTTTTTGCCCAATAAAACTCGCAAAAAAATAACTTTTATTTTATAATATATATGGTTTAAATTGAATGTATTTTTTATTTTTATAATATATATTTACATCTAACTACAGTGATAAATTATCTTTATCATGCCACAAGTTAAATTTGGCTGCTTTAATATGTATTAATTCTATTTTTTATTATAACTTTAATATTTCAGTAGCACTACAATATGATGAATTTAAAAACTACACATGTTACAGACCAGCCAATTGAAATGGGTTTGTATTTGTGCTGTCTTTGTGCTTGGCTCAGGCCAGACACTCCTCATTTATTGTCCCTATTTAACTTAATGAAATAAGCCTGTTGAAATAAGACATGTTTTAGTTTGCAAATTGGCACACCAACTTGTGGTCAATCTAACACCCAGCCACTGGGTTCTCTGGTTCTAGATTGACCACAAGTTGGTGTGCCAATTTGCAAACAAAGACATGTCTTATTTCCAACAGGCTTATTTCATTAAGTTAAACAGGGTGCAATAACTGAGGTGTGTCTGGTCTGAGCCAAGCACAAAGACAGCAAAAATACAAACCCATTTCAATTGGCTGGTCTGTAGCATTTATAGTTTTTAAATTCACCATATTGTAGTGCTACAAAAATATTAAAGCTATAATAGAAAAATAATAGAATTAATACATATTAAAGAAGCAAAAGTTAAATTGTGACATAATAAAGATAAATCATCACTGTAGTTAAATGTAAATATATATTATAACAATAAAAAATACATACAAATTAAACCAATATATATTATAAAATAAAAATTATTGGGGGCAAGTTTTATTGGACAAAATGGATTGGGAGGGACAAACTAGTTGGTGGGCTGGATTGTGGGGGAGGACTTGATTGGCTGGGGGTGGGTTCTAAACAACTGGATTGGTTAGCTGGGGACTAGGGCAGCTGGAGGACCCACTGGCAATTGAGTGCCTTGAGCGGCTTGGAGGAATCCATGATGCATGACATCATATTCAGACTCAGGGAGGACAATGATTGGTTTTTATGCTGGGGAATTGGAGGGACAGCTGTGGGTCCTTAGGTGATTGGCTACTGCTGTGAGCATTCAGGGTCATCTTTATGAACATGTCAGCGACCTTCTGACAGGGAAACATCACAGTGTGGTTGTTGGCCACACTAATCACCTGGTTGAAGCTCATGGGATTGCGCTCACAGATTGTGTCCAAATGTTGAAGATTGGCATGGCCATCAGGGAAAATGGAGATATTGTGGCTGCCTGCTTGTATTTTCTTGGAGGCCACTTCAGCGCAATTCATTTGGTGACTCAGGAAGAATTGGAATTTTGAATTGGCCAAGATCCAGGTGGCAAGAAGGTCAGAGAGGAATTTTCTGTACCAGTAACCATTGATGTAACTGGTTGCAGTCCAGTAAAATACAGTCCCTTTGGGGAAGCTGCAAGGAACACACCAGTCACAATCCCCTCTAGTTCCTTCTTTTTGCCCTTGGGGGCGTTTTTTCACTCAAAGTGCCATAATCATGGACTTGCAAAGCCAACTTAAATAGGCTATAAATATGAAATTGTCCAAAATAGAGGACAGGCAGCGGGTAATTGTGGCATCAATTATTGGGCTGTGTGGAGAATAAGAGCCACCATCCAAATCACCCCCAGCTAATTGATCAGAACCAGAACACTAACAGCAAGTTCATGCATCCAGAGCTGTGCTGTGTGGATGGTAATGAATATTCCCTGGAGCCCAAGTAGGCAACAGACCTCAGTCCATTGGAGGTAAAGATCCTACTGGAGTAAGGCAAGCATTATAGGATACACCTACTTAATCTGGGAGTCAACCTGCTTCTTTGACTTCTTGACCAGCTTGGTACCACCTCTCTTCAAGAGGTCCCAGAACTCCTGCTTGATCACTGCCTCAGTGAATTGAAGCCAAGTGGCTATTTTGGCAAAACTAACACCATTCTGATTAAGGCTCATAATCTCCTCTATGATTTCATTGGTTATGATCCAACATTTTTGAGGGCCTTTGAGAATAAAGGGACCTGGGTTAGTAAGGGTAAGGTTTAATTGGCCTTAATTCTTGGGCAATGATTTGATACAGTTGGAGGGGGCCACAGTTACCCAGTCCCCAGAATTTGGCGCAGGCGCAGGTTGGGCCTGGTCTTGGGGGTCAACATACTGGCCTTCAGAAAAACCACCCATGAATGGGGCTGGTGACACAATCAATTTTATTTTTTTTACTTGTATTGAACTGGGTATAGACAGGAAACACTATGGTTGCGCTCCCTTGATCAGCAGCCTGGGAGTTGGAGTAGCTCCTGGTACTGCTCTTCAACAATGTCAAAGTTTTTTATTTACTTGAAAAACTCATTGTAAACAAAATACAATAAAAATTCTATTAAAAACAGAAAAGCAAAGTATTTATAGAAGATTAATTTTATTTAAGTATGATCCTTTTTGAGACATTCTCTCAGACATAAATGTCCAAATTTAGAAGCACATTATTGAAAATAATGCTGTAATTCCCTGAATAGATTTTGGTGGATTCACTCCTGAAATCCATTATTTATAATTTGAGTCTCAAAAATAATCAATGTTTTCAAAACAATGAGTCTTTTTGTGTTTGAGCTTATCACTTTTTGTGACTGAACATCATGTGTTCTCTGTTTGTATAATATTTGCCACACACTCATAATCAAATTTGAAGTAGAATGCTTCAGGATGTGACTGAATTGGATCCATTTTGAATTTGTGTTCCGTGTGTTTGCTGTCTCATTTTTGGGATTCAGTTTTTGACTTTATTCTTGTTGTTTGATTGACTTTTTTTGCCTTATGGCCTAGATAAATGAAAGTTATATTGAGTAAATTGACCTTCAACTGGTTTCACATGAAAATATTTTTATGACAGAACCTATGCGTTCTAAATTAACTAATATATGTTTATCTCAACAGTTTTAAAAACTACAGTATTGTATCTGACTTAAGCTTACCTGGTTTAGTTGATTCTAATCTTATCTGCTTGGTGGAGAAATAGATTAGATAAACCAATCATATTTGATGAAAGCATTCTAAGCTCCAGTGGAGTCAGTAAGTTTAAAATATAATTTTTACGACATTCCTTAGTATCAAACCAGATTGAGATACATCCAGTTACTATAAAATCTACTTTAAGTTAAACTGCCACATGTAGGGATGCTGTGAGACACTTCAAAGTGTCCAACAACCCCTTTCTGCAGCAGTGTCAGCCCTCAAAATGAACTAATTAATTGGCACAATTCTTTTGTTGTCAGCCATTCTCAGACTTAAAAATAGGTAAGTTCTTCCAAAGCTAAAACATTTAAGAATTATTTTCCCAGCAACTTTTCAGCTATATATGATTGTAGGATTTGGAATCCAAATTTAATGTACAGTAAGAAACTAGGAAAAATCAATCTGAATCAAGAAGCTCTACTCTAGATGAATCAAATGAAAAATTCAATTTTGATAGCCATGTTTAGACATGAAATTAATTGAAATGTAAAATTGCCTAAACCTGGAAATGATATAATATTCTGCACTCCAAATAGCTAATATTGTGACAAATGGGGCCTGCACTTCTCCTTGCCACAAAGGCATTTGGTAATGTGGATCAAGCCAGGCCCTAAACCATGTAGACTATTGCTGACAGGAACCTTTTTCTAGCAGGAGACAACTGTGGACTCTGGTAACATTTAAATAGATTAAGAAGGATTGTAACAATGAGTAAAAATATTTGGGAAAAGCTTAGATTAAGTGTTTCCTCAAACAACAAGAGAAAATGAGCCAGCACTAAATTTTTTTTCAAAAATTAAAATCAATTTCAAAGTGTTAATTTTTTATGCCAAACATGGTTTTTTGTTGTTTTTACTCTTTTTTATTATAACTTTTAGGAAACCAAGATAGCTCCCAGGGAGCTATCATGTTAGCTATTTAGGGGGAAATTTAAAAAGTCTATAATGAATATGGAATGAGGGAGATGATTGGATAAAGAACAGAGAAGAGAAATCCATTATCCAATAGAGGGTTTTTGAAATCCAACTTTGTCATTTGAATTCATTACAAATATAGCAACCATATACCCAATAATGATATATTAACCACCCTCCTGACAACACAGAAAGTTTTAAAAGTTTTTGGCCCCCAGTGTAGCCAGGGGCCAAAAAAACTTAGAAAATATTTTGAGGAAGGAAGAAGAGGTGGGAAAGGGAAAACTTAAAAGGAAAAATCATCAGTTTACTACGCTATGATTTTAGCTCAAAAATTTACACATTTTTACTTTAGGACTTCAATAATTTTATACACATAAACTTTCTTTTTTACTTGTTCTTGTGACTTAAATAAGGGCCTGCTGCTGTAACAATGTGTATTTATGTATTGCTATTAAGGATTCTTGATTACAGTTGATTTTAGAAAATGCTAATAATAAAATAGAATTATATTTTACAAAATATTTTTATCAAGTTGTTTTTTCCTTGTTGTATTGATTTTTCATTTGTTGTTGATAATTTTCTTACATTTAATTGGATGGGTTCACCTCCAGTTGCCTTGGAAATAGGAAATTAAGTTGCCTCCCCTACTACAGCTGGTCTCAAGAAGGCAACTTGATTTCTTATTGCCAAGGCAACTGGAGGTGAAACTATCCAATTAAATGAAAGCACTTTATCAACAGCAAATGAACAATTGCCACAAAAAAGGAAAAAGCAACTTGATAAAAATAGATTTTAATATATAATTCTATTTTATTATTGGTGTTTTCTAATTCAGTTAATAGTAAGCATCTAAATTTTAGCTGTCCTAAAATGTAATTGGGTGATTTTTGAGAGTACCTATGATTCCCAAAAAAAATCAGCACAAATCCACTCTAGATCATTTGACTTCCTGTTTGAGACACTCATAAATTATATTTATTTCAAATTACCTCATTTTTGATTTGAAATTTGGTTCTTGGATTTGACAATCCCACAATTTCATATTCATTAATTTTTACATATTGTCTATGATTTGTTAGACATACAGGAAATCTCAAATTTTACATTAGAATCCTGCATTTCTGATTCATGTATCTTTATTTGCTTATTGTGTTTTGTCTTTAGTTAGTTGAGTTATCTGCTCAAGGGGTTTCAAATTTGCCAATTTAAATAAATCAAAAAAGTCAAATTAAATGTTTGATTTTATTAAATATTTTAATTTTCATTCAGCTGAGTTGCTCGCAAATGTGATTTGAAATTTGGACTAAGGATTTGACAATCCCGCATTTTTACCTTTAGGTACTGAATTTACAGTATATAAAATCCCAGCTTTGTTGAGAATGGCAGTATTGTCATTCTGATAAAAAGTTTAATGAACCTTTGGTTCACACAAATTCTACCTTATTTAGTTTTAGTATGCTACCATCTCTACTCCAGCCCCATAGACTTAAAGGCCCCCACCACTCCTACGAATGGACCTGTGGTGTAAATTCACTGCCCCTTTTGGCTTTGAATTGCACCATTTTCTCTCAACGCACCAAGAATCAAAACAAAGTCCATCCAAACCCTTAAATTATATGGCCAACCTGGAACACACTGTTGACAAGTGTTTTGCGCTGGCATATCCTTATCAAGTCACACCAACCACGCTTAGTTCCCCCTGCCCAAAGGTGAATAAATTGCTGATTAATCTAGACTGCTATTTGTCCTGGTGTTGCTCCCTTTTTAAGATCATTAGAGCCAACCAATCAAACAGGGACACATATTTTATTTCAAATTGCAATGTCAGTCCCTCTGCAGGAATACTATATAGGTGCTATCCAATCAGGTTCTTTTTCAGAAATTAATTCAAAAATTACCCCCCAGCCAACCAGGGGGTTCCAACTCCTGGCAACTCCATCTCCCCAGTTTGTTCCCCTTAAATTGACAAGAAGGGCCATTTAGATCCCTGGTTGTTTATTGTTACAATTAAAGGGTTTTGTTTTTATTTTCTTTCAGCTTTGGACACCAGTTCTTGGAGTCCTACCTTAAAAATTATTAGTAAAATTCAGGTTTCTCTTACCTTTTTTTGCCCTTCTTGGCGCTTTTGTTGTCCCTAGAGTTGATAATAGTGTTGCCAGGTGGTTATTAACCTGCTTTTTCTTTTGTTTTTGAGCTTAAACTTAGTTTTGAGTTAGTATTCTATATAAATACTTACTCTATTTTTAAAAACTATTGTTTTTGCTTTGATCTTCATACTTCAACTGTATATACCATCTAAAAGACTCCCCTTTGACAACAGCAAGGTTATCAACTATTCCAGAGACCTCTCTGTGGTGAAACTCATCACCAGTTGGTCACTCTAATCTTGATTGTTGTTGAGTACTTCCTGATTGTATTAGATCCTGATTGCCTTTCCAATATAGTAGTCATTCCTGATGCTTATGGTTTAGACTAGCTACTGGATCATTGTACAAGACCAACTAGCTTTTGAATTGTTCATCTACACTCCCTGTGTTGCAACTGAACCAATGAGAGTTCAGTACTTGGAATTGGGGAAGACAACAGTCCAATAGGAAAGGACAGAGCAATAAGAAAAAGGTATTGTTTATTGTAGAATATTGTCATTAATATACTATATGGGGGAGCCACAAGGCCACAAGGGGGTGGCATAGTGGGGAGTTCCATGTAGGGTTTGGAGCCAAGGAATAACCTGTGCGGGGATCAGCAGGTTGAATTGGCCACACTCCTAATTAGGATGAGGTACCCACCATTTGATGCTGCCATCAGATTAATCCATAACATTAGATATGTCAAGGGGCGGCTCATTGAGCGCCCCCTGTGTATTGTAAGATACGTTAGCGGGTGAGTCTAGAAACTTGGTTGCAACACCCCCCTTGCTTGTTGCCAGACACCAGGACTGGAGTCTGCGGAAGTTATGGGAAGGTCTGCACAAACTACCTTTGTGTGGGGATAGCACGGCAGGGGCGCAAGCAATTGTGGTGAAGTTTCTTGATGTTCTCCTGGGCATCCTCAAGTTGGTAGGTGTGGTTGTCATAGCCGGCAGCTACCTTGAAGGGCCCTAGGTGGTTGGGTTCTAATTTGGCAGAATTGGGATTGAGGGTGTAGACAGGTTACCTATGGCGTATCTAGCTTCAAGGTGTTTTGTCCCTCCTGCAATCTGCTTGTGCTTGATCTCTTGGGCTTTGGCACGCCATTGATCTAGGGAGGGAGTTGGCACTAGGTGTCAGGGATTCTTTCCCTGCCTACTTGAATCTTATTCACACACATGATAACAACAAGTTCACCAACCAGCACCAGAACACTTACTCAAAGGATTTAAATTTACAAACTTCACTTGATACACTTCACAATGATAGGGTTGGTCTCAGAAGCTTTGGAAATCGGATTTGAACCCTGAACTCTGCTAAAGAATGCAATTTTAGTATTGGATCTTCATCAAACATTGATTTACCTATTTATGAACATTTAATTCAATTGTTTTTTGCTTTCAAAAAGCCTTTCAAAGTCAAAAAGGTTAATATTAAGCGGGTGCACGTCACTTACCGTCCAGCATTTGATTGGCTGATTTTAGCCTTTTGAACTGCTCTAAACCCGCTTTCTCTGCCTTTAGGTATAGCGCTGTACTTCAACATATTGGATCCTCCCAGTGCTTCCTGCTTAATTAGCTTGTCCATCACCAGATCTTTGTGGCTCTTTTTTTGTAACCAACTTTTATTGTTTATTATTAAGAACCAGTGTATTCAATACATGAAATTGGTAAGTTTACATGATAAACTCACAAAAATCCCCTCAAACTCCACTCAAACTCCTCAGCCTTGAATTCAAGGCTATTTAAGTGCCCACTTCTTATTCTTTCAAACTGTTCCAACAATAAAGACTTTTACTCTTCTAGCTACTCATCTACTTTTGATAAACAATCCTTTTCTGAAGCCATGAGAGGAATTCTCTTCCTATCTTGGTTTCTAGCCTACTTCTTGTCCAAGGTGTTCATCTTGGAAAACCCAACTCCAACAACCAACTAGTATAATTCCTCCCCAGATGACTCCCACCAGAAGGAATCCCTTGCCAATGGATGGTTCAAATATCCTTCTAGACACTGGGGACGTAAATTTCACTATGGCCGTTCTCTGCTCCTCCACCCTCTGAACCTACTCTGGTTAGACCTTACGCCTCCTTTTACCTCTTGACGTATTTGGTGGGCTACTATCTACTAGGGCAATTCAGTTCTATGTTTGTAAGGTTTGCCTATCTAGGACAGCTTGGGCATCTTGCAATAGTCACGGTTCCTATTGGTTTGGTCATAGCAGGATTGAATGTAGGGGCCTTGGCCCATCAGCTGGGAAGTTTATTCCCTGCAAAGTGGGTCCCTGACACTAGGGGGGCTTGTCAGGGACCTTGGAATGTAGTTTCCCCTGTTCAACCCCTATCAGACTGTCAGGTGTTCCAAAGGCCAGGGTGCTAGGGCTGAACCCAGTGCCCCTGTTGATTCTTGCTTGCAGGATCAGTAGGGCGGTGGAAAGATGTTCAGTCCATGCAGTATTAGGGTGCTCTTGTGAGAGTTTGGCAATCAGTTGAACCAGGGAGCCATTTAGTTGTTCCACACATCTGTTGGCTTGCAGATGGTAGGGGGTCATGACTATATGCTGGAGCGCGTTCTTGATGCAGTATGCCTTCATGACGTGTCCAACAAGTTTGGGCCCGCCATCTGTGATGAGACGCTTGGGTTTCCCAAAGTGAGCCACAATTTCCTTGCCAATAAAACAGGTAACGGTGGTGGCGGTGTGGTTGGTTGTTGCCCAGGTTACTGGCCAACAAGTGAAGTAGTCAATAGCGGTGATAATATACTTCTTACCCAGTCTGTCTTTGGGGAGTGGTCCCACAATGTCAAGAGCCCACTGTTTGAAGGGTTTCATATCCTTGATGGGTAGGACAGGCTTGAGAGGTGCAGGTTTGGATGTATTCTTTTCACACAACACACAAATCTCAAGGAGGTCCAAGATGTCTTGACGCATGCGCGGCCATCAAACCTTTTGTTTCATAATCTTGAAGAGGTTACACCCTCTGATGTGACCCAAGGTTTGGTGGTAGTGCAAGATGGTGTCCCCTTGTTGTGTGGTGGGAATATACAGCATCTTCTCACCTGTCTCTGCCGGCGGCAGACGTTACCAGCATTGGTGGTGAACTGACTTATGTTGTCCTTCAGCTTGGAGATGGTGACTGAGATAAGGCCCTTGTAGCGGGTTGCCTCAGGGCAAAGGTAGAGCATGGGCCTATCTGGGTCCAAACTGTTGTCCCCAGTGATGGACACTACGTAGAGTTGTGAAAGCGCGTCAGCTGTGACAAGTTCCTTCCCAGGCTTATATTCAATGTGTAACTGATGGGGGGATAGACACTCAACCCATACTGCTTGGCAACGTGTCAAATGAGACTGCGTGTTGAAGTATTGGAGTGACTTGTGGTCCTAAAGAACGCAGGGTGGGAAGGTAGCTCCTTCCAGGTAACAGCACCACTTCTTGATGCAGTGTACAATGGCTGCCAGCTCTTTGTGTGGATGGGATAATGTTGTTCCAAGTCAGTGAGCTTCCTGGATTTGTATGCCATGGGAAGGAAGACACCATTGTCAGTTTCTACCCTTAGCACACCCCCTATGGCCCTGTCAGAGGCGTCAGTCTCGAGTTTGTACTGTTGGTTTTGGTTGGGAAACTGCAGTACTGGTGCTGTTGTGAGCCTTTGCTTCAACGTCTCAAAGGCCTGATCTCTGGCAGGGGTCCAATGGAAGCGTTTTTTGGTATTGAGGAGCTCAGTGAGAGGTGCAATTAGTTCCCTGCAATTGGGGATGAATTTGCGTACATAGGCAACCATGCCTAAGAATGTCCGCAGCTGTCCCACATCAGTGGGGGCAGCATGCTAGTGATTGCCTTGATTTTGGCAGGGTTGGGCTTTATCCCTTGGGCAGAGATGGTGTGCACAAGGAATAATAAGTCTGACTTGAGAAACTCACATTTGGAGGATTTAGCTTTTAGCTGATTTTTCCAAAGAGTGTCAAGGACAGCGCGGAGGTGTTGAAGGTGCGTGGTTTGATCTTGACTGAAGACAATAATGTTGTCAAGGTACACCACCACACACTTTCTAATCAATTCCTCAAAGGCTTTGTTTATCAACATGGCAAAGGTGGAGGGAGTGTTGGTTATTCCGAAGTTCATGACGCAACACTCAAACAACCTGTAGCGTGTGTGGAAGGCAGTTTTTGCCTCATCCCCTGGTGCAATGCGGACCTGGTTGTACCCCGCAGTGAGATCAATCTTGCTAAAGACCTTTGCGTCTGTGAGTGTATCAAACAGGTTGTCAATTAGCGGCAGGGGGTATTTATTTTTAACTGTCACCTCATTTAGGGCGCATTAGTCTGTGACCAGGCAAAGGGACCCGTCCTTCTTGGCTACAAAGAAGACTGCCGCCCCGTATGGAGAGAGCAAAGAGCAAATGAAGCCCTTATTAAGCGTGTTCACAAGGTGCTGGCAGAGGGTTTCATCTTCCTTTGGTGTGAGATGGTATAATGGTTGTGTTTTAGGTAACAATCCTTGAAGTTGGAAAGCGTGCTGGATCTCCCGGGGTGGAGGTAGTTGTTTGAGTGTTTCACTGAATACATCCTTGTACTCCTCGAGGAGTGCAGCTAGCGCTGGTGGTGGTGATGTTGACAAGGGAGGGACTGCAGGTGGTTCTGCACAGATAACTTTGACTGAACATTGATTAAAGTCTGGTCTCCCCCTTGAAATCATATGAGCCTATTTCTGTCATACTGACAAACACAGTGTCATGTAGTAGTTTGTTCATTTCCATGGGGTAGATCTGGAACCCCACCCCGTTTCTATTGAGGGTAATGACAGAGGTATCCCAGTCAATGTAGGGGGGTTATGCCAGAGCCAATTGAGGCCAGTGATTACATTGTGGCTGAGGCCTGCCATGATTGGCCCAGAGAGCTTAACCTGGACGTTTCCCATCCTTACAAAGAAGGGCATTGTCTCGTGGGTGATGGCAACTCTGCGGGAGTCAGCTACACGTACTGCTTTGAATCTGCTAGGTACTTGATCTAATTTCTGGGAGTCAGAGAACGCTTGATCTACCATGGTGTGATTGGCCCTGGTATCTACAAGTAGCTTGTGGGTGTTCTCACGGAAACAGAAGGGATAGGACAAGCGTGTTACTTTATTTGAGGAGTGGGCGGCTTGCAACCCGGGGTCATCACTATGGACCTGAAAGACGTCCAGAGTTTTAACCTTGTGAAGATTGTAGTTGCGGGAGTTCTTTGCAGGCAAGGGCTGAGAGGACAGGTTGGTTGGGGTTGTAAGGCCTCTTGTTGCTACAACCCTCAGGCTTTTCCCTGGTCCTCAATTAGCGCTAGCTGGAGCTCCCCCCTTGCGGGGGCGTTTAGTTGCACCTTCCTGTTGACAAGGTTGGCGACGGCCCCTTGACCTTGGCCATTGTTAGGTGCAGGACGTGGTTGGGGTGGAGCATTGTTGGTGCGGCAGAAGCCCATTGAAGCCTGGTTATTGGCCTCTACAATGGCTTTATAGCAGTTGTCAATAGAGGTGCAGCGGCCAATGGGAACCCACTTGCAAATATGGGGTTTTAACCCATTAACAATGAGGGTGAGCAACATGGCATTCCTGTCAGTCACTGCTTTGGGGGCGGCAGCAAGGGCTTGTTGCCACGCGGCAAGATACTTGAGGACAGAATCAGTCTGCTTGATGGCTAAGAGGGGAGTCCCCAGGATGATGGGAGAGAAAGTTTCACTATATCAGGACTTGGCAGCGTCTCAAAATGTTGCCCAGGTGACGTCAAACTCCTGGCTGGCTCAGTTGGTGAACCACACAGCGGCAGGCCCTGTAAGGTGGCCAGATGCAGTGGCAACCCACATGGACTCTGGGACCTGACAGATACAAAGGCATGTTTTGGTGGACTGGACCCAACTGATAATGTTGGCTCTTTTGACACCGCCAGTGAAGGACTCTAGTTGGAGGTTGAGCATACGTTGAGACAGGTCCAACTGTGGCAGGGAGATGCTAGCATTGCGCTGCCTGAGGCGGAGCCAATTGTATACACTGGTGAGAACTAGCTGATCTTGATAGATGACATAACCTTCAGGAATGTCCCCCTTGGGGATTGGAAGGAACATCTCTTGTTGTGGAGTAGCCATGCGGCCCGTACTCTGTCCTTTCTTGGGGGGCATTTTGTTTTTAAGATAGGTTGTAAACCTACCTGTGCTACCACTGTTGTAACTGAACCAATGAGAGTTCAGTACTTGGAATTGGAGAAGACAACAGTCCAATAGGAAAAACAGAGTAATAAGAATAAGGTATTGTTTATTGTAGAATATTGTGATTAATATACTATATGGGGGAGCCACAAGGAGGTGGCATAGTGGGGAGTTCTATGTAGGGTTTGGAGCCAAGGAATAACTTGTGCGGGGATCAGCAGGTCAAATTGGCAACACTCTTAATTAGGATGAGGTACCCGCCGTTTGATGCTGCCATCAGATTAATCCATAACATTAGATACGTCAATGGGTGGCTCATCAAGCGCCCCCTGTGTATTGTAAGATACATTAGTGGGCAAGTCTAGAAACTCGGTTGCAACACCTGGGTTCCAGATTAGAAGTTCCACCAATTGGACATTAAATCTACCAACCAATGTAGTTCACTGACTGTGTTTAATGATCAACTTCCCATCTTTATGTCTTCTGCAACCCCCTTGTGCTGCTGGGGCTGTTCCCATCTTCCCCTGATTGCTGTGTTGATCTCTAGTGGTTCAACATTCATTTCCCCCTTCCTCAACCCCCATGCAATGACCAACTTACCTTGAGTTATCAAGTAAGTTGTAGTATATAAACCCCTCTCCTTTTCTCAATAAACATATATGTTACACCCCCTTATATTAGCTACATGATTGAATATTTCTTTGAGTGTATAATCTAAGAACCACAAAGGCTAGTCTCCTCCTATTGACTACACTGCCAATTAGCTTGACTAGAAGTCACTTATTGAGGATTTGCTTTAGAGTAGTTGCTGTTGCCACTACTCCAAACCCTTTGTTGTTCTCCAGGTCAAACCACTCTTTTACTACCAACTACTTGTCTGGTATCTGAATAGTACAGTACCAAGTCTACTGACCAACCCTTAGATCATCTCCCAATCTCACTTCTATTTCTAGTTTGTCAAACAACCAACAGACTATCCCCAATTACCGTAGTAAGAGTACCACACTCTCAGACCCAAATTTTCTTGTGGTGTCTCCTGAATCACTTGTTGTTACCCATTATAGCCACTGTTATCACTGTCACTCCCCCCCCCAAAAAAATTCTGGTGAGCAAGAATATGTTGGTCCCATTTGCCAAGTTTATGGTTTTTACTCTGGCCCCTGCTTTGTCCCTGATTTGGTCCACTTCACCTGAATTGTGGATCTGTGTCTCCTCCTCCTCCCTGGCAGGTGAGAATCTCTCTCACCTGTTGCAACTACTGGAAAACCTCCCTGGAAAGATCAACAGCCTACTCTTCACAGGGGAAACTCTGGTTTTTAGCTTGACCTGCAAGTGTGGAGTTTGCCCTACCCACCAAAGGACCAAATAACCATTGGCTTGAGAATCTTGTGTTTCCTCCCTGTAGAATCTGATGTCCTTCCCCTAATTGACAGTGTGCCCTCAACCCCAGAAGTTCTCCCCAGTTGCACATCCTGGCTTGTTTTTGGGCATGCTCTTGATGGGCCTAAACGTGTACCTCCCTCAATTGTCCTCTGCTGGGTCTTTCTGGTCCCCCATTTGAGTGGTCATCCAAGTCCTGCACTGGATGGAATACTTGTGGGGTTTCCCTCTAGAGATGAGAGCCAAGCTTAGTTAGTTTAGCTCCCCTCTTTCACATATAGCTCCCTCACCCTCTGTAAGGTCTGATTCTTTGGGATAGGTTCTTATAAACTAGGGCCTTTAAACCAAGGATATTGGTTTTAGTTAAATAGAGAAAGGTGGATCAAAATTGTAATAAAAATGAATTAAAGCTCTTAATAGCTTATAAGAGGTAAATTAAGGGCTTAGATGGTTAATAAATCCTAAGAAAATAAAATAGAACCCAGTCTTAATGACAGAGGCCTGAGTTAAAAACTCTGTTTCTAGATCAGGATGTTGATCACCACTAGCTCATGAGCTAAAACTATCTAGTATAAGGGTTTGGGTGCCACCAAAAAGGTTGCCTAACCAATGATAAAGGTAGTCAAAGGGAATCATGAATTGAAAGTTAAGATTTCAAAAAAAACAAGAGTACAAAATTTTAAGATTTAAAGAAGAAGAAACACAAGCCACAAAACCTAACAAGTACCTTTTTGGGGTGCAAGTCAAATAATATCAACTTAAAGTTGAGACTGAAGAAACTCAAGCTATTTATTAGCTTGTTTGATTGAGGTGACTTTAAAGTGGAGATAAACATAACCAAGTTTGACTATTTGACTTAATGGAAGGATTGGAGGGTGATCCAAACTTATAAATTGTGTTTAACTTAGAAAATTTAACCTCAAGGTAAAGGGGAAAAGACAGGAGCAGCTTAAAAGGTGGTTAACTCAACTAATAGAAAGAACAGCAAAAAAGGAAAAATACAGTCTGAAGGCTGTGTGTATGTTCAATTTTAAAAAGGTGGGAAATATGCGGTTCAGAGCTTGTAGACTAATTTTTGCATTTAGATCCTGGGTACAAAACTTGTCTGGTGCAAAGGTAAGCTAAGGAAAAGAATTTCAACCTTAATTTAGATTAATTTGGACCAGAAAAGGTGAGGGGATGTGGAAAAAGCCATAAGATAATTTTTGGGTCTTTGGGGAAAGGGTAGAAGGCAATAGAAGATAGGCTTAAAATAAAAGTTCCATAATAGCAGATAGCAAGGTAAATCCGGACACCCTCATTATTCCATCCACTTGGATCATCCTTTGGAACAATACATTTCACTGAGTACCCTCCAAACCCAGCCTACTCCAAGTTTACTCTGGATAATATAATTATTGCTGACCCCTTGACAAGAACTAGAGCCCAGAAACATTTGGCCATGAAGGAAAGTGATACACAGTGCAGTCCAGACTATTCTGCAATAAGTTCAATTATCTGCCTATGTTGAGCAACTTGTGTTATTGCTGGTATGTTCAAAGCTACAGATAGATGTTAGCCTTGCCAATGGTTCTACCTAATCCTATGCAAGAGCACTACAGACTACAATAGAATAGAACTTTGAAGATAATTACGTTTATTGATACTGGAGTACAATCTAGCCAGCAGCTGCAATCTATCCAGGTGTAACTATGAACTTGTTTTTGTCCTTTCAGGTGTCTATATCAATATATACTGCAACAACCCTTGTTCTTGTCCTTTCAGACAGTTCTCAGTGGCTATCTTTGCAATAGGTCCATCTTTGCTAGCTACGCCTATCCTGATTGGCTGTTCTTGGCACGTGATATGCTACTGGCCTTAGCAGGCGTACATGGCACTTCAGCTACAGCCTACGCTCTTCTTGAGCTAGCCTACTGTCATTTATTAATTGGCTGTATCTTACACACCTATTATTGCGCTAGGAGGCTACGCCGTATTTAGTAGATGCTTAGAAATTGTCCCTGTTCAGCCCTCCTACATTGGAAGGTAGAATTCTGGTATTCCATTTGAAGGGCTTAATCAGTGATCCTTTCCTGGCTAGCAAACCTTCTGCTCATTAATGCAACAGGTCAAATTAGTGATTATATGTCGTATAATAGCAGACTCAATCCAATAGCAACTTGTAGACTATCTGCCATGTAATGCTGACCCAAACCAATAAGAAACCCAATTATACACCATGTAATGCTGATCCAAACTCGGTATTTCCTAGCCATTTGTATATCACTTGTTTGATATGAACATATACGCCCATCAGGCTGTGTGGGGCTGAGTTAATACAATATCCAGTAGGGTAGAATGGGTGATATACAATTGATTTAGTGATTACACACCATGTAATCAATGATATTCACTATATTGGCTTACGTTTATACGGCGTATAATAGTCATATCAATTATAATAAAGCAAGTAATATACGGCGTATAATCAGTACCTGTTAGGGTGATGATCAGTGATAATACAGTGTATAATTGTTGCATCTAATTTAATAAATTACAATTACACGGCGTATAACTGTCATATTCATTATAATATATTGGTGATCATATGGCGTATAATTACTACACTTAATATAATGATGATAACCTAGTGATAATACGGCATGTATCTGACTAAGATCTGCGTGCAATGCTTATCCTGATCATTTGTGGTCAATCAGCCTAATCTCACAGCCTGCATACCTTGTACCAATGTCCTCTCCTCTAACCCTGCGGCCTGACCATCAGCAAGAAATTATTATCACCACTGATGCCAATCCCACTAAGATGCTTGAAGTATTCTACATTACTCTTAGAGTCATTGTGGACACCATGATACCAAATTTTTGTTCTTGATCTTTGTATTGAAACCAAGGTTCCATCCTTGCCTGACAACATATCTCACAATACATAGGGGGCGCTAGCAGAGATGCCTCATAATGGAACTGAGGGTATGGATCAATCTGAGCACAATGGTAAATTACAAGCACTATCTCCTAATTAGGAGTGCTACCAATTTGATGTGCTGATCCCTGAGCAATTTATTCCACAACCCAACCTTATATCAAACCTGCCACTGTGCCACCCCCTGGTGGACTTATGGTATCCACTATGGTATATTAATTACAATATTCTCCAATAAACATCATCCTATTCTTATTCTCATCCTTTCTATTGGACTGTTGTCTTCCCTAATCAAATACTAAATTATCATTGGTTCAATTGCAATATTTGCTTGGTTGATTTTTATCCTATTATAAGCATTACCCTCTGGCCCAGAAGCTCCTCTACCCATGTCAAACAGTGTCCTACCAACAATTTGTATCCTGACAACTGTGAAAACTAAAATACCTAATCCTTTAAGCTATGCTAACATATTTTTCTGCCAAATAACTATGGGGTTGATTGAAACCACTATTGATAAAGCTTAGCAGTATCCTGGCCTTAAGAATCTTGAAGAGCCACTGGTTAAGCATCTTAATATTGTTCCTGATTCATCACCTAAGTTTTCCTTCAGAGAAATATCATTGTTAGGAACAGTGAGAAACTTCTTTTCATTGACCGGTTGATTAAGAAGCTTTGTGAACCTTAGTTTTTTTCCCATGCTAGTATTGGCATTTAAATCACACATCTTTTAACCCTTATTGGCCAGCTAATCATAGCAAGGTGTAGCTCCTAAAATCACCATTTATTGCCTAGTTTAGTTGGATGAAATATCACTGTTTATTATTGGTTAAATTAGCCATAAATGCTTCAAAACTCAAAATAATAGTTAAGCTATGTAAAAGCATGTAGATAAAAAATAACTAACATATTTACATTAGTAATTTATTAGAATTTATATATTAGTGGAAGATTATCTGTGGATTACACCAGAACTGAAGATGCTGCTACAAAATGTATTATTATGTGATTCTACATGTTGTTTTACTAAGTCTTAGTGGATTCTAAGAGGATTTATAGCTTGGTGAAATTAGCTCTTCTCCTACATAACTCCTTTTTCTTTATTGCAATAAAGAATTAAAATTTAGCTATATACAATTTATTATGTTCACTAGGCATTCTGGAATTTATTCCTTACAGAGTCTTCTTTTTTATAGTATATAAATGTGAGCTAAGCATTAGGCAAAAAAACTATTGATCAATCTACAACAATTTGTCTGCCTCAACAGCTATGAAAAGTACAGGGCCACCAAAATTGTATTATGATTACTGATTTATATAATGTGATTATTTGTTTAAAAGAGCTTGGTGAGTGCATTTAAACAAAAACACTTATGATTTAAATTGTGGTGATTTCACTTTCTGATCAGCTCTAACCAGGCAGTGACGTGATTCTATCTGAATAATTTAAAATCCAGACTTACTATAGATTTGGATTAAGAATCAGGGATCAACTTTGAGATCTATATTTTAATCCCAATTATTAAAAATATGAATTTTAGTTTAAGAATTATGAAGTTGATTTAAAGCCAAGAGCTCAGGTCATTTACAATACTTGATGGACTTTCATTCCCTGCATTAAAATCTGCAGGTCCTATATCAATGCTTGGCTCTATTAACAGGGACTAGATTGTGGACCTAAACTAGTTTACTGTATAACTCCATGCATGTAATAAGATCCAATATATGCTTAGAAATCACTATGTGGTGCTGTTATCAGACTGCATGGTTTATTATGTGAGCATACATCAGAGTTAATCTAGAACCATGGTTTAATGCACTGGTTCAGACCATTACTTTTATCAAAACAGCAGGCTCAACCTGCCAGCAAGGTTCCAAGTAAGCGGGTTTGTGACCCGCAATCCAATTATCCAGTCACCTGAAGCCAAACTAGGAAGGCAACTCAGATTTCAAAATACAATAACATGAACAGAAGATGATCCTCCCCGGTGGGTAACTTGTTTTGGAGCTTGACTCATTACAAGGATCAAGCCACCCCCTTCAACATCCCACAGTGTGATCAACGCTATCATGTTCCTGCTATCCACAATTAACAATAACTATATAATTGTTGTGAATAACGGCATTCACAATGTTTTCATTTTGCCTTTGTTGGGCCATTTTGAGGACAAATCTCTTGCTTTTGCATTTGACTCTCAAAATGAACTGGCTTCCGCTTCAGGAAGTATGATTGTTTGGTTTCCTGACTCTGCGCAATTCACACACCCCACTCATGCTAGTGGCAAGTGATCCTACCGTCCTGGTAGTGTTTTGTGGTATTCCTAACCACTATATAATCCATTTCCTAATTTACCAATAAAATTAAGTTCTATTCACATTTTTGTCTTTGTGTCTTCTGTACTTTGGCGCCTCTCCCTAGCCACAACTAGTAGAGATTATTCTTCCAGGGCTGCAAGGTAATTGTATAGCCTTCCCTGCCATCTAACCAAGACTTAGTATGAATTAAATCCTAAGGTTAGGATTCCCTGTTGTGTATCTGTGCCACGCCTTAGAACACGACAATAATCATTATCTCTCAATAAAGAATATTATCTAGTTCCCAAATATTTTCCCCGTGTAACTCTGCTAAAACAGCACAGTTACAGCATTGGTAGCACAGGTAGTTTCCCATCCTACCTTATCTTGCAAAATTCTGCCTGCTGCCCGTACTTGCCGCGGTCAACAAATCCTCAATAGAATCATGCCTGGCCTCCTGCTAGACTGGACTCTGTACGCACCTGGTACCAAAATACCAGATGACTTTGTCCTGTACCAGATCATAGTAATCCCACTTTCTGCCTTCAATGCCCTGTCCGCACAAGGTTTTTCCAAATGCCCACCACCATTCCTTGGGCAACTGACAAAAATACCATATCCATCTATGTAGCGCAGAGACTTTGAAGCACTGCCCTGGAACCTTTTGCTGGAGCCAATAACAATAACTCAGTGTCATGGATCCAGTCTGCCCAAAGCAAGCTGGCCTAAATGGAATGGCTGCAACAGTTTTTGATTGCAGAAATCTCCATCTGATTAACTCACAATGCTGCCACCTGGTGCAACAAATGGCAAAAAGAACATACCAAGAAGAATTGGGACACCTTCAAGCAAGACTTCTTGGCAAGATTTATGCTGAAGGACACTGCACTTATGATCATCTGCCAAGTGAAGAACTTGACCCAGACTGGCACAGTGAAGGAGCTCACCCGCGCTTATGAGGAACTCCAACTATGTGCCCCCTCTGATATGGCCTTTGACACCCCAGCTACTCACCTCATGTACTACAACGCACTCAACTTGTATATAATGAGACACGTGAACCCAGACCAAGTGACTAACTTGCAAAGTTTATATTGCAAGGCAGAGAAAGCAGAAACAACGTTCAACGCTCTCCACAAGGCAAAAACTGGGAAAAGGGAGCAACCTAAAAATTCTTACCCAGCTGGAAGCTCCAACTGACCACCCCTAGGAACAACAACAGAAATGCAAATCACAAACCCAAAGGCACAAATGGACATGGGAATGGTAATAACAGCCAGTCAAACCAAACCCATTTCTGTATCACTGCCACACAAGATAATCAATACAAGGGAAAAGCCTGTGGAGAGCACTAAGCAAGGCAAGCTCTCCTGCACAATTCCTGACTCACCTAACAATGAGTACCAACCCAAGGATGTGGACCAATGCCCAATGATCCAAGTACCCTCAGAAGACCTGGAACTTTACACCATTGCCAGACATCCAAATAAACTGATGTCTTACCCTTTCCAATTTTGCAGGTACACAGGTTCAGCATTTCTGGACTCAGGCGCAGATTGAACCCTGATCAACAGCAGCTTTTTAGACAAGTTCAAGATATTCACTAATCCTTTGCAGATTAAAAATGTGGTTTTAGCTGATATACATCACATTGCTGTGACACAGGAAGCTTCCCCCTTCTCCATCATGCTAGAGAACCTACACTCCACCATTCAGGGTCCTGTAATTGACTTTCCAAAGTTTGACATTGTAATGGGACTGGACTGGCTGCAAAAGAACAACTTTCATATAGACTGGGCAACCTCTATACTGACCATCAAATGTGAAGGTGTCAATCACCAGATCTACCCTGACTCAGTAGACCAACTCCTGTGTGACCATGTCTTTGTACGTATCATAGAGACCTTGGACAAAAAGGAGAATATCAAGGCAATTGACTGGGACTCTTGTCAGTACGAGATCATACACTTCAAGGACCATCAGGATACCTCCACACCTCAGGATTGCAAAATTGTGGCCTGCCATCCATAAATCTTCAACAAAGCTCTATCCAGGTTGCCCCCAGAGAAACACATTCAACACTCCATTCAACTCAAAAGGGGCTGTACCCAAAGCACGTCCTATCTACAGGTTGACCCCAAACAAAGACAACGCTCTATACACCTACCTCAAGGAAGTTCTGGAGAAAGGAATTATCTGCCCCTCACAGTCTCCTTTTGGGGCTGCTGTATTCTTTGTGGCCAAGAAGGACGGTATCTTGCATCTGGTCACAGACTACTGAGCCCTAAACAAAGTTACCATCAAGAATTGTTATCTACTACCACTGATTGATGATCTCTTTGACGCCTTGGGAGGAGCCACAGTCTTCTCCAAGATTGATCTGACTTCAAGCTACAACCAAATTTGTTTTAAGGAGAAAGACATCCCCAAATCAGTGTTCCACACTAAATACGGCTCATACAAGTGTGTGATGCTCAAATTTGGCATGACAAACGCCACCTCCACCTTTGTGACCTTCATGAACAAAGTGTTTGCCCCCACATTGGCAAGCATGCCCTGGTATACCTGAACAATATCATTGTCTAAAGATCATTGGTGGAGCAGCACCACAAAGACCTAGAGGCAGTCTTTGCTACCCTAGCACAACATAAACTGTTGGCCAAGCCCTTCAAGTGCCAGTTCTTCTGCAAGCAATTACCCTTCCTGGGACACATAGTCTCAAAAGACGGCATCAAACCCAACAGTCAAAAGATACAGGCCATATGCAAGATGCTGCCACCCAAGGATAAGTCAGAACTCTGCACCTTCCTGGGGATGATGGCCTATGTACCCCGCTTCATACCTGACTGTGGCATTTTGACTGCCCCCTTATCTTCTATAACAGGCGCCAAATCCAAGTTTGTGTGGACCCCTCAACATGACCTCTGTTTTAGACGCCTCAAGGAGAAGCTCACAGCGGCTCCTATCCTTCAATACCTCAACTGTGACGTGGAATACCAAATGGAAACTGATGCCTCAGATGCATCCATTGGGGGAGTACTATGAATCATAAATAATGATGGTGACTTCCTGCTCATAGCTTATGAATCAAAAAAGTTGACAGATGGAGAGTTTTGATACCCTATCCACAACAAGGAACTGCTGACCATTGTACACTGCCTAATCAAATGGCGTTGTTATCTAGAACAACAGGAAGAACTCACGGCACTGATCAACCACAAGTTGCTCATATACTTCAAACCCCAAGCAAATCTATCTTGCCGTCAAGCCCGCTGGATGGAGCTCTTGGAGAGATTCAATATGCTCATACAGTACAAACCTGGTCCCAAGCTTGCCATGGTAGACATCCTCTCACGCCTATATGTCTGTGCCACGAGAGGGAAAAATGGGATTGACCCAGACTGGCCTCTCTTAGTGCTATGAACAAAAGATGAGGGTTTCCCTCCTGGTACAACCGACATAACAAAGGAAACAGTCATAAAAAAGAACACCTATTTGCTGACGTGTGCAGGACCTTGCATAGAAAAATGTCCAACAGTACTACCATCTCTTATATCCCCACACACCAGCAAGTAGACATCATCCTACAATAATACAGAGACCTTGGACACACCAAGAGTCAAAACCTATACAAATTCCTTAAACAAAAGGCCTGGTGCCAACCCTGTATTATGACATTTAGGAAGTACTAGACTAATGTAAGGTATACAAGAAATTTTCCAAAAGCAAAGCCCCTCTAAAGTCAGTACTACCCATCCGCACACAACTACCCTTCAAGGTGTGGGCCCTCAACGTTGTTGGCCCCATGCCAGGGAAACACAATGATAAGAAATACATCATCACTGCTATCAAATTTTCTACAAGATGATCAGTAGCCCAAGCAGTAAAAGTGTACACTGACAATGATGTACAACAATTCATAGGAAGAGAGATAATCAGCAAGTTTGGAAAGCCAGAACTCCTGATAACTGATGGAGGGAAAGAAATGACCTCTAAAAACACCAACACATACCTCCTAAAAATGGGGTCAAACATACTGTGACAACACCATATCACCTACAGGCCAATGGATGTGTAGAGCAGCTTAATGGCAGCCTCATGCAAGCCTTAGTCAAACTCACTGCCAGGAGACCTGAAGACTGGTATAAGCAGCTATCAACTGCACTACTTGTGTGCCAAACACAAGTGAACAGATCCACCGGAAAAAGCCCTTTTGAGTTAGTATACGGCACACAGCCCAATATCATTCAAGCATTGACAGGATCCAAGCTGGAAATTCCAAGCAAAGTCTCCCCTTGCTCAGACCCTCAAGTTATAGAGGCCAACAGTAAGAAAACAGAAAAGGAAAACAAGCATCTACAAAAAACCTTTTTCCCCATCCAAGATATGCATGAAGTTGGGGACAAAGTTTGGGTCATGAACATTGATAAAAGTAAACTACAACCCAAGAAATTAGGTCCAGGAATCATTCTAAAGGTAAATAAGAATAACACTTACCTTGTGCAAGGACTCAGGAAGTGCAAACAAGACAAAACCCTAAGCCATAATTGCCTGAGACCCTGTAAAGCAAGACAAAAACAACGTAAAACTGCTCTGCCTGCCACAGAACAATAGTTAGTCAGGTATGGAGCCCAGGCTCCTGACAACCTCCCTGACAATCCACCCCAAGAAGAGGCCAACCTTCAGTTGGGGGTGTCAAAACCGCAGGCTTGACCTGCCAGCAAGGTTCCAACCAAGCGGGTTTGTGACCCACAATCCAATTATCTGGTCACTCAAAGCCAGACTAGGAAGGCGGCTTGGATTTCAAAATAAAATAACATGAACAGAAGCTGATCCTCCCTAGTAGGTAACTTGTTTTGGTGCTTGAATCATTACAAAGATCAAGCCACCCCCTTCAACATCCCACAGTGTGATCAACGCTATCACGTTCCTGCTATCCATGATTCACAATAACTATATAAGCATTATCTCTCAATAAAAAATATTACAGTAATTTTAAAAGCTATGGCAACAACTAAAAAAATCTCAGATTTAAACCAAATGATTTCAGGTTTAATCAAATTCTAACTATCAGGTTAAAATATACACTCTGTTAACAGGG
This sequence comes from Entomophthora muscae, assembly GCA_014839935.2. Taxonomy (NCBI): domain Eukaryota; kingdom Fungi; phylum Entomophthoromycota; class Entomophthoromycetes; order Entomophthorales; family Entomophthoraceae; genus Entomophthora; species Entomophthora muscae. The sequence goes on along the minus strand of QTSX02004992.1, from coordinate 68,551 downwards.
TTTATTGGCATTAATGGGCAAAATGAGTCAACACAGCAACAAAGGGCTCACACACAAAGCAAAACCATTCAAAATATAATCCAAAATACATTGATTCACAAACAAAATGGTATGAGTTGATTTTTGGTGTACATATGGGTCATTATTTTAGGGATTAGGCCATTTTCTAATACACATGCTGCCCAAGTCGCAGCATAACACAGTTCGATTTTGAAAAAATCAAATTACAACTGTTTATATTTAAAACAGTAATAACTCAACAAAAATTTAATATTTTTCCACACTGTAAACTATCAAAATGAAGCTAATAATCTTATCTTTCTATTGGTGTTAAAATATTAATATATATATAATATTGAATATTAAAGCAAAAGCAATTTAAAAAAGCATATGTCAGATTTATTATATTATTTTAATAATGAAATAAAATAGATTGCTTAAAGCTTAAAAAAGTTGATTTTCCATTAATTAATATATGCTTTTTATTTGACAAAATTAAAGATAAGATTAAGAGCATTACTTCCGCATTTTATTTTATTTAAAAAGTTTAATTATTTAGGATTTTATGGTAGTTTGAAGTTAGGACGTTAATTTATTTGCTGTTTAGATGAATTTTGAGGTTCAAGTGAACTGCAAACCTCAAATTAAGCATTTTTAAATACAATTCTTTAATATTTTATCATTTTAAAAATATGCGGAACAGTTATAATTAAGTTAATACATCATTTTAATTGATTTGCATAGATTACAAAGAGGATATGATGTAATTTGATGCTTAGCTGATACACATATATCACTTGTGCATGAAAACTGGGGATTTCATTTATTCTAGAAATATAAATTCAAGTTGAAATTGTAAATAAAGCTGTCACATCATTTCTTTCAGAATGGTGTCATAAGGCTTGGTATATAAGAGCTAAAGCACCACCTAAGGTTTACTTCAAACCATCTTCACAAAAAGATATAATTCCTGCAACCAGCACTCTTTTGCAAGGCATCTCTACAAAGCATCTCTTTATCAGCAATCACAAATCCAATATTATGGAATCTGTTAACTTTACTTCTGCCATGAAGCCATTTTCCTTACTGGGAGCATCAACAAAAAGAGAAATAATTGCTATGCTAAAGACAGCATTCCTCTTTGTTTCTGGAGGCAATCTTAATTCCTTCATCAATCACTTCCTCACTCAAACTGAGTTTGAAAAAACAGAGTTCATTCCTTTAATTCAAAATCAGAAACTAAATGGGATAATTGACAACTTAAAGGATCTCCTGAAATCCTCTCCTCAAAAGCATCTCCCAGCCTTGAGATCTCTGGTTACTTCCAGTTACTCTTTAAAAGAGCTTACTGATATGGGATTTAATATAACCAAAAGTGAGTTTGAATACTCAAGAAAACTAAATAAAAATAAAAATGTAAGCTTAAACAAAAAAAGCCAAAAAGATAATAAATATTTATTTAAAAAAATAATCAAAAAATAATTAAAAAACTGCTGGAAAATTCTTTTGAAACAAGCCAGTTTACAAAAAAAAGCACCAGAAAAAATTTATAAAGAAATTGAAAAAGAAATGAATGGATATTCAACTGAAATAAAATATTCTCTATTAAAAACAAAAAAAAAGAAATATATGAAAATATGAAGATAAAAAATGAAATTTCAATATCACTTTCAACTTATTATAAATCAATACCAAAAAATATAATAAAGAGTAAAAAACAAACTGACATGTGTAATATTTGTAACTTAAAATCATCCTTAGAAAAAAGAAAAGAAGAATGTGAAAGTAAAAACTTATTATTGCCAGAATCTATAAACAGTGACTTAAAAGCTATTAATCAGCACCAAGACTTTTATGCTCATCAAAATAGGAAATATAAGAAAGATATCAATGAATTAGATAATGAATCATGTATTATAGTCATAGATTTTAAGGAGGATTTAAAAGTTGGTGGTGGTCCAATTGAAACCAATAACTGTTTTTATTTCAAAAGACCTATTTCTTTATTGGGGTTTGCATTGGTATTTAAAGAAAAGAATAAAGTTAAATATGAATACCATGATTTTTTATCTCAAATATTGTCTCATGATTCTTTGTTTTCAGGTGAATGTCTATTAAGTCTTCTTAAATCAGATAAGTTTAAAAAATAAATAATATCAAAGTATGGACTGATAATAGAAACTATTTAGATCCTTGTTTCTTATATTATCTATTTAAAGAGGCACCACAATACATTAAAGGGTCTATTAAATACAATAGATTTGTAGAATGTCATGGGAAAAGTATTGTTGATGGTCACTTTGGTGTAATATCAAAAACATTAAAAGAGAAAGAAAATCAGCTTTATATTAAGAATATAAATGATATTAAAAATATTTTTGAGCAAGAAAAAAAGAAAATAATTATATAAATCAGCGCTATCAGGCTCAAATATTTCTCAAAAGTCATTCTTTTATATTTATGAGAGAAAAGTTAGGCCTATAAGGAGAGAGCTCAAAGTTAAAAATCTGCGCATTAATCTTTCATATATTGATGAAAGATGGGAAGTTGTATACTTTACCTTTAACATTTGAAAGTTTCTCAGAATATTCTGAGATAACTTATCATTTGAAATTGTGTGATGATACCAGAGAAACAAAAATATCAGAAGATTCTAGTGGTGCATTAGGGCAAGTTCATGAAGTAGGGCAGCTTACTAGAGGGTGTATTTTAAATAGAGTTATAAGTCTTTCAAAAACAACAACCTTTTTTGAAACAAACTAAGAATATTTATGATGAGCCAAAGATAGGGTAATAGCATTTATAGCTTTGGGACTGCTATTAATCTCCCATGCAACTCATAATAAATATTTTTAGCTTCTAGTATGTAGTAGCACTTAAGATATTTCCAGCAATATTATAAGGTGCAATTTTAAATTCTAAAATTGATAAATTATTTTTTAAAAAAAATATCTAAGCCCAAGATCAATTAAAGATTTGAAATTGATTATATTTTAATCTTTCTGAATAATTTGAATATTAATAATGTAATTAAGTTATAAAATAATCAGTTCAGCACTTAGGCACAACAAGAAAAATAATGACCTGTATGTTTACTATGTGAATTGGTGATGAAATACATCCAAGCAAGGTGAGTCAAAACTCAATCCACAAACAAAACACAATAGAAACTCACTATGTAAACAAAATCACCCACTCAGTGTGTGCAATGAATTGTAATCACAAATGATACCTAGGTATCTAAAATAAGACACAATCTGAGACATAATTTTAAAAAATATTGTGTTGGGTGCTTAATTTGGCGTAAAATCTGGGAAAATGGGTGGAAATTATTTAAGGTATTCTAAAAGAGTGTGGTAAAATCAAAAACAACTAATTAAGAAATAAAAAATCTATAATTGGAATATTGGGTAGGAAAAACTGTAATTAAATATCCATATTCAGATAAAAGCAAAAAATAAAATTAGGGAGTAACTCAATTGAAATTTATTTAATATTTTATTAAATTTTAAAATGGAAGGAACACAACACCAGAGTACCAATGCACCCATTGTGCACTGCGGTCGTGGTCGCCCCCGCAGGTCAAAGAATAGACTTAGTACAACACAAGTGCCTACTCAGGAGGGAGGCAGGAGAGGAGAGTTCCATAGTGACGCTGCACTGACACAGCCGGTTCAAGGAGCACAAGCTGCTAGGGTGCAGAGCATAAACCCTTGGGTCCCAAACCTGCCCTGGAAGCCAACCAAGGTCACCACTACCAAAATGGTTAAAAACAAGGAGGTAAAACTTACTTCATATGTGTTTAATGTTATGTACCGGCAAGAGTCAGTCCCGTCAGCCATGCTGGAGAAGGTGAAGCCTGTACTTGATACTAGCTACAAGCCCTACATCAGTGATGGCAATCAGGAAGAGGACAAGGAGCCTGAGTTCTTCAGAACTGACAAGAGACAGTTGGTGCTCAAAAAGGTTGCTGCATTTTACACCAAGGTTCCCATGCCCTGTGTTGTGCCCAATGCTAACAAGTCAATCCCCACCGCTAAAAAGACCACTCAGAAGCGCATCCCTGACATTAAATGCATCATCCTTCTTAAGCTAATGTGTGAATTGGGAAATTACAAGGTGGCTGCGGCCCTTGTTGGGGTGGATCCCAAGTACGCTTCAAAGACCTTTCACAGATTATTTAACACGGGTTGAGTCCTTGCCACAGAGAAATCCTTGCGTGTTTCCACCATGCTCACCAAGGAGCACAAATGGGCAATCTGCCAGTGGATCACCCGGGACTGCCATCTTGAACTGGCAAATATACAGGCAATAGACAAGTCCACTTTTGGGGTTGAGGCTTCCATTTCCTTTTATTACCATCTGCTGAAGAAGATGTGCTTTTCCTGGAAAAAGCTTGGGGTATCTCCGTACAATTGGAATAGCCCAACCAACATTAAGACCTGGAAAAACTACGCAGAGGCGTACACTGCCCTCAAAGCCAAGGGGACAATCAAATTTTACTATATTGACAAATTGGCATTTGCCTAGTCTATGTGCAATGCATATTGCTATGTCCCCAAAGGCTCCAATGACAGGATGGCTTGGCGTACTGCAGTTTGCGCCACGGCCTATTCAATGATGGCTATCCTCTGTCCAAAGGGGGGTTGAGCTATACCAAATGATTTTGGGATCTCACACTAGCCGGACCTTCCTATCATTTCTCCAATTTTTCCAGGAACACCTGATGTCACGGTAGGTTCCATCATGCCGGGAATTATCTGCCCAAGCAAGAAGGCTCAAATAGCCGGAAAGCCTTTATCAAAATTGACTGAGTTAACAGATTTAAATCAAATGGTTGACTGGAAATGGATTATAGCTGCTCCAGTCTTTCAGCTGAAAAAAGTACCTCCTTGCAAATTGACGTTGATAAATTGGCGTAATTTGAGGGTCACCTGATACGGGTTTTTAATCAGCATGGTTGTCAGAAATTGGTCACACAAGGGTTCTTTGCAACCTGGACCAGATACTTACTTGACAATGTGGAAGGAATAGGAGGCCAAGTTTCAGGTGGTATTGCTTAGTCAATTTTCTGATATATATTGAATAATTTTCACTGTTTCAACTCTAATAGTTGAGTCCTCCCAAAATTTTACTCAATAAAAATCATTTATCCCTAGTTCTAATTTACTTTTCAAAATGCATCCTGTGGTTGGGTTGTTACAATATATTCTGTACAATCTGATTCTCAACCAAATCATTTTTTGGAAGATGGGGCCCAGCAGTTGGCACTTTGTTGTTGGTGCCGCCCAATGCTAATTTTGCGCCAGCTGATCTTGAAGCCTCCCCCTCCATTCTGGAAACTGAAAATTGTGTTGCTTCCCAATGTTCAGAATTTTATTCTAAAGATACGTTGATGCTTTCTCAGGCCATTTATCTTGGGCTACTATGGTTAGGATTAATTGTTCTACTTAATCCTGGTATTACAATTGGAAATTTTACAAAAAGGTATCTGAAGCCACGTTGGTGGTTAATCATTAATTCTATGTGGATTCAGGTGGTGATTCCCCATCACTTAGAAATGGCTTCATACTATCCTGCAATTTCTGTCACACCTGAGGCACACAAGCCCAGGCTTCATCAACGTCATTGTGTTAGACCATGTTGGTCTCCACAAGGTGGCTGACATTCTAGAGGAATTCTAATAATTGATACCAACAGCGCAGTGGGACCCCAGCAATTGGCCACAGAAAATTTGCGCCTTCTCTTCATCCCTGCTTATTTGCCCTTCCTAAATCCCATTGAGGAAGTCTTTAAGTGGCTCAAGCAAGTCTTCAAGTAAGGAACCCAAACTGGGACCAAAGACTTCTTTAATTTGCTGCAGGCTGGGATCCACACCCTCCCAGCTGAGACTGTGGCCAAATTCTATGGCCACACTGATTTGTTCATCCCCACGTGCCTAGCCAAACAGCCAATCAATTGAAGGCTTAGTGTGTCTAATTTTTTTATATTCTCCAATTTACTGTTCAAGATTTATTAAATATCATTTTATATTTAGATGTTTCCAAGCCCGCAATCACATTCAGCAGGACAATCAATGAAGGTTAGTAATTTATTTATTTATAATCATTTTTTATTGTGTCATCTAAGGGTATCCCAAACGCTTGATACTGGATTATGCAAACACATTAATATCACTTTTGGCAAATAAATATAATAATCAAAAAAGTTAAATGTAATGTGTACAAATAAGAAGTAGATTTTATTGAAATATATTATTATGCTTTTATTAAGACCTTCTCTGGGATATATTCTGCAAATCTTGTTTGCTAAAATAAGAATTAGAAAATTTTATTATAATAATAGTAATATAAATTGCAATGGGATTATTTAGAAGAGAGAATTTATTAAGAGCGCCTGTAGTGAGTTCTTCTTTATGTACCCACCCCGCAATGAAGGTGGCACACAACCTCCACCGCCACACTGTGGACAGTGGATACACCCTTATTAAAATATTCACGGTGACTAGTAAAAGGGAGTAGGGTCAGGTGCAAATGGAGGAGCAGCTTTTCTGGCGGGGCTGCAAACCTGTAGATACCAGCCAGGACCAGGGCATCCTGGATGACGTGATCCACCAAGTCATACCCAGGGGGACCTTCTTCCTGTCCAGGGAGAGCCTGGCCTCATCAATTCTTAGGAGGACACCATCAAGATCCTCCACGCTGGCGCCCATTCTGAAGTAGAAGAGATACCCAAGGTAAACCACCAGATGAAGCCTTTGCCCAGCAAAGGCTTCTGTAAACTTGCATAATTTATTGAAAACCACACTGGTCTTTCTATCACACTTGGTCTTTGCAAAGGTCAGCTCCATGGTTGCAAGGGCTCCCGTCTTGTTGGCACTCCAGGTCAACCCAAAGTCAGCAAGGAGCTTTTTTGTCTTCTTGACAGCTGTTGCATCTGTAACAACCAATTTCCTCACTATGCGCCCAAAGTTGTTCAGCAGGTAAGAAATTGTGTGCTCCAAGAGGTAGCAGAAGGGAGCAGCTGCATGGGCCTGGCCCATCTCCGGTACATTCTTGAATGGGAGCGTTGCAGGACGTCCCAAACAAGCTCAATGAAGTTTACACATTAAACTCAACTGAGGGATACCGGGTCCTGGCGGACCAGTTGGGCATCCTTGTAGGCAGTAACTGCCCACTAAGATGCCCCCTTGCCATGCGTCAGCCCAGCCAATGCCTCCTGCAACATTTGAAAGGACCTGTGGACCCTGTCTTTGAGCTCCCGCAAGACAGGGGGTGACAGAAACAGCTGCTTTGCCACATGATTGGCGTAGTTTGCGTAGAATGTGGCAGGGATAAAGGGGACCAGGACGTGGTATAGTTCATCATCAATGTTCTCTAAAAAAAGGTAAGTATTTAAAAGTTGTTATTGATTTATTTTTTTAGATTACCTTTGCGGGTTTCCTCTTTGCCTGCGGCTTCAGCAGGCTTTGCCATTCTTGGCGCAAGTAATTGTGCTGGCAGTTCAGTGTCCACAGTTCTTGCGTGCTTTTCAGGCTTGAGATGTTCATACATCTCAGGGTTGTCAACCCAGATGGACGGTGCAGAGAGGGCAAAAGACTTGAATTGAAGGCCTTCCACAACATGCTTCTGGACATTTAAAAGCCGTTCAATTGTTGTTTTGGGGGTGTCTGGAATCTTGGCTATGAGTGCCTTTGTGGACACCTTTTTAATTTTGTCCTATGTAAAGACAGCATCCTTGACTTTTGCCTTGACCTTGCAGTCAATGTCTTTGATTTTGGCAATTGCCAAGTTGAGATCCTTCAAAAGCTTCATATTCTCTCATTGATTTTTTACTAATCTTTTATATGTTTTTATAGCTTTTGCCCCAATAATTTCTGTATTATTTTGATACTGTTGCATCTTTGTTTATTCCTTTTTGTTTTCCCATTTACTACATTATCCCATCTTTTTACCCATTTTGTATATGTTTTACGCTCATCTCAATATGTGTTGTTTGCTTTGTGTTGGAATTGTTTCCTTGATTACCATATTATTTTTGGTGCTTTGCACAGCCCCTTGTGAAAATATTAACAACAATTTGGTGATCAGGTAAAATTTGAATTAGAAAATTATGTGTTAACTGTTTTTAGATAAAGTTGTTACTGATCCAAATTCAAAACCTTAATGATAAACTTTAAGCCAATCAGGAGCCAAGTGATAAAGTGATTGTTGTGACATAAAGGGTCATTCAATAATTCTTTGGTGTATGTGCACTAATTAATATGATTGGCTGGATATTTTGCCATTTTACACCATTGCCGCTGTGGCAAGTTATTGATGGACTAGTGCCCAATCAGCTGCTGGGTTAGCACTAGTCCATCAATAACTCACCACAGCGGCAATGGCGTACAATAGCAAAAGATCCAGCCAAACATATTAATTAGTGCACATGCATCAAAGAATTATTGAATGACCCTTTATGTCACAACAATCACTTTATCACTCAGCTCCTGATTGGCTTAAATTTTATCATTAAGGTTTTGAATTTGGATCAGTACAACTTTATCTAAAAACAGTTAACACATAATTTTCTAATTCAAACTTAGCTGATCACCAAATTGTTGTTAATATTTTACAAGGGGCTGTGTCTGGGTACTAAAAATAACTGTGTTCTGGATCTAGATACATGACATGGTAAATATATGATTTTATAGAAATAAGCTGAACATAAAGAATAAAACCAACAATAAACAAAGAGAACATGAACAATTGAAATTCAAAATAAAGATAATATAAAAATAAAATGTTTGGCAACAGGGGGTTTATTGGGGCGGGGAAGAGTGATGTCTAGTAGGCAGAATAGCTTGAGAAGAAAGACGTTGAGGAAGTGCTGGCCTGGGGGGTCTGGGATTGGGTGGGTGGGGCTGGAAGGTGGGGGGTGGCGGGGATGGAGGCAGGAGGATTTTGCGTGATGGCCGCCATATACCATTGTTGGTATTCCTTGTCTGTCATTGGCTGGATGGGCTGGTAGGTGGCAATGGCACAAGGTGGTAGACGCTTGTACTTCTGTGATTGGTTGCCCATGTTCACATGGAAGACAATTTGGGCAAACAAGTCAGCCACCATTTGGCAGCCAAAGAGAAAATTGTGGTCAAGGACCCCAAGATAGAGGTTGTTGAAAGCCTGAGGGTGGCGCTCCTGTAGTGTGGATCCAATGTTGAAGAACACAAAATCAGCCAGATGGATGTCAGCGTGGCCAGCTGGGTACATTGAGGACAGTGTCTGTGTTCCTGGATGGCCTCAAGGATGGTGGAGCTACCCTCCATCTGATGGCTCAAGAAAACCTGATGCTTTGAATTTGAGTCATCCCATGAGTTGAGTAATCCACCAAGGATGTGGCTGTACAAGTAGCTATCAATGAAATCTGGGTTTGTCTGATAGTAGATAAAACCCTTGCCTGAAACATCCAGAAAGCACCAATAAACGTCCCCTTCTTGACCTTCTTCCTTCTATTCTTGGCAGCGGCTTTCCCTTGCTCACCAAAATTGTTGAAAGCTATTGATAGCTTATAATACAAGACAAACATGACATCATCTGACAGAATAGTCAAGCATTGGACCAGGGTTGACTTTATGTCTAGATCATACAGGGAATCCTCAGTGCCATCCCATTGGTTGCTGGCAAAATTAGTAAGAACCTGTATTGAATCCACCTTCCCATACATCCAGAGCTGCACCATGCAATCAGACACCCAAATGCCATGGTGCGCAAGTTGCTTCTGGAACTGGGTCAAGGGAAGCTTGGGATCCTGCTGGAGGAGGTCAAGCATTATTGAGTATGCCTCAGATATTTGTGACTTGGGGGCCTTCTTGGGCTTCTTGGCTGTCCCAATCAGAATTCACCTGTTCATCAGGTTGTTGAATTCCCGCATGACAGTAGCTCAGGTAAATTGCAACTGGGCGGCAATCTGTTCCCAGGACAGACCCTGTAGATTCAGTGCCACAATTTCCTGAATAATTTGGGCAGTGATGATTTGTTGCTTGGGGTGCTGGGCCAGGGGAGCTGAAGCCTGATTGGCTGTAGGGGGCTGGTTGGCTGGTGGCAGGAAGTTATTCCAAATCAAGGTTGTCATCCTGATTGGTTGGTTGACAGGCAGCTTGTGTGGGGGTGGGTACAGGAGCAGGGGCAGAGCTAGACACTAAGTGACTCTCAAACAAGTCAAAGCCATATGGGTTGGGGGTCAGTAACAGGTCAGCTTCCTTGTTACCTGCCTCAAAGGCTTGGGCGTAAAAAGGTGCCTCCACATTCTAAGCCTTGCCTCCATTGAAGCTGGCTTGGCTGCTTTTGCCGTTGAACATGTTGCTAGTAAAAACCATTGTAAAAACCTAGGATAAAATCACTAAAAGTAGAAATTTTAAAATTAAATGATTGATTTTTATTGTAATCTTAAGTCCATATTTGGAAGGTTCTAAAAACCATTTCATACAGATCAGGATCCATGAAAATGAATAAAATGCCTCTGTTCCTAAATTGAATAGATGTTGATTGGCTGTTAAACTGTTATTTTTCTATTTTAGGCTGCTCATACTACACATCTTGTGTAAGTTTATTTCGTTTTATGTTTGTGGAATCTTGCTTCTAGATTGCTCAAATTTTGTTTCATTTTAGTCCTTCTGTTGGTGCCTCATATGAATCCTGATTGGATTATAATATACTCCGGAACAGCATCCATCCATTTCACTTGTTGCGTCAGTTCATTTTGTTTGTGGTTTGAACTACACCGCTTGATGTTTGATATAATTTTGTATAATGGGCTAGTGAAATTTCGTTTTTTTGTTTGACATTTCATCTATTAACCAAAAATAGTTAAATTAATTGAATCCTGAATCTTGCGCAACTTGGATTTTGTTTAAATCTGAGTTCATTTCTCTTGTTGCCATAGCTTTTAAAACTACTGTACAAGTTCTTGAGTTTATATATTTAAAAAATTAAAATCTGATTTTAAAGTACAAATAAAATTTAGTTATTAAAGCATGTGTAGATTTTAGAATCATTTATTGATAATCCATATTATATGAATCAACTCCCCTTTAAAGATATTACTTTTTGAAAGACACATAGCCAAATTGCCTATAATTAATATGACAGTGTCAATTATATACTTCTGGGAAGTATAATAAACAAGTAAAGGGGAAATTTAAGAAGAGAATGATACTTTATTGGATATGAGCTTAGAGTATTATATAGTACTGTAAATTCAGAACCTGAATGTAAAAATGCTGGATTGTCAAATCCTTGGTCCAAATTTTGAATCACTTTTGTGGGATGGCCTTTTTTAAATTAAATTGATTTTTTTGAGTACTTATTTGAATATTTGAAAATGCAGGAACTCATAGACACTTTGCAAAGTTCAAGTCAAACTGCATATTTCCAATGGACAAAATGAATTAACTGGAATCATATTTGAAGCGTTCAAATCCATCAGCCATTGATATTAAGTTTACTATATTTTTTGAAATTGCAGGATTGTCAAATCCAAGAACCAAATTTCAAATCACTTTTGAATGCCACTAGTAAACTAAAGATATTAATTTCAGGAACTGGAATCCAAATTTAATGTACAGTAAGCACACTAGGAAATACCAACCCGAATAAAGAAGCTCCATCACAACTAAAATCAAATGAAAAATCCAATCTCAACAACCATGTTTAGACATAAAAAGTGATTAAACTTTAAAATCATCCAAAACTGGAAAGGATACAATATTATACACTTCAAATTACAGATATAGAAAATATGCTCTTATTCAAGGCTAAATCAAGAGAAAACAACTACTCACAACTAAACCAATAAATCCAAATAAATACATATATAATCTAAAATGTATATTTTATTTTTATGGACCGTCAGTCACATTCCCAACCAGCTCCTGCACCAGCCCACGGGGCAGCCTGTCCACAAGTGTGTCCCAGAGGGTCCAAGAACAGACCTAGAACACAAATTGAAGGGAGTCTGGCAATACACAGGCCTCCCAATATGTCAGCGCCAGTCAACCACCTCCCACATCCCAAACCAGGAACAGTAGCCTTAATCTAAGACAGAAGCCACTCTCAAGACCTGCAACCAAAGTTTCCTACACAAAGGTCATTGGGAATAATGAGGTTACATACACCTCCACTGTGTACCCAGTTGTCACCTGGCCCCGCACTCTTGATCCAAGAGTTGCTACTTCCTGCCCCCACGTTTTTGATACCTCATATGAGTCATTGGCCATCACCAAAGAGCCCTCTGTGTCTGTGTCTTATGCCACCATTGATGGCGCCAGCGCAACCAAGCGTGATCCCACCTTCTACACAAAGGTCCCCGTCCCCTGTGTTGATCCTGCTAGCCAGGATGCCGTGGTACCTGCCAAGGGCCAGCGTTGGTTGATGGATAGTGAGTGTGAAGTTCTCCTCAACTGCTTGAACAGGGGAATGGCAGTTTGGGATATTGCGTCCCAATTTGGTGTCATAGCCAGATACATTGCCAACATCAACACCAATTATGGCAACACCAGGTGAATTGCCAAATTCACCAAGGCTAAGCGGCAGCCAAAACTCTTGCAGCCTGTGCATATTGACGCAATAAAACAGTGGGTGGCCAAGGATTGCCACCTGGACTCACTTTCTGTCCAATCAATGCTTGCCACAGAGTTTGGGCATTCTGTTTCTAAAACCCTTGTTTACAAAACAATGGTTGATTTGGGCTTCTCCTGGAAAGTACTCGGAGTTTTGCCGTACAACAGAAACAATGAGAAGACCATCAAGGATCAACACATTTATGCTGAGACATATCTGGCACTAAAAGAGACTGGGAATGTTAAGTTCTTCTACATTGACAAATTTTTGTTTTCCTCCTCACTCAGGTCTAGGCATGGGTGGGTCAAGAAGGGGTCCAAGGACAGTGTAGCCCATTATGCAGCTGTCTGTTCCCAGACCTATTCAATGGTTGTGCTTCTTGGTTCTTGCGGATTGGATCAATATCAGATGATCAAGGGTTCCCACAATAGTGGGACCTTTCTTAATTTTCTCTGAGTTGTCAAGGAGTATCTCTGGATCAACTACCACAGTACAACCAACATTGTTGTGCTGGATAATGTCGGGCTCCACAAAGTAGATCGGGTTGTGTCTGAGTTCCTTCCAATCAATAAAAATAGCCATTTGGACAGCCACGGCCTGGCTGAATGCCCAATGAGACTCCTTTTCCTCCCCTCCCCCTGTATTCTCCATTTCTGAACCCAATCAATGAGGTGTTTGGTTGGATCAAGAATAAGGTGAAACAAGGCCTTCCTCAGGACACCAAGGATCTATTCAATATTCTTGAGGTCAGTCAATTTGCAATGCCACCCAATGTGGTGGCAGCTTTTTACAAGCACTCAGAATCCTTCCTCCCCAAAGCCCTGGCCTCTGAGCCAATCAGATAAATGGGTGCTTTGGGTTTTATTTGTTTTTATTTTTATTTATTTTGCTTTCAATAGGACTCAAAAAAATTATTATTTATATATAATAGTGTGACATTTGTATTTATTAAAGACATATAGCAATACATAGAAAAGGTAAGTAAAATTAATTATACCAGGTAAGAGGAATATATTTTTATTATAATGCACTAAATGTTGTATTGACTGTTGCGCTAACAAATAAATATATAAAAAAGATAGAAATAGATTAATTTTATTTAAACAATTGTGAATCCTTGTTGATACTTTGGCTTTTTTAAGCCACAAATTGGACCTTGCAGGTCACCATCTGATCCTTATTATTTCAGTGCCACTATAGCCACATGACACGGAAGCCAATGATTTTCATGTATTGCTTACTAATTAGTACTTAGGACGCGGGTCAAGCATAACAAATATATTTATCAAATCATATTACAAGGGAAAGGTAATTTGAGTTCTAAACAATCACTTGTTTAGAATATAAGTGGAGCAGGCCGCATGATGCAGATAAATTCAATTCTCATTGTTTGTATATGTAATAAATGAACCTGTACTTGACAAGCTAGTAAATGAAAACATTTTTAACTTATTTTTATTATTTGATGTGGTTGCAACTTTAACTAGTGTCTTGTAATATATTTAGATAAATTAATATTATAATTTACCTACTGAAATTTTAAAAAAATAAGATATTATTATATTAAAATTAAAACTATAATTATAAATCTTAAAATTTATCTATTAAAGAATAAATACTCAAGATTTAACTATTTTTATTTGATTGTGATATATTCAATATTGAAATAATATATATTAAAATTTTTAATATTGAAATATGTATTATTAAAATTTTAATATTAACTTTTAAATACTAAAATTTTAATATTTAAATATTTAAAATTAAACTTTTACTATAAAAATTTTAATATTAAAAATTTCATTATTAAAATTTTAGTATTAAAATATAAAAATTTTAAAAAAATAAAATTTAATTTGCAAAGGAAAAATATTTATTGAGAGGATGCTAATTGCAAAGGGAATGTGATTATTCCGGGGAATTATACCCCAAAATTAAATTTTTGGCTGGAGCATCTAATTGGATCCACATACTCTTCTGTACGTGGTGGACAACCCTGGATGCAATTGCTAGAGGGGTGGCAGCCTGTACCCCAGTGGCTGTTGAACATTTAATAAAAGGAAGGCAGGTGAGTGAATTGATTAATAGGCTTTTTTCAGGGGGCACATAGTACCCATACAACATTGCCAATGCAAAGGAGTCATACTGTAAATTTACTGCCACCTCTGGCATTGGACCGTGCAATCTTCCCTTGTCGTACCAAGAAAGGCCCAAAAACCCCTGCCAAACCCCTCCATTCTCTAAATGATTTAGCTCACACAGTTGATGAGAGGTTTGTGTTAGCTTACCCTGTGGACCCTTTGCCTTTGGTGGCTCCCCCCTGGGAAGAAACGCTGGTTAATTTAGACTATTTATTAGCTTGGTGTCGTCCACTTCTGAAAACCATTAGAGCTGGCCAATCAGAGGTCACCACATCAACACTAAACAACATGAGTGAATTCCAAATGACCAGTACCTCCTCCAGCCAATCAGATCTGGCCGCAGAAATTAGAATGAAACCCTCCAGTCTCCCTGCTCCTGCCTAGTAAAGTTTTGTTTCCAGCCAATTGGATTCAGAGCCCACTGTCATGTGATCACTTTTGTTTGCAAGCCATTCCTTTTAACCAAGCAAGGGGACTTTCAGTCCCCTGCTTGTCTATTTTCCAAATACATTAAAGTTTGGTGTTTTGCAACTTAAATTTTAAATTTTATTGCTGCCAGGAACCCAGTCTGTGTTTCAGCAGCCCTAAGAATTAAAGTGTTAGTTTTGGCTTCAAGCGTACCTTATACTAGCTGGGTTCAAACCCGGCTTCTCTTCTGGCCTCCTATACTAGGGTTGATTTACTTAGTTGTTGTCCTTTTTGCTTTTGCTTTTGAAACTAGAGTTTGAAATCAGTATTTTGAATTGATTTTCTTCATAAACTCTATCTTTATTCTGAAATTTCCTTTAAAATCATTGTTTTTGAACCCGTTCTTACTTGCCATTCTTGCCAAGCCTCTCACAGCCATTGTAAAGCTCTCTGGACCCGTTCTATTACATTTTGGCTCTATTTTGCTAAGTATACCCTACCAGCCCCTGTTCTATCTGATTTTTGTCAGAAAAATATACTATCCTACTCCAAATTTTGTGAGGAATATTCCTATGATACTCCCAGCAATTAAGTTTGTGGTTTTCTCCCTGGCTCCATTCTTGATAGTTTTGTGGTCCACCTCCCCCAACTTGTGGGGAAAAATCTCTTTGTCTGCCAGGCTTGTAGGTAGAGACCCTTCCAGTCTTTGGGACCTCCCCAGCGGCCTTCTCTTTTCAGGAGAGGCTGTGGTCAAGAGTTTGACGTGTGACAACTTGGATCTGAATACAGTGGATCTTAATCCACCTGTTTCAGAAGAAGCCATGCCTCCAATGCGCCCTCTCCCCAGCGTGGTTCTGAGTCCCTCAGTACCCCTTGATCCCGCCAAAGTGTCCTCTCCCGCTCCCACCTGCACCCCTTGGTTGCTCACTGGCCTGATATTGATGGGCTTGAACACCTACTTCCCTCAGTTGTCCCTGGTGTCCTCTCTGTGGTCCCCCCCTCCAAGCGGCCATCCCAGTTCTTCACTGGATGACATCCTGGTGGTTTGTTTCACTGGGATGGGAGCCAAACTTAGTTAGTTTAGCCCCCCTCTCTCACACATACATGACGTGCTCAACTGTCCTATACCCCCGCAGTGTCTTATGGCGTTTGAGTGCTAAGCTGCATATGTCTATTTGAATAGGTACATCCTCCAACTTTTTGATGTTGGTTTTTAATATGCAGTGAAGGAGAATTCCCAGGTATACTGCAATGTGGATTCTTTGTGAGGTATATTTTTCCGAGAACCTGCACAATTTTTTGAAAACTTGAACTAATCTATTGATATAGGATGTTTGATTGAATTTGAAGAGGGTTCCGGGGGCCCAACTTGTATCAGCCCCCATGCCTTGGCAAACAAAATTAGTAAAGGTTTAAATGTGTTCACAAGGACTGCGTCCCTGACTTTATTTGACAATGCCTTGAATACTTCATTAAAAATTTCAGTTTTTAAATATTCAGTTCCTATTTGAAAGTTGGTTTTGACTAGCTTTTTTCATATTCATTTATGTTTGCTAATGGGAATCTTTGAATGCTTTAATATATATATATTCATCAAAGTTTAGCTTGACATCCCCGTGAATTTAATTTATTTCTTTGAAGTTGATGTTTGATATATTTCATATGCTTCCCTTAACCACAGCAAGCACCCTGCGGGTGGTAAATGTTCCCTATCTTTAACTTCAATATTTGAAAAATTATTCATATTCTGTTGAATTATTTTATTTATTTGGTTTTTATTTATTTGTTTTACAGGAGCTACTAGTGACTGATACCCCCCGTAGAACCAACTTGGCGTAAAAGCTGCCACTTCTGCAAACTTGTCCCCATTCCTGGTGATGACTAAAATAAATATAAATAAAACATAAAAAGACTTACTAATTGTCTCTCCTGTGGCCCCCTCAGCCACAGGCGCCACCTCAGCAAACTTCATAAGCGTTGGCTGCTCTTCATTAATTTTCCTAAGCTTAATTTTTCTTATATTTCTTGCAACTTGTGTTTCTTCTTGGTTTTCATTTGATAAATTTTCTGTATTTCTTGAAGCACTCCTGCTTCTTGACTGAGTTTTGTTTTTGTCTGTTTCCATTTGGTCTGTTTCCTCTTCATTTGTGTTGATTTCCTTTGAAATTTCATTTCCTTCAATTAGTTTGATTTTTTGAGTATTCTTTCTATTGGTTTTTGCAAATTCCCACGGGTTGTAACTTTCACTTTTGAAATCTAACTGCTTGAGTATTTACTTTTGAAGATTTAAAATTATTTCTTTGTGTTCTTCATTAACTATTGTTACCAGGCTATTTTTTGCACTTTCCTTTTGCTGGACCAAGGTTCTTCCCTCATTTCCCAGTTGATTTACCACAATTTCCCTGATGTTGTATTCAAGATTGACAACCTTTTGGAGAGCTGACTCTAACTTATTGATAAGTATGTAAATATTTGACATTATGTTTGAATTCCATCAAAAAACTGGTTTTTATAATACTACCTTCAACAAATACATATTTTTCATCATCATTAATGAATTAAAGACAATAAACGTAAATATTGCATTAGAATATTGCAATTAGACGTCAACTCTTGATATTTTGATATTATGTGCATAACTCAATGCATTTTGTTTAATAAAATCCATTGTAGACTTGGACTTTTCCATTATAATTTAATGAAATGGATTATGTTTATATAGGGCCATTAACGCTTAGTACAAATATTGAAAATTAGTGCATTTTACAGCCTGTATATTTACCTATTGGTAATAATTCTATAAACTTTTTGGTTTGATTTTGCAAGGTAATAATAATGCAATGTGTTAACAAATTACTGTTCATTGTCATTGATTGGCTGATTTTCTTTGCTGTGGCAATTGTGCATTTTTTGATATTTATGCACTAGTATCCAATTTGATGTGAAACCAACCAATTGGATACTAGTGCATAAATATCAGAAAATGCACAATTGCCACAGCAAAGAGAATCAGCCAATCAATGACAATGAACAGTAATTTTTTAACACATTACATTATTATTACCTTGGAAAATCAAACCAAAAAGTTTATAGAATTATTACCAATAAGAAAATATATAGACTGCAAAATGCACTATGTATCAATATTTGTACTAAGTGTTAATGGCTCTCTAATATAAACACAATCTGTTTTAATAAATTACAATGAAAAAGGCCAAGTTTACAATGAATTTTATTAGTCAAAATGCATTGAGTTATGCACATAATATCAAAATATCAAGAGTTGATGTCTAACTACAATATTCTAATACAATATTTAAATTAATTGTCTTTAGTTTATTAATGATGGTGAAAAATATGTATGCTAATAAATTTAAGCTATTCATAAAATGTACATTATATTAATTATGGGAAATGTTGATAATGTAAAAATAAAGTATTATTAATTATGAATTGAAACAGAGATATCAATTTTAATAAGTTGTCACAAAGAAAAGATTTATTTACTAATCAAAGGATAGGAATAGGAGGAAATGGGTGGAATGAACATTGCCTTCATCTGCGCCTGTGAAAGGGATGGCATCAGAGATTGTGGGGGGGTTGGTAGTGGCTTGGGAGTCAGGGTTGGAAGGCGGGTGGCTTGATGGGGGGTTGGGGAGGCAGGGTTTGTTGACTGGGAAGGGGCAGCAAGAGCGGTTTGCTTCAATTGCTCAAATTCTTCTTCTGTCACGTATGTGGGCTTGAAAAAACGGATGGATGGGCAAGGGGGAAGGCAAGAGTCCTTTCTAGACTTATCACTATCACTTGCATAGAAGATGATGAGATCAAATAAGTCCTGGACAGACACAGAAGGGAAAAGCTCATAACCCTTATCAATTTGGGTGCATAGTTTGTTGTAGGTGGCAGGCTTTAAGCGCCTGAGGGCCAAATCAAAATTGTAGAGACATACATATTGCAAGATGCATGTTGGCGTGGTTGATGGGGTAGGACCAACAGGTATGCCCTGCAGCCCTGATTTCAGGATTGCCCATTCCCGCTGCTCCATCTCAGCACTCAGTACAACTGTGTGCACAGCGTTTTGTGTGGCCCACTCCTCCAGCATGGCCTTGAGCTCTGTCTGGTAGGCATACCCATCTGTGGTGTTCAATATTGCCAAGTAATAATTGATGCCCAATGGGGAAACTGCCAATAAAATCTCAACAAAATGATACAAGATTGGGCCGCGCTTGTACACATCAGACTGAATACGCTTCTCTCCATAGTCTTGGATACTTGCAGAGATCTTAGTGTATGATAGGAAGATGATACATTACGGGCCCTCATTGCCCTCCCTTTAATAAAATTGATGATGGTCAAATTGTATGGGTTGGTATCCACCAAACTGGGGCCACCAAGAACCTGATTGAATAGGATTCTGGCATCAACCACAACTCTGTGCATCCACAAATTCACCGTTCTTTTGTTGGTGAAGATGCTGTAGAGTCCCAGCTGGAGACGTACCTGGAACAGGGGCATCCACAGGTCACATTCCATAATGGCCATCATAAGGGGATGGGCTGTGTCACCTTCGGTCAAAGTACAGGCACCAGTTGGGGTCTTCTTGGTAGGGGGCCACAGTTGGCGTGAGCTTGCAGGGTTGCAGCCACAAAGGACTTTGCAAAACCCATTACGGCCGTAATTTCCCCGAGGGACATAAGTATCACTCGCTTTTCAACCATTTCAAGAACAATCTCCAGAGTAATTAATTTTCTTCTGCGCCTTGCAGGCTGATTGGCTGGAGGCAGGGTGTGTCTGCCTTGAGAACCAGACAGTGCTATCTGATTGGCTGTTTCTGGATTCTGGCTTCCATTGGTGGCCCCATGGCTCACTTGGTCAATTACAGATGCTAGTGTTGCTATATGATTTGGGTTAGCAGCTGCCTGTGCGTGATGGGCAAACAGGGCCATGCTGGAAGTTTCAGGAGAAAGAACACACTCCTGGGTGGGGCTTGCAGAGGGGCCTGCGGGTTGGGAGTGGCCATAGACAGAGGCTTCACTGTTAAGAGACCCAGCATAGCCCTGCATGATTTTGTCAAGGCCAGGGAACAGCTTGTTGACTTGGTTGTTATTGAAAGAATACATAATAAATTTTTATTAAAAATTTTAAACTCAAAAAGAGGAGTGTATATTTTAGTCAATTTTATTGTTAAGTATGTTAAGTTGGTGAATATTACAATTGAAATTTTAGTTGTCCTAAATTTGAATAGGGTGATTTTTGAGAATGACTGTGCTTCCTAAAAAAATCAGCAAAAATCCACTCTAGATCCTTTGGCATCCTTTTTGAGACACCCATAAATTATATTTATTTTAAATTCCTCGCAATTATGATTTAAAACTTGGTTCTTGGATTTGACAATCCCGCAATTTCAGATTTGTTAATTTTTACATGATCTCTATGGTTCATTTGACGTACAGGAAATCTCAAATTGTACATAATAATCCTGTATTTCTGATTCATGTATCCCGCATTTGTTTATGAGCTTTGTCTTTTGTTAGTTGAGTCATCTGCTCAAGAGATTCGAAATTTGCCAATTTAAATAAATCAAAAAAGTCAAAATAAATGGTTGATTTTATTAAATATTTTATTTTTTCATTCAGCTGAGTTGCCCGCAAAAGTGATTCAAAATTTGGACCAAGGATTTAACAATCCTGCATTTTTACGTTCAGGTTCTGAATTTACAGTATTAATTTACATGTTTTATTTCAGAATTAAAATTCTTTTATTTTTAATGCATTTCAATTTGAAAGTCCGTTATTTGGGCCTTTTCCGCAGTGACCGACCCACATGACTCCTATATCTTTGACTCTCGAAAGGGCTTTCTGATTCTAATTATCCATTACAAATAATATACTAATGCAAAACTTATTGCATAACAAATGGGTGACCTGACGCTGACATATTGATTCAAAAGTGGGGATCTAATCACGCGTGTGGCTGCATTTTAGAAGCAGATGTCCCTTGAAAGAGATATGATTTGCTGGAGATTAGAAATTGTACTTTTGTTGACCCCTTAAACATAGCAAATTAAAATAACATATCTAAAAGGCAATATTTACACAATCTCACATTAACGTACCGCTAAATGATTAATCTAAGCCCGATTTAGACAGCCACCAACTCAGCTGCCATCATCTGTCTCATAATCAATTGTATACATTATTTATCCAATAATCTGCACAATAATGCGATCTCCCAAAGTCCCATCAAATTGAGGCTCCAGGGTTCCCACATTGAACATAAATACTAGTCTAAATTCCACTTTTAACCAATGCGAGTAAAAGTATAAAGTTCTAACTCAAGCAAACAATGCTGGCTAGGGCTATTTGCCCAAGCTCGGGGCAAACGCAGCCAGTTTATTGCTCGGGGTAACTAGTTTCAAATATTTATTTTATACTCTTCAAATAATTAGTTATCCCATTTTGGCAGTAGCGCGCCGAAGCCCTAGACCCAGCTAGCGCTTATTAATGATAAAGCTTTAATGGATTAAACTAAACTTTGCAGTTGAATTTATGTGGCAAACAATAATGGCCCTAGACCCTGCACAAATCTGCCTCATTTTTTTGGACCCAATTAAAAATTATCCAACTTGATGATAGCCTGTGTTATTTCAAAGCAGGTCACTGACGTTAATTTGGTACATACATCTAAAGATGTATATAAGTGTTGAAAGGCAACATGTTTCTTCATAAAATGCACTTCCAAAATACTTTCCTTTTCTTTGGCTTCTCCTCTGCTGTTGTGATTGATACAATCAAATGGGGTATCTTGTCTGATCTCTTTGGCGACAATGTGAAGTTTTTCAACCCTTCCAGTGAAAGTGCCACAGTATCTCTTCTTAAAAACAACACCAACTTTGAGCAACTGCTTGTGAATTCCAAGGTTATCTTTACACCCGAGTCTTCTATCTCCAAAGAAGAGTTCAAGGCTGGGCTTATCAAGCACAGGAACCAATATGTTGAATCAGTTGAATCTAGATTGTTAAATCCAAACCAAGAGAAGATTTACAACTTCTTTTTGAAAATTCAAACTGATCTTGAAAAACCAAAGTACAATCCTAAGCCCATCCAAGAAATTCTTGAACACATCAATCCCGAAACATTGCCCCGTGTAAGAGCCTTTTTTGCCACCTTTAGCAAAACCCTCAAAGATCCTCGCATGAAAAAATCAATTGAAGCATTTGCTGATAAGGGGTTTGGCTTTAAAAGCAATGCTGTCTGGGAGTTTTATGATGCCATCAAGAAGGTTCATGATCAGTATGGCTTATTGCCCAAAGAGTTTACTGAAGAAGTCATCAAAGCTTTTAAAAACTATAACTCTTAAACCAACTGGTTATTATATCATCAATGAATAAATGCACTTTCTATTAAATTTTGCTTTTTAATTTTATTAAAAATACAGCATATTTTTATAAAAAATATATATTAAATAATGCTTTTGATTTAATAAGTTCAAAAAAATTTGTTTCTTCTAAATTCTTCTCAGGCATAAAGTATCTGAAATCTTACAGTAGCTTTAAATCTATAGCACTAAGCAAAAAAGACCATCTGTAAGCAAAAATAACTCATGTAAACAAAAAATCATATTAAACAAAATTAAAAACAGATAATTTTATTGATTTACAATATATTAGTTTTATCTCCATTTTTTTCTGAGATATGTTGATTTTTTTATGTATGAGTTGGTTTCCTTTAGAGATTAATTTTTTGCTTAGTTCATAGCTTTGAAAACATATTTATATACAAGTTCTTGAGTTTACATATTTAAAAAATTAAAATCTGATTTTAAAGTACAAATAAAATTTAGTTATTAAAGCATGTGTAGATTTTAGAATCATTTATTGATAATCCATATTATATGAATCAACTCCCCTTTAAAGATATTACTTTTTGAAAGACACATAGCCAAATTGCCTATAATTAATATGACAGTTTCAATTATATACTTCTAGGAAGTATAATAAACGAGTAAAGGGAAAATTTAAGAAGAGAATGATACTTTATTGGATATGAGCTTAGAGTATTATATAGTATCATGAGAAGCCACATACTGTCCATGTACGTCATGATAACCATGGGGTTTATCCAAGTATTGTTCCGCTTAGGACGCAAAATGCTTGATCCCCGTAATAGATGGGAAAATAATAAGAGTGCCACCAACTTAATGATTAGTCAGGGAATCACTTGGGGAATTACTTTTCCGAGAGGGAATAATTGAAGTAGTTGCAACAGCAGCTTTTTTTAAAAAGACTATTTACACCCCCATGTTTTAAATAATTTTTATGATGCACACATTAAAATAAAATAATTTTCAAACATTTTGAGATAAACCAAAAATCTCAGTCTAAAATTAAAAGAAACTTAATCTAAAAGCAAAATCAAACCGGATCCAAATCTATTGTCACTTAATGTAAATTCCTTGATTTTTTATTTTGTTTTTAGACTGAAATGTTTTCATTTTTTAGACTGATATTTTTTGTTTATTTCAACAGGTTTGAAAATTACTGTAATAAATTTATAACTATTTTTTCCAAAAATATAAAAAATTAGATTTCACAGCTGTAAAAATACTGTATATATAAACTTCTGTCAAAACAACGGGGTCAAACCCCCAGCAAGGTTCTAACCAAACAGGTTCATGACCCGCAATCCAACTTTCCAGTGACCCGCAGCCAAATGTAGAAGTTAACTCAAATTTCAAAGCCTAGTAACATGGCCAAATGACAATCCCTACACAATGGATACCTCAATTTATCACTTAACTCATTACCAGGATCAAGCCACCCCCTAACCATCCAATCAAGTGATCACCATAACCATGTTCCTATTACCCAGATTTACAATAACTATATTTTATCTTCACTTCAATAAAGAGTGTTATCTAGTCTTTAATCATTTTTCTCCCTACAACTCTGCTAAAACAGCACAGGTAAAATATTAGTAGAACAGGTAGGGTTTTATCCTACTTTTCTTTTCAAAATTCCTCATGTTTCCTGTACTTTACCAAGGTCAAAAAATATATGAAAGAATTATGCCTGAGCTTCCTGTGGATTGGATGCCCTACACACCAGTGACCTGTCATGCCCTGCCCCAAAGGGCATGCTTCTTGAGATAGTTAAGTTATTCTTCAGTTTTTACTTATCTTTCAGGTTATTTATTAATATCCAAAATTTAGGTTAAATTGTTAATAATTTAGTATTTTAAAGTACTCTTACCTTTGTTTTTTTGTGATTCACGTTTGAACCGTTGTTTTTGTTGTCTCACTGACCGCCAATTCATTACCCAAATTGTTGAAACCGCAGGCTCAACCGCCAGCAAGGTTCCAACCAAGCGGGTTCATGACCTGCAATCTAATTACCCAGCCACTCGAAGCCAGACCCGGAAGTCAACTCGGATTACCAAATCAATTAACATGAACAAATGATGATCCATCACGGTGGATACCTCAATTTGGCGCTTGACTCATTAGCAGGATCAAGCCACCCCCTCTTCCATCCAGCCGTGTGATCACCAATCATGTTCCTTCTATCCATTGATTCACAATAGCTATATAATCACTATCTCACAACAAAGATTATTATCAATCCTCTAAATATTTTTCCCCTTGTAAAACTGCTAAAACAGCACAGTTACGACAACATATATTTCTACTTTAAGTTAGAATAATTTTCATCTATCTTACCTTTTGAACTCCCGCTTACGTCTTTTCTGATCTCTCCCCAGCTTCAACGTACTGATCAGCGTATAGTACTGGCTTCTGTTTCCCCTTTTCTGGTTCTGGTTTCCCAACTTTCTCCAGCTTGCTCCTGTTCTTGGTTGCTGCTCCTTGACTATCACATCCAACTGAAAAGGCTTTTTATACTATAAATAAAGGAGCTTTTGAAGAGTAGGCTTTAAGCCAAAATTCTAAGTGATTTCTTCCCCTTCAATCTTTTCCAAATTTAACTTGAGATCTTAATTTTTAAGAATTTATACATTTTTATTAGTTTCATTTCAAAGTTTAGTTTTTCCTTTCTTTTAAACAGATGGAACTTGTAAGACAACAAGCCTTAGGCTTGTTGTATCCATTGTTTTCCCTTAAAGAAGCGTTCAATAGTTATATGTACCAATTTGCAGATGGAGAATATCCTAATATTGACATTCCCTTAGTTACAAATTGTTCACTATTAAATACTTTGTTTTATCTTATTTGCTTAGGGTTTTTACACTCAATCACTCCTTTTGTAACACAATATAAGTTTTTAGCAGGGTTCTGTAAGATTATCTTACAGACAGTTCCTATGTTTCTATATCTTTTAAATTTGAATCCTAATGTCTTGCACGCCCAAGTTTATAACCTTGCGCCATTATAGGCAAGACCTTAAATGACCGGAGTACCAGAAGGGTAAGTAATTTATCAAAACATGGTTATACCAGTTCCCACTTTCAACGCCCTATCAGCACAAGGGTTCTTCCAAGCCTCTACCACAATACCTCAAGTGTCAAACAAAAGTATCATGCCTGTCTATGTATCCCAGCGTCTTTGCAGTGCTGCCTTGGAGTTGTTTGCAGGAGCTAATGATAACAATGTCATGACATGGATCCAATCCACCCAAAACAAGTTGGCACAAATGGAATGCCCCACAAATTTCTGGATTGCAGAGATATTCATTTATCTTAATCACAATGTAGGAACCTGGTGCAACAAGTGGCATGAGGACCATACTGAGAAGAACTGGGACACTTTCAAATGGGACTTCTTGGCAAGATTTGTAATGAAGGACATAGCCCTTATGATCACACACCAAGGGAAGAACTTGGCACAGACTGGCACAATAAAAGAACACACCTGAGCCTACAAGAAAATACACCTATAAGCACCCTCAGATATGGTATTTGATAACCCAGCTACACATCTCAAGTACTACAATGCCCTCAAGTCACATTTAATGAGGCACATCAACCTGGATCAAGTAACTAATCTGCAAAGCCTGTATTGTGAAGCAGAGAAAGCAGAAAAAACCTCTAATGCTCTACACAGCAACAGTGGTAAACTCAACTGTAGTAATGAAAAGGTGAGAATTCAAAAGTGAGAATCTAAAAGTGACCATGTTGACACTTCTTAAATTTCAAATGGCTTTTTATGATAAATTAACTAATTTTTCTTGACTTTTTTAATTAAAAGAATTAATAATAAGTATTTTATAAAACCATACCAAGTTTTAATTACAGATAAGTTGTTTTAGTTAAATTTTGAAATTTAAAACATGCTGAAATGGTCACTTTCATATTCTCACTTTTAATTACTACAATTGAGTTTGCCACTGTTGCCCTCTACACAAGGCACAAACTGAGAAAAGAGAAAGACCTAGGGATTCTCACCCCCCAGGACATTCTAACTGCCCTCTGCCTAACAACAGTAAAAGTGAAAACAACAAACCTTTGGGATCTAATGGTGACAGAAATCACCAGATAATAAGAAACTGTCTTCAAGTGGTGAGGAATCATCACCCAAATCCACATGGAGTTAATGATTAACCACCAATGCAGCTTCAGATACCATTTAGTGAAATTTCCAAATGAGATACTAGGATTAAGTAAAATAAACAACCAAAACCAAAGGAGCCCAAGATAAATAGCCCATGAAAGCATAAGAGAGTCTTCAGAATAAAATTCAGGACATTTAGAGATAACCAGATTTTCAGTTTTGAAGGTAGGTGGAACAAATCCAAGATTGACAGGCATGGGATTAAAATTGGGAGGATTCAACAACAAAGTGCCAACAGCAGGGCCCCATCTTCAAGTGATGATCCAGCTTAGAATCAGATTGTAGGGGATATATCATAATAACCCAACTACAGGATGCATTTTAAAATTAAGGTTAGATCAAGGGATATATGATTTTTATTGAGTAAAATTTTGGGAGGACTCAACTCTTAATAGTTGAAACAGTGAAAATTATTCAATATATGTCAAAATTTGACTAAGCAATACTGCCTGGATCCTGGGCTCTTATTTCTTCCACATTGTCAAGTGAGTATCTAGCCCGGGTTGCAAAGAACCCTTGAGTGACCAACTTCTGATGACCATGCTGATAAATAAGATCATATTGAGTGACCCTCAAATTATGTCAATTTATCAATGTCAACTTACAGGGGGGAATTAGATTCAACTGACAGACTGGAGCAGTCATAACCCATTTCTAATTGACCGTTTGATTTAAATCCGTTAACTCGGTCAATTTTAATAAAGGTTTTTTCAGCTTTTTGAGCCTTCTTGCTTGGGTGGATAATACCTGACATGATGAAACCTACTGTGACATTACCCTCCGCCTTATCCCTGGGCACAATACCACCATCTGGGAGATGGGATAAGGAGGAATTCTTGTGAGCAGGTGGGAGTTTCATTGCAGCCAAGGTAAGTTTGGGGTGGCCAATAGCAATGTGATTGCGCTTTTAGAACTTGTGAATAAGATCTGGGGAATTAGAACAATTTTAGTGGGGAACCCAGGAGTTTTCATAATCAGGATAACCCTTCTACAACACCAAATATTCCAAGTGTTGTCAATTCTTGCGGGAAGCCAAAATACAATTTAACTCATACTCAGGTTCTCCCTCCACAAGAGTGGGTTAGGAAGAAGGAGTCTCTGTACCTTTAAAGGGAGTAAGAAGACATTCATGAAAGGTGTGGAAAATCTTGAAAGCAGGAGGTAAATCCAGCCAATAGGCAGAGGGACTAATTTGACTTTCAACTTTGAAGGGGCCAACTTGCTTAGGCCCTAACTTGCAACAGGGAACCTTCAGTTTCATATTGCAAGCATCAACCATGACTAAATCACCTTCCCTATAAATGGGACCTTCCTGGTGCTTGCAATCTGCATATTCTGTGTAAGTTGTTACAGCAGCGGCGAGAGTAACCTGGAGCTCCTGATGAGCCTGCTTCAATGCAGCAGCCTGATCAGTTGCAGCTTCCACATTGCTAACCAAACAAGGACCCATATTAGAAGAAGGGTTGTAACCCACATTGGCATAGAAGGGCAATACTTGAGTTGACGTTTGAGGGGCGTTATTATATGTGAACTTTTCCATGGGTAGATTATCACACCAGTCATCTTGTTGCGCATTAGTGTAGTAACGTAGGTAAACCTCAAAACTTTGGTTTACCCTCTCTATTTGTCCGTCAGATTGGGGGTGAAAGGCTGTGGAACGGTATAATTTGATACCAAGAATTCCAGTAAAAGCTTCCCAGAACTGAGCAATGAATTGAGGCCCATGATCACTTATAATCTCCATTGGGATGCCATGTAGGGAGAAGATTCTATTCACAAATAACCTAGCTGTTTCCACCAAAGTAATTGTGGTTGAGCAAGGTACAAAGTGCGCCATTTTTGTGAAACAATATACTACCACCATGATTGTGTTAAACCCATTGGAATTGGGAAGTTCACCAATGAAATCCACCAACAAAGACGTCCAGGGTCCTGCAGCTGGCTGCAGTGGAACCAGTAAACCAGTAGTCTTGTTCTGGCTTGCCTTAGATCAAACACATACCAGACAATCACAAACAAAAGTTGCTACCTGTACTTTCAAACCTTTCCAGGAAACTGGTGGTGGATTAGTTCCACAGTTTTGTTTTTCCCTGGGTGGCCTGCCGGTTGACAGGTGTGATGAGCCTCCATGATTTTGTCCCAAATAGTTCCTTCTGGAACCCACAAGCAACCTTGATAATATAGGACTGGACCTATCTTATGATAACCCTGGGGCTGACCCACTGGGTTTGCATATGCTAGCTCTAATAGCCTACCATAGCCTTTGGAAAAAGGTTGCAGGAACTTAACTTTGGAATATAAGTCCAGGTCTGCACCCTCAGTTAAGGACATGGTAGCCAGTGTAGCAGGTGGAGACAATACAAAAGACACCACAGCCTCATCTGGAATCATAGTATGTGTGTTAAACTCAGCATCCACACTAGTATCTGGGAGATGGGAAGGGTTCCTGCATAGTGCATTGGCCAAGTGATTGAAAGATCCCTTAATAAACTTATAGCGGAACTTGTATCTTGTCAGGTCATCATGCCATCTGGATTGACGACCTGATAAAACCCTGGGTTTTAAATAATACAAAAGAGCTTTGTGGTCAGTTCTTACTACAAATGGATGATATGCCAACATGAGATGGTGATGCAAATGCGTTAAAAATTCCACAACAGCCAACAATTACTTGTTGTAAATCATGTAATTGCATTCAAAAGCCTCCATCTTCTGGGAGAAATACCCTACAAGTCTCTCAATCCCATTGCCAGCAATCTGCAGCAACACACCAGCCACAGCGTATTTAGATGCATCTGTGGAAACCAAAAAAGGAAGCTCAGGATCCACATGTCTCAACACAGGTGACAACAACAAAAGAGCCTTGACTGCTGAGAATGCACTTGCACACTCAGATGTCCAAACCAAAGTTGTCTTTCCTCTAGCTGAATATAAAGGGGCAGCCACTTCAGACAAGTGAGGGGTGAATTTCTTCAAGAATGTGCAGGTACCCAAGAAACTAAGGAGTTGGGATACTGTCACAGGTGTAGCATACTCTCAAACCGCAGCTTCCTTGTCAGGGGCAATGGTGTGTCCATCCTCAAAGATAATATTACCCAGAAAGGTAATCTTACGTTTAAAGAATTCACACTTACTCCTTTTAATGATCAAGTTTGCCTGGAGAAAGCACTCTACAACTACCAACAGGTGGGCCTTATGTGATTCTTCATCTGGAGAGAACACCAAGATATCATCCATATACACAATGGCACATACACCCAGGAGATCCCCCAAGACAGAATCAATTAGTCACTGAAAGCAAGCCAGAGCATTCTTCAATCCAAAAGGCATTACACAGAACTGAAAGATGCCCTTCTTGGTTCAGAATGCTGTTAACCATTCCATTCCTTCTGCAATCCTGATTTGATTGAAAGAATTCAATAGATCAAGTTTCAAGAATACCCTAGCCTTCTCAACACACCTAGATATCTGTGCTTTGAGAGGTAAAGGGTAGGGATCAGGGTTGTGATCTTATTTAAATTCCCGTAGTCAACACAAGGACAAAAAGACACATCAGCCTTTTGAATAAACAACAACGGGGAGCAGATTGACAAAGCCTTTTTAAAAATAAAGCCCTTTGCCAACATGTCACAAGTTCACTCTTCCAAACATGCGTCTTCCTTCAAGGTTAAAGGGTAAATAGGAGACACAATTCTGATCAGATCAACAGTGACCTTAAAGTCAAACTTAGTGTGCTTGGGAAGGACTTTGCCTCTGGTGGCGTTGAATGCCACAGACCAGGGTTGCAAACATGCCGGTAAATCTAAACTTACGGGGACAGGGACAGGAACCAATTGAATAGTCTGAGATGATTGCTCCATTTTGAACATACCTAACAGCAGAATACAAATAGATATACCCAAAGAGTGTTCCACCTGTAGCACATTTTCTTTCAGTAAGGTGGATACATTATGATCTCTCTACCAACTCACTCCCAAAATGATAGGATACATCAGGGTAGAGCACACGGAAAACCTCACGGTAAAAGACTGACCCAAAACTACAAAGGTTACTGGCTTCTTCAGCTAGAAAGAGGGAAACATTTGACAGTTTCCACCCCTAACAAGCATTCCAGGGTGGTACATGAGTTGTAGCAAGTCTGAAGTCTCCACACTCATGAAGTTCTCAGAAGCACCTGTATTCAACAAAATGGCTGGCTGATAGATAGTTTGACCATTATCAATGCTACCATAAAACAAGAAGTAACCAGAAGTAGTTTTATTTGCAGCAAAGGTTGCAATCTTGGAAGGGTCCTGCTTCTCTTTGTTGGTACAGACAGCAGCTAAGTAGGCAGGATGCTCATGGAAGTAACGCTCAATCATTTCTTGGACAGCAGTTGGAAGAACGGGATGATCACAATCAATGGGAACAAGGGGCAACTCTTTGGACATAACCACAGAAGGCTTTGCAGGTATGACGTGCTGAAGCATTGCCAAGGAACTATCAGGACTGGACACCACTGGGGCCTTATTTACATTGGCGGGTTTGTTCACCACCGCCAATTGCAACTGAGACGGGCTAGGGGGAGAACAATCCTGACTTTGGTTGGAAGGAACTACCACAGAGCAAGGACCAGAAAACCAAGAGCGCTCAGCGGGTTTGTCCTCGATTACCAATGTACCTTGCTTGGAAGTGAACAGATTTGAGACCAGAGAAAGAATTTGGCTTACCAGGGCCTCAGTTGTGGTTAACAGGGAATCCCAAACCGCCAAATCTTGGGCAGTCTGGTCAACTGCTAACCACAACACTGAGAGTTTATTCAACTCGCAAACATCAATTGTACAGCAGTAGGTAAGAAACTGAGGAAGGAATATCAAAAGCGGAGTAGCACCCTGATAGAAGGCGTACAGCTTACAATATACTTTGAGCTCCTCAATAGATACACACAAATTTTTTAACAAAGGGTTTAGAGATGCACTTTCAGTTAAAACACATGAATTACACTCCACCACGGACAACAACCATTCACAAGCATCCTCAGAAACCTATGTCATCATATGGTAAACTTAGGATTTGTGACTAAGACTTGAACTGGGATAGAATGATAATGCTGACAAAACTTCACGCAAAATCTCATCAATGGGTGGAGCAGGAAAATAATCTGGACGCCAAACTGACATGACCCAACAGAAATAGGAAACAGAAGATCCAGTCTCAACAACCGCAACCGGAGATGGAAACCACAAATTAAAGAAAAGCCCAAACTGAAAGCTCAGAAAAGAACTGATACAAATAAACATGGTAAACGCAGATATCTCAACAGAGCAGGAGAAAAGAAACACAAATTCATGACAAACTGCTTCCAAAAACTCAGATGTAGAAGAGTTGAGTAATGTGACGGAAATTGCGGGATAGTAAGAAGCTGTTTCTAAGTGATGGGGATTACCACCCAAATCCACATATAATTAATGATTAACCACCAATGTGGCTTCAAATATCTTTTTGTAAAATTTCCAATTGTAATACCAGGATTAAGCAGAACAATTAATACTAACCAAAGTAGCCCAAGATAAATGGCCTGAGACAACATCAACAAATCTTCAGAATAAAATTCTGGACATTGGGAGGCAACACAATTTTCAGTTTCCAGAATGGGGGAGGGGCTTCAAGATCAGCTGGCATGAAATTAACATTGGGCGGCACCAACAAAAAATTTCAAACTGTGGGGCCCATCTTCCAGAAATGATTTGGTTGAGAGTTAGATTGTACAGAATATATTGTAACAACCCAACCACAGGATGCATTTTGAAAAGTAAATTAGAACTAGGGATAAATGATTTTTATTGAGTAAAATTTTGGGAGGACTCAACTCTTAGAGTTGAAACAGTGAAAATTATTCAATATATATCAGAAAATTGACTAAGCAATACCACCTGAATCTTGGCCTCCTATTCCTTCCACATTGTCAAGTAAGTATCTGGTCCAGGTTGCAAAGAACCCTTGTGTGACCAATTTCTGACAACCATGCTGATTAACAAGCTCGTATCAGGTGATCCTCAAATTACGCTGATTTATCAACATCAATTTGCAAGGAGGAACCAGTTTCAGCTGATATACTGGAGCAGCTGTAATCCATTTCCAATTGGCAGTTTGATTTAAATTTGTTAACTTGGTCAATTTTGATTAAGGTTTTCCGGTCTTTTGAGCCTTCTTGCTTGGGCGGATAATTCCCGGCATGATGGAACCTACCGTGACAGTTATGGGAAGTAGGCATTAAGTCCTATCAACACAATTCCAGTGAGCAACCAAGGAACATAAGAGGATATGTGAGTTGGGACCTCAGGTGCCAGCAAGAGAGAAGTGTTGTTGCTCTCCAGTTGAGGAGAAGGAGAAGGAGGTACCTCCTTGGCAGCAGACACAAGTAAGACAGGATTAGTTGTGTATAACTCCAGGTTGTCACAGGTCAGACTATTAACCAATGCCTCCCCTGAGACAAGAAGAGTAGCTGCAAGGTGCAATAGACTGAAGGAGCCGTTGTCCACAAGGCGTGCATAAGAGGAGAGTTGTCCCAAAGGTCTGGGGAGATTGGCCAAAAAAGCAGCAAAAACAGGGACTGGGAAAACACCACAAATTTAAAAACTGGGAGCAACATATTTGGATGCTCCAGAAAATTTGGAGTTCAGAGTGGCAATTTTTGGATCTATTTTATATGAAATGTTGCTTGGCTAGGGTAGCCAGAAGAAACACAAGCAGGGGCAAGACAAGTTGGCCTTGATGGCCTTGGAAGCGGTTAAAGTCTCCTTTAAGATTGAATTGATCAAGAACAGGTTTGAAAAAAAGGGAATCAAGAGAATTATAGTATAAAAGTAAATTTTTATAATACTTATCAACTTGAATTTTGATTATAAACAGGATTTTTGAAGAGTGTATAGGTTTAAAGCTAACAATATACGCCAAAGCTTCTCCAAGTTCCAAAAAGACTGACAGGTTTGAGCAGGGCCAAGGAATGGTAAGAATTGGTAAGAAGATTAACACTTTCAACGATTAAAAGATGAACTCTAAATTCAGAGTTCAACCTTTGATAAATTTAAAATAGTGCAGTGACCAAATCCAAACTTTAATATAGTAAAAGAATCAACAAGCAGGGGACTGAAAGTCTCCTTGCTAGATAAAGAGGGGAGTGTTGCAGATTGGTGGGTCACATGACCACTTGGCCTAGACTCAATTGTCCAGAGGAGAAATTTTGTTGACCCAGGTCAGGGGAGTGGAAGGTTTCAATCTAATTTCCATGGTATCATATAATTGGCTGGGTTTGGCTTTAAACAATTGTGAATCATTTAGCTTTGTGAATGCCAATGTGTCATCACTTGATTGGTTACTTCTGATTGTTTTCAAAAGCAGGCAATACCAAGCTAATAAGTAGTCCAAATTAACCAGTGTTTCTTCCCAGGGGGAGCAACAAAGGCCAGATGATCTGCAGAGTAGGCTGATACAAATTTTTTTCCACAGTGTGCGCCAAATCTCCTAAAGAATTAAGCAACTTGGCTGGTATTTTAGGGCTATTATTGGTGTGGCAAAGAAAGATAGTGCAATTCAAAGCCAAAGGGGTCAGTTAATTTACACATAGAGTCCACCAATCCTGTTAAATTAATGTAGAGTACTCCAAACAGTTGAGTGGACGTGATTCCAGTGGCGGTGGAAGGTTCCATTGGGTGGTTGGTTTGCAGGGTTAAGGGCAGAGTCATGGGGATAAAGTAGGCAGACAGATAATTGTACTTGTCTCTGAACAATCTTGGCAGCCTCTCATACCACTTTCCTTTGTGTCATATGTATTTATTTTCTCTAGTTCTTTCCAAGGGGTCAGTAATGAGTATGTTCTCCAAGTCAAACTCAGAGTAGGCGGGGTTGGGTGGGTATTTGGTAAAATGCACAGATTCAAAGGGGGCTCCAGGGGACAGTATAGTGCCTGAGGAGGGTCAGCAGGCTGGTCTATGGAGGGGGTGGTTGCCTGATTGTCCACGTGGCCAGAGTTAAGATGAAAGATCACTAAGACTAGATAAGGTAGGATTTGTTTGAACTAAAGTTTCATAAAACTTTATTATCAAAAATGACAATATGGTCATCCTCATACCGTCAGGGTTCTTATACCATGTGATTTTGCTTCTTTGATTTTCGTGGACTTCAGGCCTGTAGACAGTTTGCTAGCAGAGCATGGATCTTGGCTTTGGGTTTTGAGGGTGGTGAATCCTAGTTGTGCTTGCTCTGGTGAACAGAAGTAGTGATTCTTTGTTCTGCTGCTGCTGTTCATCATATCACCTGAGCCAGCCAATTACATTATCCATTCTGGACTGGAGGCTGGCGGCAGCTGATGATCATTGAAGGGGCTAGCAGTAGGCCTTGTTTTGACCTCTTTTAGGCAAGCTACAAATTCTGCGTAGGTCTGGGTCTTTGGTGGTACAAGGTTGACAGCAATCTGGTGACCATTCATGGAATCATCCTTAAGGAGCTGGCAGATCTTGGAGTAATTCAACAACTTGGGTTTGTGACTCAATGAGTTGGTGGGTCCCCGTCCATTCTGGGTGACTCAATTTGCCTTTGGAGGGTCAGGGTTTGATTCTGGGGTTTCCAATGTTGATATTGAACTTCAAATCTTGATACTTTGCAGGCTGACAGGTTCCTGTCTCTCCTGGTTGGGGCAAGGCATCTCCAGCAGCCCCGGATTTGGCCCAACTGGCAGTCTGGCGGGTCTCGTCTATCCTGCTGGTAGGGCATGACATCTCAAAAAAGCTATCTTAAAATACACTATCTCAAATTTTTGCTATCTCAATTTACTAGTAAAAACACCATTTCAATTTATGGCATTGTGTCTAAGAAAAACAGGTTTTCAAATTTTAGATTTTATCAACTCTAAAAAACCCAAAGAAATAAAAAAATTAAAAAATATTTCTAGGCTTAAAAAGGCCTCAGAATTCCAAATCTGCAATAAAAATGGGGTTGATTAGTAGCAACAAGGCTGTGTAAAGCCCAAAAGGTAAAATATACCCAAAAACAACCATTTTAACCTATTATAACCATGAACCATAATTTAAAGTAAGCATATAATTATACCAAATACTAAATAAAAGTCAAAGAATGACAAAAGTAAAGGAAATAAGACAGAATATAAAGTCATGTTTATTGGAAAAAGGCTCAAATATAGGTAGAAAGAGCAACTGAGATAGCTTGGAGATGCTCAAGCTTTCTATCCTTGGGATAGTATGCAAGAACCACCTTGCTAATCTCTGTGTATTTTTTAACAGCTTTGGTATGCTTGGGGGGTTGCCCTTGGTCTTCATACTGGTCTGAAATAGGCGGGCAGAGATGGCTTGTTGGGTCTTGAGATGCACCATGATTTTGTTGAACTTAGGCTTCTGGACCCTGACTCTTGTAGCAAACTGGCTATGCCACCCTTCAAGGGAAGAGGTGGTCTTGATCAACCTGTCTCTGATCTGCTTATAGCAGTTCCAGGTGATTGAGTCACCGCCTTTTCTGATGTGGTATGCTTCTTGGAAAACTCCAATCCATTGAGTTTTGAAATACTCAATGAAAGAAGCAAAGGCTACCTGGTTGGCAAGGATATATGGGTGACAGAGGATGGCGTCATAGAAGGCATTGGCCTCCTCTTTTTTTACTAAGGTAAGGAAAGAAAAGCAATTGAATATGTCCTTGGCCTCTTTTGAGCCTTCTGTGTTGATGAGCTCATGAAGATCTGAGCAGTTTTGAAGGCGACACCAGAGTGCCTGCCAAAAGTGAAAGTAGCATCCCTGGGGGGAGCTCTTGAAGACTTTTATGAAGGCATTTAACTGAGCCTGTTCAAAATCCACTACCAGATATTCATTGTAGGGAAGGCTTTATGCATGCTTCTTGGTTGAAGTGGCTTCCTCTTCCTGTGACTGGGCCTTCATCTTGCGCCTTCTAGTCTCCTTAGGCTCCTCTTCAATGGTTGGGAGGATCTCATCCAACTTGGCCTTTAAAATTGAAAGAGCACGGACATATTTTTACTGATTCTTATTTGGGAGGAAAAAGAAGACCAGGGGAAAAACTAAACTTCCCACCTGCCTGTGAATGTTCCAAATCTGGATAAATAGCTTTGGGCAGGTAGAGAAAGTGCCATCTGCAAGCCAGGTCTTGCATTTGAGAAGGTTGCAAAGATCCTGGGAGGTAGCAAAGAAAATATTTTACTCATGGGCATTTTAGCTGTCATCATGAAGGAGAAATATCTCTTCATGGTGTGAAAGTTTCTCCTCCTCAGTTAGGATCAACTGGTCAATCAATGTAGCACGGACGCCTTCAGTGCTCAGAGCATACCTCTGATTGGTGAGATATCTCTGCAATTTAGTGGTGCCATCAACAGTGGCAAGTTGTTTGTTGTTTAAATTGAGAAGGGCATCATTGACCACCTCAGTGGCAATTTGGTACTTGGTGGTTGGGATGACCCAGCAAAGAAACCAGCGGATCAGTTGGTAAAGGGGGTCAAAAGACTCAGCACAGCCATGCCCAATTGTCAGGACCTTGAATCTGGTGAACCTATATGTAGTGAGCCTTGTAGGGCAGCCAAAATTATCATATTTATAATGATGTTAGCAGATTGGTTTCTTCTCATTGTTACAGCTGAAGCTGTATCCTTTGTATACAAAGCTGGCATTCCCTTCTTGGTTATTATGGGGTAGCTGACAGGGTATGTGGTGGGCACAGCAAAGATGCCATTTTGATTACAGATATTGTGGACAGTGTTAACGTCCCAGAGCTCAATTTGGTCATCTGCAGGAGCATCAGGCTCAGTCTCCTTCTCCTCTTCCTCTTCAGGCTCTGAGGTGGGATCAGAGTGACAATTGAAGTTGAATAACTTCTCTTGGGGATCAGAAGGAGAGTAAACAAAAAGAGAGTGCGGAGGGATTGGACTGATTTACTCTGGTTCAGGTGATAGTGTGGGGGTCTTGGGAGGAGCTTTAGCCTTAGAAGGCTGCTTCTTTGGGGGTTTCTTGGCCTTTTTAAACTTGGGAGGAGTGGTCTTGGACTTGAAGGCTTTGGACACAGCTTTGTTGATGGACTTGGGAGGCATCTAAAAGTGAATTAGTATCAAAATATGAGCAAGTGGGGATTATTTTTAAAGAGAAAAATAATAATGCTTTAAATAAAAATAGTCAATATTTTTTGATAGAATTGTAGAGAAAGTCTTAAAATATATAATATCAAAATTTCAATGTTTGTTGTTTTGTAAATAAATTTCTTATTAGTAACACAAGTATGCAAAACTTTGTGTTTTAAATGAAAACTTTCAGTCAAAATGGTGTTTTCAAAGTGTCGTAATTGAGGTGCTGTAGCACAAAACATAGTATTTTTGACCATTTTTTATATTGAATTAAAAAATTTCTGGTGGAGCTACCTCAACTGAGTCAAAGAGTAAAAATTGAATACTCAAAAAAATAGCTTATACAACTGGAGTTAAAAAGTACCCAGTTGTTTAGAGGAGGTCAAAAAATATGTATCTTCAAAGTTTCAGGCAATTTCTTACATTTTTTATTAATATGGGTTTTAATGTCAATTTGTACTTTTGAAAAGTGGAAAGCAAGAATTGCGGTAGGGGAATCAATATAGCGTAGCCTGGCTTCATATGTAATTTCCCCTTATTTTCCCTAATTTACTGTGTGCATCAAATCAATTGGGTGATATGAAACCCAGTGTGTCAGGGATCCAGTCTCAGGCGGCTGGCCCATCATTTTCCAGGGTATACTGGGCCAGTGTTTTAGCAGGCAAAGCCTAACACAAGAGGGGAGCTAACTTTAAAGGGTAAGAGATGGACTTTTCCACCCAGAACCATAGGCTGGCGGCCAGGATTATAGTGTTAATCACCCCTGTGAAGGTGATGTACACAATCCCAAATAGCTTTCCAGTGTGGTCAGTTGGGAGGTTGGGTGAGGAAGTGGGCATAGGCTTGG
This sequence comes from Entomophthora muscae, assembly GCA_014839935.2. Lineage (NCBI taxonomy): Eukaryota > Fungi > Entomophthoromycota > Entomophthoromycetes > Entomophthorales > Entomophthoraceae > Entomophthora > Entomophthora muscae. The sequence goes on along the minus strand of QTSX02004992.1, from coordinate 29,884 downwards.
GCATCACAGGCGGTTCCATGTGGGTATTATATGCAGGAAGATAGTTGAATTTTCCTCTAAACAATTTGGGTGTTGAGAATATCCACGGGCCTTGAAGGTTGTATCTAACTGCTGATTGTATGCAGGACAAAGGATTGAGTTTGAGTATCTTTTCTGGGGTATAGTCCTTGTATTTGGGTTTCTAAGAGTAATCAGTAAAGTGGACTGGGCCAAAGGGTACACCTGTAGGGCAGAAAACTGCAGGAAGAGGGACAGGAGGGCCGGGAGATCTTGTACTGAATTGGTAGATGGCAAATACAAAAAAGGCAGTAACTGGGTAAGCCAAAATAACATAACCTTTATTCAAAAATGGAGATAAGTTTGAAGTGTGGGGTCCTTTGGTCTATATAGCACCCCACTTCCAAACTTAATATTTTTCATGGGGGGTTCATCAGGGCATTGGGAAGGGTGGGCCCGGGGGATCTGGGTGCTTGGATTCAAAGGCAGAAAAATGGCACTCAGGCCAGGAGTTCTTTCATTGGTCAAAAATCTCAAATTGGCTAATTAATTATCTTGCTCTAGAGTTGTGGTCATGGGGTTGGGCTATGGGCCTGTGCCTCCTTTTGTGGATGGCTCTTGATTGGCCACTAGTGTAGACTTCAAGTTCATTAAGCTAATAGTTGTCATTTTGGTACCTCCATTAGGCACTTTGATTAGTCTTCCATTTGGTGCACTGATTCCCTTGGTTTGGTCTGTTTTACCATTTGGATCAAAATTCTTGGTATCAGCTTGTGGGGGCTTGACTTCAGGAAAATGCAGGCAGGCAGCCCTTTGGCCCATAGGGCTGGAGGCCTGAGGGGATCTAGGGCCAGGGTTCAAATCCCGCTTCCAGGCCCAGGTTTCCAGGGAGGAAGAATCGACAATCCTGACACAGTGGAATTTGAAGTGACGTAAATTGAAATGGCGTAATCACCTCCTTCCATATTAAAATCACTATTAAAATATTTTATTAAGAGATCCCTTATCAACGTATCCATATAATAAAGTTATAAATTACATAAAACAAAACAGTTTTTTTACCCAGCAATGACAATCACTAGTAGGACTATCATAGTGGCGTTATTTTAGGTTGTTCTTAGTATAAGTGTATTGGATTAATACTATAGGAACATCTTCTGGCACTATACAGCAGGCTTTATTTTAGTTCAAGGATAAGCTTATTTTAGTTAAAGATAAATAGTGTGATTCAAAATGAAAAAAGTCAAGATGGCTAAACACACCCCACACTAAGTGATTTCATATGTAAATAAAGTTAGCAAAATAAGATTTAATTAATCTGACTTGAAGTGACAGAATTGAGATGTTGTAAATTTGAGATGTCACATTATAAAAATATATGTAAATTTTAACTATTTTATTGTTTATTTTATTTTTTGTGATTCAAAATCACTAACGTAAAAAAGGACATCTTAAATTAAATTTGAGATGGCGTAAATTGAAGAGCCGTTTTTGAGTTGGTGTGTCTTACCCCCTGGTTAACGCAAGGCATTTTCTGAGGGCTGGGGCTCAATTCCCAGGTTTTCAATGCAAGTATTGAAATGTAATTCATGACACCCACAGCAAGATATCTGTTTCCCCTGTCTAAAAGAGAAATTGGTGTCTGTCCTCATCCCACAATATCCCAAGAGAGATGGCAATTGTCAAATGGAAACTGACATCTCCAATGCCTCCATTGGAGGAGTGCTCTGTATTAAGACGGGTACTGTCAACTTCCTACCAGTAGACTAAAAGTCCTACAAGTTAATCAATGGGGAATACTACTATAAAATACATGACAAGGAGCTGTTGTCCATTGTCCACTGCCTATTCAAGTGGTGTTGCTACCTAGAAATACAGGAAATATTCAAAGCTCTGAACAATCATAAATCACTCATCTACTTTAAAACCCAGGCCAACTTGTCCAGGTAACAGGCCTTCTGGATGGTGTTTGTGAAAAGATTCAACATGAACATTCAATATAAGCTGGGGTTTGAGTTGGTCATGGCCAACACCATTTCTTGACTGTACATCCAAGCCACAAGAGGCAAAAACAGGCTCAACCCTAACTGGCCCCTCCTGGTGCTCCGCACCAAGGACAAAGTGTTCCCACCAGGTACCACCAATATCACTAAGGAAACTTTAATAAATAATGAACACTTATTTACAGATGTATATGTAATGCTTCACAAAAAATGACAGATGGAGTGACTATTCCCTACATCCCCACACATCAGAGGGCTCACACCATTCTATGTTATCACTAAGACCTAGGCCATACTAAGAGCCAAGATCTCTACAAGTTCTTAAAGCACAAAGCCTGGTGACTAACCTTGTACTGGAATGTACAGGAAGTACTCAATCAATGTGAATTATGTAAGATGTTTGCCAAGAGCAACACACCACCAAAGTATGTGCTTGCTAAATGTACCCAACTACCCTTTATGGTGTGGACCCTAGATATTTTGGGGCCTATGTCAGGAAAGTACAATGACAAAAGTATATCATCACTGCCATCAACTTTGCTACCCTCTGGCTAGTGACACAGGCTGTCAAAGTGTACACTGGCAACAACATATAACAATTTATAGACAAAGAAATCATCAGTAAGTTTGGAAAGCCAGAAATATTGATCACAGATGGAGGCAAAGAGTTGAACTCCAAAGAAACAAATGCTTACCTTACCAAACACGGGATTAAACACATAGTAACCACATCATACCACCCTTAGGCCAATGGCAGAGTAGAGCAGCAGAATAGTAGCCTAGTACATGCCCTATCCAAACTCACTGCTGGTAGACCTGAGGAATGGCATAAACAACTAGCAACCACACTTCTTGTGTGCAGCACTTAGGTGAACAGATCCACCAGAAAAGTCCCTTTGAACTTGTTTATGCAATACAAACAAACCCTGTTCAAGCCCTTAATAGGCCCAAGTTGGAAATACTCAACAGAATACCATCCTTCTTAGACCCCCAAGTACTTCATGCCAACAACAATCAAAAGGAGAGAGAAGAGAAACACCATCAAAACATGTTTGTCCCCATTCAAGCAAGGCACAAAGTTGGTGACAAATTATGGGTGATGAACACAGAAAGAAGTAAGCTACAGCCTGATAAATTGGGCCCTACAATTTTGTTGAAGGTAAACAACAACAACAACAACAATTACCCAGTACAAGGATTGAGAAAAAGAAAGTAAGATAAGATTTTTCAGGGCCCAGAATGCCCTGGACAACCAGCTGGCCTTCTTAGAGGCCAAACAACCCACATCCTGGCAACCTTCACCAATTGTCTCCCAGAGCAAAAATACCCCTCTTTAGATTAACAAATGGCCCAAGATTTGAGAGGCACACAAGCCTCAAATCCCTGGCTTCAATTCTACTAATGAATTTGGCCCACTTAATTACTGGGAAATGACACATCAGGAGCGTGATTGTTTGATCACGCAATTGGGCACTTGATTGCTTGTGGGTTCTATAAATAGCTGTGGCATCTTGGCATGCTGAAGCTCAAGCCAGGTTCCTGTTATACCAACCAATGATCATCCACCTCCTGGTCCAAGCACACAAATTCCTGTCAAAATTGTAAGTTTAACTGAAATTGATGCCATCAGATCTCTGGAGGCACAAAAGGCCTCAAAATCACCAGTAAGTATAAGTAGTGAGGAAAGAAAGCCCTCCTCACTGTTGAAATCTTGAAATAAAAGATTGTATGCCCAGAACCCATTATTTTCTTGCAGGAATTATCTATTTTTGCTCTAATATAATTATTCTGTTTGCATCTATTTGTGAATCTACTACACATTATAAACACACCTATTCATTCCCACCTGGTTCAGCTCTCATCACTTTTGAAAAACCGTCTAGAGTTCTTGACTTGGAGTTCTACCATCCCCACCACCTGGATCTTCCTCCTGGTTGTGCTAAAGAGACCGTACCACCCCACATGAAGGAGATTCCTACTACTCTTCCTTCACCCAACGCGCCTCCTGCTCAGGATTTCAGTAAGTTGGGGTTTGCCTATATCACAGTATTGGAGCTGGCCAACCAGGTTGTGCCCCATAATGGGAGTTGGAGCCCCCTAGCAACTGCGGTCAACTACCTGGTTAGAATTACGCCTATTGTTTACATGACCTTCCAGGCCTGGCCTGGCTCCCCTGTGGGAGTCCAGCCAGACTCTGGTATGGGCCAAGACAACATTATATATCACAACCAATTATGTTCCTGAAAAGCTCAACAGAAACAGTGCACAACCTTCCTCCTGGCAACTCAACAACAGCTGGTACAGTACAGCGCCCAGGCTCATGATGACCTTCCAGCTGACCTTCCAACTGAGGAAGCTGACCCTCAGCTGGGGGGTGTCAAAACAACAGTGTTGACCCCCCAGAAAGGTTCCAATCAAACAGGTTAATGACCTGCAATACAACTTCCCAGTGACCCACAGCCAAATGCGGAAGTCAACTCAAATTCCTGAACCTAGTAACATGACTAAATGACAATCTCTACATGCTAGATACCTTGATTTAGCGCTTGACTCATTACATGGATCAAGACACTCCCTACCAATCCAACCAGTGATCACCATAATCATGTTCCTATTATCCAGATTCACAATGACTATATAACATATATATCTCAATAAAGAAAATTATCTAGTCTCTAATAATTTTCCCCTTTGTAACTCTGCTAAAACAGCACAGTTACAACATCAGTCACAAAAGTGAGAATCTCAAACACAAAAAACTTGTTTTTTGATAATAGTGATTATTTTTGGGACTTAAAATAGAAATAGTGGCTTTAGGGGTGAATCCACCAAAATCTATTCAGGGAACTACAGCATTAAATTCAATTTAAGGTTTTCTAAATATGGTCATTTATGTCTGAGAGCACGTCTAAAAAGGAGCACACATATAAATAAAAATAACACTCTGGAAATAATTTGTCCTTTTCTGTTTTTAATAGAATTCTTATTGCTTTTTTATAACAAGTTTTACAAGTGAAGATAACTTTGATATTGTTGAGGAGTAGTACCAGGAGCAATTTCAAGTTCAGGTTGCTGACTAAGGGAGAAAAATCACTATGGATCCCACCTATAACCAATTCAACTTAAGTTGTGAGAAGGTTGGGTTTTATGTGTCACCAGGCCCATCCATGGGTGGCTTTTCTGACAGCCAGTATGGTGACCCCCAAGACCAGGTCCAACCTGAGTCTGTATCACATTTTGAAAACTGGGAAACTTTGCCCCCTCTAACCCAATCCAATCATCTCTTGACAATTTGGGCCAATAGGAGAAAGCCCTGCCTAACCTGGGTCCCATTATGCCAAGTGGGCCACCCAAGCAACACCTGGTAACCAATGAGATCATTGAAGAGATAATGAGCCTAAAAAAAGTGACATGACATTTGCCAAAATTGCCACGTGTCTAAAATTCACTGAGGCAGTAGTGAGATGTGAATTCTGAGCCTTCTTGAAGAGAGGTATTGCAAAGCTTACCAGAAAGCCAAAGAAGCAGGTTGACTCCCATATTAAATAGGTGTATCCTATAATGCTTGCCCTACTCCAGTAGGATCTTTACCTCCAATTGACTGAGGTCCATTGCCTACTTGGGCTCCAGGGCATATTCATTGCCATCTGCATAGTGCAGCTCTGGATGCATGAACTTGCTGTTAGTGTTCTGGTTCTGACCAATTGGCCGGGGGATGAGTTGGATGGTGGCTCTGATTTTTCACACGGCCCAATAATTGATACCACAATCACCCGCTGCCTGTTCTCTATTTTGGACAATGTCATATTTATAGCCTATTTAAGTTGGCATTGCAAATCCATGATTATGGCACTTTAAGTGAAAAAACGCCCTCCAGGGCAAAAAGAAGGAACCAGAGGAGATTGTGACTGGTGTGTTTCTTGCAGCTTCCCCAAAAGGACTGTATTTTACCAGACTGCAACCAGTTAAATCAATGGTTACTGGTACAGAAAATTTCTCTCTGACCTTCTTGCCACCTGGAGCTTGGCCAATTCAAAATTCCAAATCTTCCTGAGCCACCAAATACATTGCGCTGAAGTGGCCTCCAAGAAAATACAAGCAGACAGCCACAACGTCTCCATTTTCCCTGCTGATCATGCCAATCTTCACCAGGGTGATGTGTTGTTCTTCAACATTGGGACACAATCTGTGAGCGCAACCCCACGAGCTTCAACCAGATAGTTAGTGCAGTCCATGATCACACTGTACCTTTCCCCTGTCAGAAGGTTGCTGACATATTTACTAAGATGGCCCTGAATGCTCACAGCAGCAGCCAATCATTGAAGGACCCACAGCTGCCCCCTCATGAATCCCTGGCATACAAGCCAATCAGTGTTCTCCCTGAATGAGTATGATGTCATGTACAATCATTTTCTCTAAGCCAATCAAGACAAAAATACGCTCTTAAGACCTCCAGCTGCCCTAGTCCTCAGGCAACCATCCCAAGTGACCAGCACCAGCCCCCCAGCCAATCAAGTTCTCCCCCCTCAACCCAGTCTGCCAACTAGTTTGCCCTGTCCACTCCCCACATTTTGCCAAATAAACCTCAACACCCCAACAATTTTATTTTATAATATATACTGATTTAACTGGTAAGCGTTTTTATTGTGATAAAATGTATTTTAATTTTAATTATAGCAATGAATGATTTTAATTAAGACACTATTTTAATACAATTGATTTAATATTTATGTATACAGTAGTTTGAAAAGCTATGGCAACAAGAAAAATTACTTCAGATTTAAACAAAAATAACTCAGATGTAAATGAAATTAAAAATAAATAAATCTATTGTAAATTAATATAAGTTTGATTTTTTATTTTGTTTACATCTGAGTTATTTTTGTTTAAATCTGAGTTCATTTCATTTAAATCTGATTGTTTTTTCTTGTCACTATAGCTTTTAAAACTACTGTAAGTAAATGCAGAGAACACAAACTATAATTGTTTCATAGCCCAAGATTGTTGGTTGTGCTCTAATAAAAAGTTACAAAATGGAAGGCTATTAGATTTATTGTGCATATTTCATTGGTTTTGACTATTTGACCCTCCAGTGGATGGCATTTCCTAATTAAATCTTCTTGGCAGAAATTATGTAAGACTTCTTCAAATCCATCATCAGGTAGACCATATAATCAATAATCTGCAAAATTGAACAAAAGGTATCTTCTGTCATTTTATTTGATTGGTGGGATTAATATACTTCCTGTTAGCATTTTCTTGACAACTGTTGTCACTTTCTTGTTCTGGTTCCTCATTCAATAACAATAACTGTATCTGATACTCTCCTGGTTATAATACAGGCAAAGCCTCAGGTTGAAGGACTGGAGTACCCCCAAAAGCTGTAAAGGGCTGCAGCAATTAGATACAATACTAACTTGTGTTTTATGGTTCTAATACTGCAAATTCAGAGCCTGAACGTAAAAATGCAGGATTGTCAAATCCTTGGTCCAAATTCCAAATCACTTTTGCGGGCAACTCAGCTGAGTGAGAATTAAAATATTTAATAAAATTAACAATTTAATTTGATTTTTTTTGATTTATTTAAATTGGCAAATTTTGAATCTCTTGAGCAGATAACTCAACTAACAAAAGACAAAACTCAGCAAACAAATGCAGGATACATGAATCAGAAATGCGTGATTCTTATGTACAATTTGAGATTTCTTGTATGTCAAAAAAATCATAGACATCATCTAAAAATTAACAAATCTGAAATTGCGGGATTGTCAAATCCAAGAACCAAGTTTCAAATCATAATTGCAAGGAATTTGAAATAAATATAATTTATGGGTGTCTCAAAAAGGATGCCAAAGGATCTAGAGTGGATTTGTGCTGATTCTTTTAGGAATCACAAGCATTCCCAAAAATTACCCTATTCCATTTTAGTGTGGCTAAAATTTAGATCCTACTATTCACAAAATTAACATATTTAACAATAAAATTGACTAAAATATACATTCCTCTTTTTGAGTTTAAAATTATAATAAAAATTTTATTATGTCTTCTTCCAACACTAACCAAGTCAAAGAGCTGTTCCCTGGCCTGGACAAAGTCATGCAGGGCTATGCTGGGTCTTATAATAGTGAAGCCTCCCTCTATTTCCACTCCCAACCTGCAGGCCCCTCTGCAAGCACTACCCAGGAGTGTGTTCTTTCTCCTGCGTCCTCAAGCATGGCCCTGTTTGCCCATCACACACAGGCAGCTGTTAACCCAATTCATATAGCAACACTAGCATCCGTAATTGACCAAGTGAGCCATGGGGCCACCAATGGAAGCCAGAATCAAGAAACAGCCAATCAGATGGCACTGTCTGGTTCTCAAGGCAGACACACCCTGCCTCCAGCCAATCAGCCTGTGAGGCGCAGAAGAAAATTAATCACTCCAGAGATTGTTCTTGAAATGGTTGAAAAGCAAGGGATGCTTATGTCCCTTGGGGAAATTGCAGCTGCAATGGGTTTTGCAAAGTCCACTGTGGCTGCAACCCTGCAAGCCCACACCAACTTTGTCCCCCTATCAAGAAGACCCCAACTGGTGCCTGTACTTTGACCAAAGGTGACACAGCCCATCCCCTTATGATGGTCATTATAGAACGTGACCTGCAGATGCCCCTGTCCAGGTACGTCTCCAGCTGGGACTCCACAACATCTTCACCAACAAAAGAACGGTGAATTTGTGGATGCACAGAGTTGTGGTTGCCTCCAGAATCCTATCCAATCAGGCTCTTGGTGGCCCCAGTTTTGTGGATACCAACCCATACAATTTGACTATCATCAATTTTATTAAAGGGAGGGCAATGAGGGCCAGTAATGACATCATCTTCCTATCATACACTAAGATTTCTGCAAGTATCCAAGACTATGGAGAGAATTGTATCCAGTCTGACGTGTACAAGCACGGCCCAATCTTGTATTGTTTTGTTGGAGTTTATTGGCAGTTTCCCCATTGGGTGTCAATTATTACTTGGCAATATCAAACACCGCAGATGGGTATGCCTACCAGACAGAGCTCAAGGCCATGCTGGAGGAGTGGGCCACAAAAAATGCCATGCACAAAGTTGTACTGAGTGCTGAGATGGAGTAGCAGGAATGGGCAACTCAAGAAAGCAGGGCTGCGGGGCATACCTGTTGGTCCTAACCCATCAACCACGCTGACATGCATCTTGAAGATGTGTCTCTACAATTTTGGTTCTGCCCTCAGGCACTTAAAGCCTGCCACTGTGACAGAAATAACTGGATAATATGGTGCTGTTTCTAAATGATGGGGAATTCCCACCCAAATCCACATAGAATTGATGATTAACCACCAACGCGGCTTCAGATATTTTTTTGTGAATTTTCCAATTGTAACTCCAGGATTAAGTAGAACAATCAATCCTAACCAGAGTAAACCAAGATAAATGACCTGGGAAAGCATCAATGCATCTTTAGCGTAGAATTCTGGGCATTGAGAAGTGACCCAATTTTCATCTTCAGGAATGGAGGGAGGAGCTACAAAATTGGCTGGCATAAATTAACATTTTGCAGCGCCAACGACAAAGTTCAAACTGCAGGGCCCATCTTCCAGAAATGATTTGGTTGAGAGTTAGATTGTACGGAATATATTGTAACAACCCAACCACAGGATGCATTTTGAAAAGTAAATTAGAACTAGGGATAAATGATTTTTATTGAGTAAATTTAGGAGGACTCAACTCTTAGAGTTGAAACAGGGAAAATTATTCAATATATATCAGAAAAATTAACTAAGAAATACCACCTGAGTCTTGATCTCCTATTCCTTTGGCATCTTTAAGTAAATATCTAGTCTAGGTTGCAAAGAACCCTTGTGTGACCAGTTTCTGACAACCATGCCAATTAATGAGCTTATATCAGGTGACCCTCATATTACGTCAATTTATCAATGTCAGTTTAAAAGGGGGAGCTGGTTTCAGCTGGCATACTGGAGCAGCTGTGACCCATTTTTGATCAACTGTTTGGTTTAAATCCGTTAACTTGGTCAATTTTAATACAGGTTTTCCGGCCTTTCATGCCTTCTTACTTGGACAGACAATACCCAGCATTATGGAACTTACCGTGACAGCCACCTACAACAAACTATGCACCTGAATTGATAAGGGTTATGAGCTTTTCCCTTCTGTGTCCTTTCAGGACTTATTTGATCTCATCATCTTCTATGCAAGTGATAGTGATAAGTCCAGAAAGGACTCCCGCCTTCCCCCTCACCCATCCATCTGTTTTGTCAAGCCCGCATACGTGACGGAAGAAGAATTCAAGCAATTGAAGCAAACTGCTCTTGCTGCCCCTTCCCAGTCAACAAACCCTGTCTCCCCAACCCCCCATCAAGCCACCTGCCTTCCAACCCTGACTCCCAAGCCACTACCAATCCCCCCCACTATCTCTGATGCTGCCCCTTTCACAGGCACAGATGAAGGCAATGTTCATTCTGCCCATTCCCTCCCCTTCCCGTCCTTTGATTAGTAAATAAATCTTTTCTTTGTGACAACTTATTAAAATTGATCTCTCTCTTTCAATTCATAATTAATAATATTTTCTTTTTACATTATCAACATTTTCCATAATTAATATAATGTTGTACATTTTATGAATAGCTTAAAATTATTAGCATACATATTTTTCATCATCATTAATAAATTAGAGACAATAAACGTAAATATTTCATTAAAATATCACAATTAGACGTCAACTCTTAATATTTTGATATTATGTGCATAACTCAATGCATTTTGACTAATAAAATTCATTGTAAACTTGGCCTTTTTCATTGTAACTTATTAAAACAGATTGTGTTTATATTAGAGAGCCATTAACACTTAGTACAAATATTGATACATGGTGCATTTACAGCCTGTATATTTACCTATTGGTAATAATTCTATAAACTTTTTGGTTTGATTTTGCAAGGTAATAATAATGTAATGTGTTAATAAATTTCTGTTTGTTGTCATTAATTGGCTGATTTTCTTTGCTGTGGTGATTGTGCATTTTCTGATATTTATGCACTAGTATCCAATTGGTTGGTTTCACATCAAATTGCAAAGGCAATAGGAAATCAAGCTGCCACCCCAAGACTGGATGTGGCTGGGATGGCGGCTTGATTTCCTATTGCCTGTGCAATTGGATATGAAACCAACTAATTGGATAATAGTGCATAAATATCAGAAAATACACAATTGCCACAGCAAAGAAAACCAGCCAATCAATGACAATGAACAGTAATTTGTTAACACATTACATTATTATTACCTTGCAAAATCAAACCAAAAAGTTTATAGAATTATTACCAATAAGTAAATATACAGACTGAAAAATGCACTATGTATCAATATTTGTACTAAGTGTTAATGGCTCTCTAATATAAACACAATCTGTTTTAATAAATTACAATGAAAAAGGCCAAGTTTACAATGAATTTCATTAGTTGAAATGCATTGAGTTATGCACATAATATCAAAATATCAAGAGTTGACGTCTAATTGCAATATTCTAATGCAATATTTACGTTTATTGTCTTTAATTCATTAATGATGATGAAAAATATGTATTTGTTGAAGGTAGTATTATAAAAACCAGTTTTTTGATGGAATTCAAACATAATGTCAAATATTTACATACTTATCAATAAATTAGAGTCAGCTCTCCAAAAGGTTGTCAATCTTGAATACAACATCAGGGAAATTGTGGTAAATCAACTGGGAAATGAGGGAAGAACCTTGGTCCAGCAAAAGGAAATTGCAAAAAATAGCCTGGTAACAATAGTTAATGAAGAACACAAAGAAATAATTTTAAATCTTCAAAAGAAAATACTCAAGCAGTTAGATTTCAAAAGTGAAAGTTACAACCCGTGGGAATTTGCAAAAACCAATAGAAAGAATACTCAAAAAATCAAACACATTGAAGGAAATGAAATTTTAAAGGAAATCAACACAAATGAAGAGGAAACCAACCAAATGGAAACAGACAAAAACAAAACTCAGTCAAGAAGTAGGAGCTCTTCAATAAATATATAAATTTTATCAAATGAAAACCAAGAAGAAACACAAGTTGCAAGAAATATAAGAAAAATTAAGCCTAGGAAAATTAATGAAGAGCAGCCAACACTCATGAAGTTTGCTGAGGTGGCGCCTGTGGCTGAGGGGGCCACAGGGGAAATAATTAGTAAGTCTTTTTATGTTTTATTTATATTTATTTTAGTCATCACCAGGAATGGGGACGAGGTCGCAGAAGTGGCAGCTTTTACGCCAAGTTGGTTCTACGGGGGGTATCAGTCACTAGTAGCTCCTGTAAAACAAATAAATAAAAACCAAATAAATAAAATAATTCAACAGAATATGAATAATTTTTCAAATATTGAAGCTAAAGATAGGAAATATTTACCACCTGCAGGGTGCTTGTTGTGGTTAAGGGAAGCATATGAAATAGGATCAAATATCAACTTCAAAGTAATGAATGAAATTTGCGGGGATGTCAAGCTAAACTCCAATGAATATATATATGAAAGCATTCAAAGATTCCCATTCACAAACATAAATGAATATGAAAAAACCTAGTCAAACCTGACTTTCAAATAGGAACTGAATATTTAAAAACTGAAATTTTTAATGAGGTATTCAAGGCATTGTCAAACAAAGTTGGGAACGCAGTCCTTGTGAACACATTTAAACCTTTATTAATTTTGTTTGCCGAGGTATGAGGGGCTGATACAAGTCGGGTGCCCCCCCCAGAACCCTCTTCAAATTCAATCAAACATCCTATATAAATAGGTTAGTTCAAGTCTTTAAAAATGTCAGGATTCACCTTTTCTATAGCTTCTATTCTATTTTATTTACTTGCTGTTCCTTGGATTGTAAGTTTTTAAGATGGCCTTCATTTTATTCTATTGATCTTCCTCTTCCCTTCCCCTTTCTTTTCCACCTTTGGGCTCCAAAATAGGCCTTGTGAAGGCCTAGTTATGACCTAAAGACTGATTAATATCAGTTTAAAACTTCCTTACCTTTGCACCCGGTTTCAAACCCTGGACCCATTTGTTGAACCTTGAGAAGTTAGTCTGAAAATGCTCACTTTTGTCTTACTCTTAATTTTTGTTTTTTGAGCTTTGGACCCGTTTTTCCTGAATTTTTGCTCGCTCTAGCACCAAAGGACAGTCACCACAACTGCTTTTCCTCCTACCGGTCACCCTTTTACTGGGTTTAGCTTAACTAAGCTAAACTGCAAGTTTTATTTTCCTTATCTCATGCATGCCTTCTTAACCATTTTTGGTTTAGCTCTTTACATCATTCTTTGCACCTCAAATCAACAGTGCACAATAAAAAGGCTTGGTTTTCTAGTCTCAACAATAAGTTGAGATTGTTTGACTTGCACCTCAAAAAAGGTACTTGTTAGGTTTTGTGGCTTGTGTTTTCTCTCTAATCTTAGTTTAACTTTATTTTTCCAATCTTATGATTCCTTTTGACTTTCTATTTTATCAGTTAGGTAGTTTCTATAATAATACACACAATTTGATTATTGATAGTTTTAACCCTCCAACTAGTGGTGAGCAATTCCCTGATTTCTAAATTGATTTCTTGACCAAGTCCTCAGTCATTAAGACTGGGTTCTATTTTATTTTCTTAGGATTAATCAATTGCCTTAGCCCTTATTTTACCTCCTACAAGCTTCTATGAGCCCTAGTTCAGTTATTGCTACAGACCTTACCTACCTTTTTGTATTTGACAACATAAATATAAATGGTATTAAAGCTTTGGTTTAAAACCATCTTCCCCAAACTATGAGACCTTACAAAGAATTGTGCATGTTCTTGGGAAAATATACCTTGCAAAGAATTCATGTTGTGGTATACCTGCAAATCCTCCTTCACTGCATATTAAAAACCAACGTCAAAAAGTTGGAGGATGTACCTATTCAAATGAACATATGTTGGTTAGCACTCAAACACCAGAAGACACCGCGGGGGTATAGGACAGTTGAGCACATCCTGTATGACTCCTTTGCATTGGCAACGTTGTATGGGTACTATGTGCCCCCTGAAAATACCTAATAATTGATTCACTCACCCACCTTCTTTTTATTAAACATTCAACAACTACTGGGGTACAGGGTACCACCCCTCTAGCAATTGCATCCAGGGTTGTCCACCATGTACAGAAGAGTACGTGGATCCAATTAGACGCTCTAGCCAAAAATTTAATTTTGGGGTATAATTCTCCAGAATAATCACATTCCCTTTGCAATTAGCATCCCCTCAATAAATATTTTTCCCTTGCAAATTAAATTTTATTTTTTTTAAAAAAAATTATATTTTAATATTGAAATATATAATATTAAAATTTTTATAGTAAAATTTTAATTTTAAATATTTAAATATTAAAATTTTAGTATCTAAAAGTTAATATTAAAATTTTAATAATACATATTTCAATATTAAATTTTTTAATATATAATATTTCAATATTGAATATATCACAATTAAATAAAAATAGTTAAATTTTGAACATTTAAACTTTAATAGATAAATTTTAAGATTTATAATTATAATTTTACTTTTAATATTTTAATTTTATTTTAAATTTTAGTAGGTAAATTATAATATTAATATATCTAAATATATTACAAGACATTAATTAAAGTTGCGACCACGTTAAATAATAAAAATAAGTTAAAAATGTCTTTATTTACTAGCTCGTCAAGTACGGGTTCATTTATTACATATACAAACAACAAGAATTGAATTTATCCGCATCATGCAGCCCGCTCCACTTATATTCTAAAAAAGTGATTGTTTAGAACTCGAATTACCTTTCCCTTGTAATATGATTTGATAAATATATTTGATATGCTAGACCCGCGTCCTAAGTACTAATTAGTAAGTGATACATAAAAATCATTGGCTTCTGTGTTGTGTGGCTATAGTGGCACTGATTTAATAAGGATCAGATGATGGCCAGCAAGGTCCAATTTGTGGCTTAACAAAGCCAAATTACTGACAAGGATTCACAATTGTTTAAATAAAATTAATCTATTTCTATTTTTTTAATTTATTTATTTGTTAGCGCAACAGTCAATATAATATTCAGTGCATTATAATAAAAATATATTCCTCTTACCTAGTATAATTAATTTTACTTAACTTTAGTATGTATTCTTATATGTCTTTAATACATGCAAATGTCACATCACTATATATAAAAAATAATTTTTGAGTTCTATTAAAAATAAATAAAACCCAGAGCGCCCATTTATCTGATTGGCTCAGAGGCCAGGGCTTTGGGGAGGAAGGATTCTGAGTGCTTGTAAAAAGCCGCCACCACATCAGGTGGCATTGCAAATTGACTGAACTCAAGAAATTTGAATAGATCCTTGGTGTCCTGAGGAAGGCCTTGTTTCACCTTATTCTTGATCCAACCAAACACCTCCTCAATTGGGTTCATAAATGAATAATACAGGGGGAGGAAGAGGAGTCTCATTGGGCAGTCAGCCAGGCGTTGGCTGGCCAAATGGCTATTTTTATCAATTGGCAGGAACTCAGACACAACCAGATCCACTTTGTGGAGCCCGACATTATCCAGCACAACAATGTTGGTTGTACTGTGGTAGTTGATCCGGAGATACTCCTTGACAACTCAGAGAAAATTGAGAAAGGTTCTGCTATTGTGAGAACCCTTGATCATCTGATATTGATCCAACCCGCGAGGACCAAAAAGTGCAACCATTGAATAGGTCTGGGAATGGAAAGCTGCACAATGGGCTACACCGTCCTTGGACCCCTCTTGACCCACCCATGCCTAGACCTGAGTGAGGAGGAAAACAATGATTTGTGGATGTAGAACAAGAACATTCCCAGTCTCCTTTAGTGCCAGATATGTCTCGGCATAAATGTGTCAATCCTCGATGGTCTTCTTATTATTTATGTTGTACAGAGAAGATCCCAGTACTTTCCAGGAGAAGCCCAAATCAACCATTGTTTTGTAAACAAGGGTCTTGGAAAAAAGAAAGCCCAAACTCTGTGGTGTGCATTGATTGGACAGCAAGTGAGTCCAGGTGTCAGGGATCCAGTCTTGGGTGGCCAGCCTGTCGTTTTCAGGGATAACTTGGGCCAGGTTTCTTGCGGGCAGGGCCCACCACAAGATAGGAGCTAACTTGAGAAGGTAGGACGCAAACTTCCCCACCCAAGACCAGGGGCCGGCAGCTGGTATAATGGTGTCCACCACCCCTGTGAGGGTGATGTACACTATACCAAAAAGCTTGCTGGTGTGGTCAGTTGGTAAGTTGGGTGAAGACGCGGGCATTGGTTTGGGTGTTACTGGCGGTTCCATGTAGATATTGTAGGCCGGGAGATAGTTAAACTTTCCTCTAAACAGTTTGGGTGTAGAGAATATCCACAGGCCTTGGCGGTTGTATCTGACGGTGGATTGGATGTGGGCTAATGGATCTAGTTTGATGATTTTTTTGGCGTGTAGTCCTTGTACTTGGGTTTTAAAGGATATTTGGTGAAATGGACAGGCCCAAAGGGTACACCAAATGGACAGAATACTGCGGGCAGTGGGGCAGGCGGGCCAGAAGATCTTGAGCTGAACTGATAGACAGCAAATAAAAAACACGGTAATAGCTGTATAAGCCAAAGTAACATAGCCTTTATTTAAAAATGGCAATAAGTTTGGAGGGCGGGGTCCTTGGGTCTATATAGCACCCCACCTCCAAACTTAACATTTTTTGTGTGAGTCATCAGGGCATTTGCAAAGGGCAGGGCCAGGAAACTGGGGACTTAGGTCTAAAGGCAGCAAAATGGCGCTTGGCCTGGGAGTTCTTTCATTGGTTGCAGCTCCCAATTTAGCTACCTGATTATCTTGCTTTAGCGTTGAGGTCATGGGGCCAAGTTGCGGGCCAGTGCCTCTTCCTTGGGTTGGCTCTTGATTAGTTGCTGGTGAAGACTTCAAACTCATAAGGCCAATAGTTGCCGGGTCACCTCCATTAGGTGTCGTGATTGGCACTTCACTTAGTGCATTACTGTCCTCGGCTCAATCTACTTTTCTGGGCAGGTTGTCTTATTCAACATCAGCTTGCAGGGACTTGATCCCAGAAAAATGAGGGCGGTCAGTCTCGCAGTCCTCTGGCCCAGCGGCCTGGGGGAATCCCAGTTCTGGGTTTGATTCCCGCTCCTGGGCCTGAAGTTCCAGAGGGGAAAAATTGTCAATCCTGACACCAGGTGAAAACCTTGGCTACCCACTTTTTTTTGCGTCAATATGCACAGGCTGCAAGAGTTTTGGCTGCCGCTTAGCCTTGGTGGATTTGGCAATTTGCCCGGTGTTGCCATACTTGGTGTTGATGTCAGCAATGTATCTGGCTGTGACACCAAATTGGGATGCAATATCCCAAACTGCCATTCCCCCGTTCAAGCAGTTGAGGAGAGCTTCACGCTCACTATCTGTCAACCAACGCTGGCCCTTGGCAGGTACCACGGCATCCTGGCTACCAGGCTTGACACAGGGGATAGGGACCTTCATGTAGAAGGTGGGATCACTCTTACTTGCGGTGGCGCCATCAATGATGGAATAGGTAACAGGCTCAGATGGCTCAACAGTGGTGGCCAATGGCTCGTAGGTGGTGTCAAAGACGCAGGGGCAGGAAGTAGCAACTCTTGGATCAAGAGTGCAGGGCCGGGTGACAACTGGGTACACAGTGGAGGTGTATGTAACCTCATTATTCCTGATGACCTTTGTGTAGGAGACTTTGATTGCAGGCCTTGAGAGCAGCTTCTGTCTTGGATTAAAGCTACTGTTCCTGGCCTGGGATGCGGGAGGTGGTTGGCTGGCGCTGACACCTTGGGAGGCCTGTGTATCGGCATGACTCCCTTTAATTTGTGTTCTGGGTCTGTTCTTGGACCCTCTGGGACGCCCTCGTGAATGGGCTGCCCCGCGGGCTGGTGCAGAAGCTGGTTGGGAATGTAACTGACGGTCCATAAAAACAAAATAAAAATATATTTTAGATTAAATATGTATTTATTTAGATTTATTGGTTTAGTTGTGAGTAGTTATTTTCTCTTGATTTAGCCTTGAATAGTAGCAGATTTTCTATATCTGTAATTTGAAGTGTATAATATTGTATCCTTTCTAGTTTTGGATGATTTTAAAGTTTAATCACTTTTTATGTCTAAACATGGTTGTTGAGATTGGATTTTTCATTTGATTTTATCCAGAGTGGAGCTTCTTTATTTGGGTTGGTGTTTCCTAGTTTCTTACTTTACATTCAATTTAGATTCCAGTTCCCGCAATTAATATCTGAGTTTACTAGTGCCATTCAAAAGTGATTTGAAATTTGGTTCTTGGATTTGACAATCCCGCAATTTAAAAAAACATAGTAAACTTAATGAAAATGGCTGATGGATTTGAACACTTCAAATCTGATTCCAGTTAATTCATTTCATCCATTGGAAATATGCGGTTCAACTTGAACTTTGCAAAGTGTCTATGAGTTCCTGCATTTTCAAATATTCAAATAAATACTCAAAGAATTCAATTTAATTAAAAAAAGGCCATCCCACAAAATTGATTCAAAATTTGGACCAAGGATTTGACAATCTTGCATTTTTACGTTCAGGTTCTGAATTTACAGTATCTGTTTGTCAATCATGAGTCATGTTACGGTCACTGCTAGTAAAACATTGTGGTATCCCTGGTCGGTACACACTGGATGATTTTCTTGGTGAACTCCTTAAGGATGGATTCAAATCTTTCCCTAGGATTTCCTCTAATGTGGCATATCCTGTTCCTGAAGCTCCCTTTTCTTGGACTGGTTAATGTAATGTTTTTCTGACGTTGAGCTTCTTCCCATGCTGGTGGCTGTATAGTATACTATGGGGTCTTTAGCTTTTCTTGCTTGCTTAACTATAATAAACTGTAACTTTCCTAATTCACCAGTTATTATCTAGTTTAATGGATGTAATTTCGCAGTATATGATTGGTTAAACTAGCCATAACTGTCTCACTACTTCAAGCAATAAGATATGTTAGATGGTAACTTACCACTAGTAGAACTGTGTAGATGGATGAACATTAATACTGTATTGGACTGCAGAATTATGGGGGGCCATCCATGGATTGCTTCAGATCCATGAGCAATATCCGAGAGGAACAAATCTAGAGTTGACTTACTGAACCTTAGTGGATTCAAGGCTTAGCGTCATCATCTATTTCCCTATATAACTCTTCCACTTTATAAAATAAACTACTTCAAAGCTAACCTTATATTATTTAGTATGCGTACTAAGCAGCTTGGCTTATAGTCTTGACTCAGTCTTTAGTAAGAGATATATTGTATGCACTTAAGAGATAATAATCGCCAGTAACAACAGGACGTCTATGGCATTCACTCTCTTTCCAAATAAAGATTAACTTATTAAATATATCTTTTTCATTCTCTCATGGACTGTTGTCTTCCCCCATTTTCTCCAAGCGTCAAACAAAGGCTAGTTATTTGCAACATTTTCAAATGGGAGTACTCAGACTATTGTAATTAAAACTGAATAGAACTTTGGGTTAACGCAAAAAAATACATTTAAAAAATGGGATGTAATTTATGGCTGTACTGTAAGTATAATTCTAGAATAAAGCTGTATTTAGACAAAGTAGAAACAAACCTTGACCAAATGAAGCTAGGCTTTAGAAGCGTTTGATCCATTTTCATCTGCCTCCAAGTGTTTTTTAGATTCTAATTTTGCAAGTTTGCGATCCAAATACTTCTTGTTTGTGACTTCAACTGGGGCTGAACGAGGCCGTTTCATGATGGGGATGTAGCGACGCACATAGTTGTCACTACCACCGCCCATTATAACAGGAATGGCGGTGGAGTCATGGTTCAAAAGCTGGGCTAATCCACCTTGACCCTGGTCCAAAACTCTCAGAACATTTGAGAAGTGATATGCTTTAGTAAGTGACTCATACCACTGAGTGTAGATAGACCGATACACACGAAGCAAAGAAAAGGTTGAAGATTGGGAATTCACTTGCCAGTTGAGTGGAATATCATAAGTACAATCAAAGAGAACAAGAGGGTAAGGACAAGCCAGTTCGTATACTGGCTTCTGTTTCAGCTGTTCAATATCAAGGAGGCTCTTAACCAATGAAGGAAGTTCAAGTCCTTGGCCGATGCGAAAGAGCACTGCCATGATGCAACGAATTTGATGCCACAGAAATCCTGAACCTCGGATAAATACTTCATAAGCTCCGCTACTGATTGCCTTTGTCCCGGGATAAGATATATCTGTCGATTGAATTTGAGCTTCAAAAATATCACGCACGAATGAGGTCAGCTGCTTGCTACCATCTTGACGGCAGAAATTACGGTAGTCATGAGTTCCTACAAGGTAGTTACAGGCTTCTTTCATGCGCTCGACATCAAGTTCAGTACCATGTGTCGTAAAGAAATACTTGTAGCTACGACTTTTACAGTCGAATCTAGCGTTGAAACTAGAAGGAGCAGGAGCCCAGCTAAGTACACGGATATCCTCAGGAAGAGACTTATTGATCATATCAATATATGTCAGTTCTCCGTCAACCATTAAAGGCTCGTCTTCTAGTTGTTCCTTAGATAGAGCTGAACGTAAAGAGATAACCAAGACCTGGCAAAGTCCGCTAACTCCCTTGTCAGTGCGGCCACAACGACTCAGATCAACGTTTTTGGCATCAGCAATCAAACGACAGGTCACAAGTGCTGAAAAGATGTAGTCTTCAATAGTGGTTACTATATTTTTATTGGCATTTTTCACATCCAAAGTCATACTGTCACCCTTGGATGACTTGGCCAGTGGTAAAGCGCAAGAATTTTCGCCTTGGGAAGCAAGGCCCATATAATTCCAGCCAAGATAAAATACTTTAAGAGCTATAGGGCGACATTGATATTTGGATATGTCAAAAGGCCGGGAGACTTTTACTTTGGGTTTAGCCTTTGTTTTTGTTGTAGGATCTACATGCTCTTTTAAAAAAGGATCACCCACAGAAGGAGGATCAGTGTCTTTTTTACTTGTTGTAGCTTCTCCCAGAACAGAGTCAACAACAGTTTTGGATAATAAAATATCTATGAGTTGCTCTTTAGAAAGCTTCTCCAGTTCATCGCGAGAATGGGTTGTTGAAGTATTTTCTATCATGAACTAAGGCCAAGAATGAGAAAAGTTTAAAAAGAAAGGATATAATAATTAGTTCTAAACTAGGTTTCTTTTTTTGAAAGTCTTTTAAAAGAATAAAATTAAGTTTCTATTAATATAAATAAGATATTCATTAGAGAAAAGCAATGATAATGCATTTGAAGGGATGACCCTATTTTTATAAAATGAAAATTTTATAAGCATTAGCCAAGAATTCAAGTCCCAAGATTTTATAAACTTATGGGGAAGATTAAGATAAAAATCCCTCTATGCTTACAAAAATTCGGCACGTGACAAAGCAGATATGGCTTTGCAAATAAAACAAACTAAAAGGCAAATTTAGAAGGTATAAAGTTGGGTCTCCAAAAAGTTTGCTTCAAAAGAAGCTATTATGCTTTACATCTGGGGCTGTGGTAGATTAAAAAACAAATGATTACAGTATTTATCGTAATCAGCGCGTCTCATCTGTCATGTTTTAGCATTTCAGATTCCCCTTACCTACAGGTATCCAAATTTTAAATTTAAAAAACTTATGGACGGCTTTCTTTTTTCTGGACGAGCCATAGTTTATATATTTTTTTAATATTTTTTTATTTTTATATCACACTTGAAATTAAATTCTTATATTGTAAAATTTTTAAGAGAAAAACAATTAAAAGTTATTTTTTTAAAAATCCAAAAAACATCCACAGGAGGATGTATATGGCTACAAATCCGGAAAAATTGTGGCCTGGACAATTTTCCTGAATTGTTTCCTGAGCTGAGATGGTTGGCTGCTTTATAAAAAGGCAGCTATTGTTTCAGATCTGCCACAGCCCTATTTACATCCCACTCATAAAGAACAACACCATCTTGGAAAGAGTATCTCAACTTAATTTTGAGAAGGTATTTTTGAGCTTGGATTAAAAAATGTTCAATTCATGATGAGGCAACATATGGAAGGGAAGCAAGAAAAAAATAGAAAAAATAATTTTATTGAATAATAGATTTGTATTTCAAGATAAAGATATTGTGGCTTGATCTAGGGCTGCGGCATCCCACCCCCGGACAAAGATCTTCTTTTTTCCAGCATTCTGGAAGATCAGATTTAAAATCAGCTTTAAATAGAGAATATATTACCTTCCACATTTTCAGAAACTCTGGACAGAATCCGGGTTTTGTCCGGGGGTGAGACGACGCAGCGCTAGCTTGATCCTACTAATGTTCAAGGATCAAATATGAGTGAGAATGATAACATGCTTAATCTTTATGTGAATGAACTATCTTTACAGAAAAGGGAAGGATGAGAATCATCAAGGATAGAAATTGTAGGGATTAAATCTACTCCTTTAACAGACCTACTTCCTGATAGCCTGCCAGGTATCCTGTAACCCTGCTACCTGCTCCAGTCCCTGAAGAACTGTTGTTGGAACTAGGCCCAAAAATCACATCTATGCAAAACCTCCCTTGCTTAGCCTATCAAGTGAATTAATCAACTGAGAGGACCAACCATTAAAAAAGTGCAGTAGACCCATCTGGTTGAGAAGCTGAAGATTAAAAGAAAATAAGCCCCTTACTTCCAAGATTTGGGGCCGAGATGTGATATGGATTCAAAACTCAAATACAGTTAACCTAAATGTGATGAATACAGATAAGCAGGCTCTGTAGACACAGACTATTGGTGACCATAATAAAGGTTTTTTTAATCAAGGTTGATCAGTGCTGTTTGATTGCTTGCATTTTGTCTTCTTTTGGGTGCTCATAGAAGGGACACTTATGAGTAGTGTGTCACAAATGACAAACTCCTGTTATCAATGCTCATGGAAGAATCTCAGCTACAGGATTTGAACCCCGACACCCTGCGGGCCGCCAGTCCGCAGGCCCAGCTGCCTGTATGTTTATGGGCTCAAACCTGAACCAAATATGTCTTTGGTGAAACTCCTGATGCCCATCAACCTAGAGTCACCAGCGCCTATGCCTATCCTGCAAAAGGATCCTGTTAGTCCCGCCAATGGAAGCGCAGGATTGACCAATGATCCCAAGATAACTGGGGCCATCACAGCTGAGAAATTGCAGAAACTTCCTGAAGAATGTGGGCTGCCTGAGGATGACCAATCCTGAAACTTGAAAAGGGAATCTGAGTCTTCTCATTTTGACCCAGCCAATGAAATATCTCCTGTAAGAGATGCCACCAAAAGTTGCCTGACCCTGGTAGACGGTATCACCCGGCCCAAGGAGAATTACAAAAGTTTTCCCATGGTAGTTGGGCATATTTATACCCTGGGCCACCAGGAAGTTGCCCATTGCCATTCTTGCAATAAAGTGATATGAATTTTTGGTTCAACCAGGTCATTCCATATTTGATTTTAGTTCTATTCCATTTGCAGACTAACCTCTGCGGCCTTGTTTCTCATGTCCAACAACTCCAAGAAACTGCAGACCGTCCGCCTGAGCTATGTTGTCCACCTGGAGCACCCTTTGGCCCAGTACATTTCACAGAATATCCTCCCAACCCGGCATACTCAGATTTCACTCTGGAAGAAATC
Source organism: Entomophthora muscae (assembly GCA_014839935.2). Lineage (NCBI taxonomy): Eukaryota > Fungi > Entomophthoromycota > Entomophthoromycetes > Entomophthorales > Entomophthoraceae > Entomophthora > Entomophthora muscae. Next base: position 6,165 of record QTSX02004992.1, on the reverse strand, counting down.
CTGATTTACGACCCTGAAGCCAGAACTCAAGAGAAGTAGAGCTTACAGTTGTAAAGGAACTTGGATCACTGTGCTGCCTTTGCTATTTTGCAACAAATATAACTACCTGCCCGTGTATTTGGTACTCATGACCCCTTGGCCCAACCACCCGCAAGAATGTATTGCCACTAGTGAGTCCACTTTAATACAACTATTGGGAGTGATGTACATCACCCTTACTGAGCTCGTGGATTTCATGGTCCCTTCCAACAGGCCCTGGGTGTCACGGTAGGTTCCATCATGCCAGGAATTATACACCCAAGTAGGAAGGCTCAAAAAGCCGGAAAGCCTTTATCAAAATTGACCAAATTAACAGATTTAAATCAAACAGTCAATTGAAAATGGGTTACAGCTGCTCCAGTCTGTCAGCTGAAACCAATTCCCCCTTGCAAATTGATGTTGATAAATTGTTGTAATTTGAGGATCACCTGATACAAGCTTGTTAATCAGCATGGTTGTCAGAAATTGGTCACACAAGGGTTCTTTGCAACCTGGACCAGATACTTACTTGACAATGTGGAAGGAATAGGAGGCCAGGATCCAGGCGGTATTGCTTAGTCAATTTTTGATATATATTGAATAATTTTCACTGTTTCAACTCTAAGAGTTGAGTCCTCCCAAAATTTTACTCAATAAAAATCATCTATCCCTTGTTCTAATTTACTTTTCAAAATGCATCCTGTGGTTGGGTTGTTACGCTTATTCCGTACAATCTGATTCTCAACCAAATCATTTCTGGAAGATGGGGTCCTGCAGTTGGAACTTTGTTGTTGGTGCCGCAAAATGTTAATTTTGCGGCAACCAATTTTGCAGCTCCTCCCCCCATTCTTATAACTGAAAATCATGTTGCCTCCCAATGTCCAGAATTTTATTCCGAAGATTTGTTGATGTTGTCTCAGGCCATTTATCTTGGGCTACTTTGGTTAGGATTAATTGTTCTGCTTAATCCTGGTATTAGAATTGGAAATTTTACAAAAAGATATTTGAAGCCACGTTGGTGGTTAATCATTAACTCTATGTGGATTTGGGTGGTAATTCCCCATCACTTAGAAACGGCTTCATACTATCCCACAATTTCTGTCATACTGGGCCATCTTGGGCAAATCCTTATCCTATATTGTAAAGTTAGCTCCTATCCTATGGTGGGCCCTACCCTCCAGGCCTGTGGGCTGTCCGCCTGCAAAGTTCTCAGGAACCCCCCCCCCCCACAGAATGAATCCCTGACATAGTGTGCAAGAAAATAAATGTGCCTGGTGATAGATATGTCATGTAGTATTGAAAACACAAGACCACCTGGGGCTATAATATAGTTTTATGCCTAGTCACAATGATTGGTGTTTTCTTATTCCATTTAATTTTAAGTATCTTATAGAAGAGACACCTTTCAAGAAAGTCATTTTTATCATCCCAAAACCTAAGGGCTGGGACAGGATTTGAACCCTGGTCAAGACCGTCCTTGGGTTGTCAGTCCTGGGAACCAGGGCACTGCACACCCGTGTTTTTTGGGATCAGATCCCCTCCAATTTTAACTGAAGATACCATTAAAACTGAAGAAACCAAGATTGACCCCCCAATGGTGGTGCTCACCAAAGGACCTAATCAGTTTCCTAAAGAAGGCAAAGAAACCCATCATTGGTCTGATGATCCTGATATTTTCACCAGTAATCAATCATAAACCTGCTCATGAAGGAAGCGCAAACCAGCAGGCTGCCCCTAAGAATATTGCTCCAGAACAGAAGGTTGTGCTACCCTTTTGGAAGATTCTAACCAATAAATACCTGTCCTGCACCAGTACCATTTTGCTGCCCCAAAACCTGGGCAACCCACCTATCCAAAATTTTATTTCCCAATTATCTGAGTCCTAACCATTAGAATTAAAGCCTTTTAGTGGGGTACTATATGAGCCCTCAGACCCTGCACCAGACTTTATTGCCGTTTTTGAATATAGGTTATGAGATATCAATTTCTCAACTATTGCTGTATTTTATCTTAGTAATATGCCAGTATAACTCTAATCATTATGGCCCATCTGCCCCCAAGTTTCTGTCCTCTGGGTGCTCCCTACAGCCCTGTCCACTTCACAAGTACCCTTTGAACCCAAATACCAGGGATATACCTCCAAAAACATACTAGCAAGCACCCCTTAGCCCAACTAAAGAGTTGTCCATATATAATATAAGGGACCCTTGGTTTACCAATGATCCTGACTGTTAAAAGATAAATACAGCTTCCTCCTTGACTACCAACTAGAAATAGAGCAACCTCTCACCCCCAAACTGATGCCTGCATTTGCCTCTGAACTCCCCCTAGATAACTCTAATAGGCTGTTTGGAATAGTTTACATCACTTCTATAGGGTGATTGAAACTATTATCCTGGCTTCTGGCCCACAGTCTTGGGTAGGAAAATCCATGTCATACTTCTTTAAGTTAGCACTAATCTTATATTATGCTCTGCTTTCCCAGCCTGAGGCCTGTCCAATCCCAGAAAATGACAGGTTAGCCTCCCAGGGTTGATTGCCTGATAACACCTATATTTACAAAGTGAGGATGAAAAGCCTAAGACCACCACTGGGTAGATATTAGGGGAAATATCTGCTGAACCCAATGGCCTGGGGTTCTTGTGAAGTGTAGTTGGTTACTCTATGATTAAAGCCCAGGCTAGCTACATTTGTGATTAAGGGGAAAGAGATACTAAGTTTATTAGCCCATGTAAGGAGTAGATGAAGGGACCCACCATGACCTTATGTGATGATTGGAAAACATCTTCTAGGCCATCACTTGCTGTTAGAAAAGCTCTTAAAGTCCTGAGAAAATTTCAAAAAACATCTCAAAATTTCTCCAAGATAGTTTGCTACAATGATGAAGCTGAAACAATCCTTGGGTAAACATATTCCAGGAGCTTTTCTACAATAGCAAAACATTAACACTTGCTAATGAAACATTGATACTCCTATTTAGGTTTAAGAGAAAATGTTTGAATGTAAGCAAAGAGCTTTCAAAAGAGTCAAAAAATATAGTTGGTTGATTTTATGGCCTGTTCTGCTTGTGTTTGGTTGGTGGAAAATACTGAAGCTTAGAAAAATAGTACAAACAATGTAGCAGGAAAGCTTTTATGTTTTTAGTAAGGTACAACTGAAGTCTAATACTATGTTATAAAAAAGGTAGCAAGAAATTCTAAAAGCTTTCCAAATAAACTTTCTAACAAAGAACCAGTTAAAACAAGGAGCTATATATTTTCAAACAGGCGCGGGCTAAAAGGAGGGTGTAAGAGAGACAAAGAGGGACATTGTTGCAATTTAGACTGTTGGTGTTAATATTAGTTTAGTAATTAGTTCCCTAATTGTGTTCCTTTCACTATAATTGAATAACAGGGTAGTAAAAACCTAAGTAAGGAATGAAAAATTGATCAAAGAGTAAAAACTGGTCTTTATTTGATAGATCAAGCAAGTATATATAGTATGATTATCAAGGGGCTCAGACAACAGGGAATTGGAGGAATTATGGACCAAAAAATGCATAACAAGGAAGTAATAATATATCTGCAAATATCAACAGTAGATCAAGAATTTAATTGGATCCTTGCAGCTTCCCTTAAGGAGAATAATTGAGTTAGTGCCAACAGGTGTGCTAAGTTTGTGAAATTAATACCAAGAGAAATTCCAGAGTTTTTTATTGATTGAGGAATAAAACTAATATTTTTTAAAACTACATTATGTGTTATGCTGTCCCTTAATAATTGATTGTACAATCACTTAATCACACTGTTGATTAACATCAAGTTTATTGTAACTTCAGCCATGGTGTGGTGATGGCTGTTATACACTTAACTCAATTACAACCTATGTATTACTAAATACTAAGCTAAGGTGATTCTTCTGATTAATGCTTATAATAGATGTATAGTTAATGTAATATAAATTCTTTATTTAATAATACAAGGGAGGAGTTATATAGGGGTTTTGTGATTAAACTTAAGCCACTGATCCTCTGATCATACTTCACCTCAGATCATATTGATTCTCAGCCCATCAATCAGTATGATTGTTTGATGGGCTAAATAACCCTCTGAGGTTATGACCCATTGGTCAACCAGACTAGTTGTTCATCCAAACTACAGGGCAATTTGACCCTTCACACTAGAGCCTAATTAATAGGAAGCATTGCCGTCAGTAATGGCTAGTTTATACTAGCCACGTTACAACAAAGTTGTTATTTACATTGACATTATGCTGTGTAATCTAATAGAACAAGGTAGAATACAACAGGAATCTAAGAGTTATTTACACTGGGTTGTGAAGAAGATTAGAAAGCCAAAATCAGCACTTATAGTTTGATGCCAATCTATAGTAATAAGAACTTTAAAGCCATATATTGGTGAATCTTTAAGAGGATATTAAAAAAGCACAACAGTGTGATAGTTCAATAAATTATAATAGAAGGTTAACAAGAAAATCATCCTTTCTATATTGATAGATATTCCTTCAAATCTTCTGTAATGATCAATATTGTGGGCTGTTTTGTAGGAAAAGGCTAGGATTAGATAAATAAGGATTGGTTGTATAAAAAGAAATATATTTGATTTTTTATTGATTTACCTGGTCTTAAGATTAGTGATGGTTTGATATGCCTTGGGGTGTTAGTAATATGGTTCCTTATTAATGGTTTTGAAGGATAGAAGTAGTTCTCTGGTATGTTTATACCAAGGGGTAAAGGCATGCTTACATCATATGGGCTTCAAATTCAGCTAGGTCTTCCCCTGGGATAGATATGCTTAGGTAGAATTAAAGTCCTAATACCAACTGGGGTGATAGTGAAAATGGATTAATTTAGCTAGGAAGTTATCACAGCCATGTTGGTTCCAGTTGCACATGTACAGGAGTGGCAGGATAGGCCTGAAAAGTCATGTATACAGTTGGGGCTATCCTGACCAGATTTTTGACTGCAGTTTCCAGGACTACCAACTACCAGTGTGGGGTACAACCTGAATAGCTAACCCCAACACTGTTATATGACAAATCCCAGTTTTGTATGATGATTGGATATTAAACTATTCATCACTTTGAAATTGACAGAGTAATACAATAGACTTTGAGAGCAATAGAAAAACAAGTATTCATACACTAGATGAATGGTAGGTCAGTCAAATGACTCCAGGTTATAAGTCTAGTTAGTGTTAAGCTTGATCATCTAATCAGAAGTTAATATTGGCTAAGATTAAAGATATATCAATACAAGCCTAATAGAATCCTGGTGTATTGTGACTGTAACCAAATATCCCATGCCTATATAACTCTCTTACTTTCTAACAAATAAAGGTTGATTATTATGTATTATACAGTTTATTATACATACTAAATCTTGAAGATACATCTTGACTTAGTCTTTAGTAATTATTATAAGTTGTAATAACAAGTTCAGCAACATTACAACTAAAACCTACTCTATTGAAATTACAACACCAATTTTGCTGAAGTCTTGTGTGGTAAAAGGCCTCTGTTGAGGGGGGTAAAGTAGGGTTTTTAATCATAGGCAATTGGAGCTAGTCTCCTAGTGTGGTAGGGGGTAACCTGGATGTTGGATTCTTGCGCAATGTAGCAAGAAGGAGATGACTTCAACAAATATTGAGCCAGCTCTTTGAAAGGCAACTGCCAGAATTAACTCATTCTGCAAGTCAACTTACTATATGCTGACAATCAGAATTAAAAATACTTTAATGTCAAGAGCATTGAAAAGTCAGAATTAAGTTTTAACTCATGCAGACTACTAAATGTTGACACTTTTTTAATAAGCAGAAACCTGTTTCCTGAACATTTGACTTAATAAAAATTAAGCTTTAAGATACTTTTTAGGGTAATTTAACAACATAGATTTTAAAAAAGTCCATAAAAAATTATACATGACAATTAAAAAAGTTCATAAAAATACACTTCAAAAATAATTCACTATGAAATTAGCTATCTTTACTATAATAAATTTTTTCCCACTTATAAAAACAAAAAAAATCCAATACACAAAAAGATACTACATAAAATTCACATATTATAGGAAAATATAATATTCAGAAACAGTAATATAAAGTTTTTTCTATATTAAAAACTACAAAAAGACATATAAATTACTAGTAA